>CM068369.1:480222980-480822980 GCA_034769895.1 Magicicada septendecula | reverse complement strand
CTGGATTTTGATTCTGCCAGCTCTAATGTCTCAGTCCAAGAACTGGAGCTAACGCCAAAGGACCTGGAAGGCAATCCAGTCAATCTACGTTATGTGAAATTCCAGAATGTTCAGAACATCCAACTTTTTGTGCGGGATAATCAGGGCGGCGGTGATGTAACTCGGATTGACCATCTACAACTTTACGGTTCTCCAGTCACAACAATTAACATGAGCGATTTCAAACGAGTCGAAGGCGATAAGGGGGAAGTGCATTAATGATCCAGAAACGAAATGTTTATAAATGAATTTTGTTGCTTGTTGTAAATTGTTCAATTTATCTAACAACAATATTAAAATAGGTAACAGAAGCAAATATAAAATACAAAAACAAATGTAACACTGTTTTATTGTCAACTAATATATCTCTATGTATAAACACAGAAAATATTCAAGATGCAACCCACCATAAAGACTGAAGTACACGCACATACTGCTTTAGACTAAACTCCAAGTCTCTGAGAGGTATGTGACTTAGAAAGAGAGCGTAGACATGCGCACGCGTAGTGGTGTAAACAAACCAACAACTACTGACAAATACCGATTCACATTATCAAAACTCACTCAAAGCTGACTTTCCTTCATCTAATAAAATAGGTTTCTCCCAGATTCCCGTGAACTTTTAATTTGCACAATATACATGTAACGCATCATTACAATTTCTGTTGTTTTTTTTAATTAACACTTTTATTTTACTTCTACATTCTTCCCACTTGAATCCCACACTTTTAAATACTTGCCTTAATGATTTAGGGACCAATGGGAAATGGATTATTTCTTACACGATAGGTAGGAGTTTTTTAACAGTGAGCACAACGTTTCGATTTTTATAAAAATTCTGAACAATATTTCTTACTACACACTTATCAAAATCATCAAGAAAAAGTTTCCTTTTCTCACATGTTTTACGTTTTCCCCGGAATAGATTTCTGGCAAGAGTTTTCCTTCTGGACTGCATTTTCTTTGCTGTGAATATTTTCTTTTTTCGATGACCCTTGAAAAGAAATTGTGAATAGACAGCTGCAAGTAAACAAATAACAGGATAATTCACCCACTAACTGAAAGTAACTAACCGTAAACTAATCCTAAACGATAGCTCACAAATTCGTATTGTTAATGTTACTATAACACAACTACTTGAAACACAGAATCAATTTCACAACAAATTTTGTAATCATCTGCAACGGTGAATACCAGACTGCAGTAAAATTACAAAGTGTGTAATGTCTGATTGCCTTTGTGAGTGGATGCCAGTCTGAGTGTGAACAGGGCATGGCAGTTATCATGAATCATTGGCCTTGACAAGCTAACGCTACTAACACAAACACACTCACTCATACTTTATTCCCTCCATCACATACACAGAGTTCAGTCTCATGCAGTACATACCACGTCATGTTCTCTATTTTAAGGGAGTACATAACCAAGAGGACATTGATCAGGGTATTTATGAACTAATTTATGTCCAGGTGTGGTTGCAAACAGCGGCTGTACCCTGTCGCCTTGATGTGTAGTATATTATATGTATATCTATTACGTCAGTGTTACTAAATTATAAATTATTTAATTTTAGCTAATTAGTACGGGCTGCAATAGTTGCTGTTGGAAATGTAAGTAGCTAAACAGTCCTATGTGCGTAATATTGATACGTGGTAGTTGAAAGAACGCGATAATTGCCACACAGTTTCTTGACATACAGATGGACTTCTTCAGTCCTACATAAATTTTCACTGTATCCTCGCAATACACCTTACTCATGTTAGTATATTTAAACTAATTAGACATGAAACGGCTGACTGTTGCGCCGTGCCAAAAAATCTCTTGCGTAGCTTTGACGCGTTGTTTTCGGAACGATTATTTTGTGTTCAGAACAGCGGGATGGTTGGTGTATCACTTGTTATGTATCATGGTTGGTCTCCTCGCACCTCACATTCTGCACTTCCTTCTCTGTTTCCACTACGATATGCGCGAACCATTTCATGTCTTACTGCATTCTTCTTCTTCTTCTTCTTCTTCTTCCCAGGATTAGGCGATATCACCTGTTCCGGTCTCTATTTTCAAGCCATCTTTTGGATAGTCTTCCAACATCTCTTTTCTCTTTAGGCGCATATTGTAAAATTTGTTGAAGTACTCTTTTCGCTTCCATTCTGCCTATATATTTAATCCACCTCAGCTTACATCCCTCGATTCTTGTATTTACAGAGAATATACCAGATTCATGTTTTATCAGATCTTTTCTAATTCTATCGTTTCGTGTACATCCCTTTACGTAATTCAAACAATTCATTTGTGCAGCTTGTATATGACTTGTATCTTTTTTAGATGATACCCAGGTTTCGGAACCGTATAAACGTATGGGAACTGCCATAACCTTGTTGAACTTCATTGAGTTTCCTTTCTTGTTTTCCTCCCTGAAGTTCTTTTAACAGTGCCACAAATCGCTGAAATCTGTTTGTCTTTCTCTCGATGTCCTCGTCAAATTGACATGTAGTGTCACATCCTACGTATTGAAGAAAGTGGGATATTTGATCCAGCAGTTTTTCATTGATCGTAATTTTTGACCTTATGGGATGTTTGCCTTTGAAAGCCACTACTTTTGTTATGTCTTACTATTTCATCTCTAATTAGCCGTTGAATTAATATTAGTACGAACGGGAGGACAGTTAATGCTCTTTATCCTCGAGATCACTCGCTTCTGAAATAAGCGGGCTGTCACTTTGCATGAAAGAACTGTTTCACACTGGTGCTTGCCAGACCAGAATAAAAAACAAAGTACTCGACCAAAGCAAAGTGAAAATCACACACAGAAAGCAAAGCAAAGCAAAGTAAAGCAAAGCAAAGCAAAAGCAAAGCAAAGCAAAGTGCTCGATCAGGGAGTGTTCCTAAATCTTTTGCCTGAACGGATTACATTTTCTAATTGTCCGTTCTCCGTATAGTTTGACGACTGTAAAATTAGTCTATTTTATAATAGTACTAGCTGTTACCCGCGACTTCGCACGCAAATATTGGACTTTTAATAAGTATTTTCATACAATTTTTATTGTCTACGTCTATATGGCGTTCTGTCAGCTGGTATAACAATTTTGTACTCATTAGTCAAATTCTCTCCAAAGCTGTTTTCAACACTTGTAATGTTTTAACTTGTACTAAATTATTATGTTGGTACAACAGCCTTTGGAGATTTAAAAGCCCCCGTTTATAAAGCCTTTGGAAGTATTTATAAAGTACCTGTTAAATCAAAAACGCTAAATGCTTTATTTTAAGTGTTACTGTTAGAAGCATTGTATAATAAACGTTATGTTTTCCTCAACCATGGCTTTTATTTATTTTAGTAGTAAACTAAAAACCAAAAACCATTGTCACCTAACCTCGCAAATGAAAACAACACGTATTTTCGCTTTGCATCAAGTATAGGACACTTGCATACAATTAGTACACTTCTTCTTTTCCACGTCGTAATATATCGATACAATCGCATATTATATAAAACATCAAAAATATACTGCAGGAATGGATAAACGTACAGTTCCGATGCCGCTAAATAGGTTTTGTTTATTTATTTGTTACTATGGTAATTAAATCTGGTCCCCATGGTGTTGACATCTTTAGTAGTAGTATTTAATATATATTTCATTACTTATTCATTGGAACATAAAAAATACGTATAAACATATATTTTTTAATAGTTTAAGACAATTAAAAAATATAGAGATGTATCTGTAAACAAAATTACAAAACATATGGATACACTCGCGTAGTAAAAACATAAAAAACTGCAGGAACGGATAAAGATACAGTTCCGATGCCGCTAAATATCATTTGTTTATTTACTTGTTACTATGGTAATTAATTCTGGTCTCCATGGTTTTGACGACATTTTTATAAGCGTCAACGAATAGGCATAATTAAAAGGGCCTAAATCGTGCGAACGGGCCAGAATATTCAATTCCAAGTTAGACAGTATTTTTCGCCTTGTGTCAAAGGCTACCTGTGCAAAATTTAGTGGCAATCGGTGTAACGGTGTCGATTTGTATTCATTACCCATAAATCCTCTGACTTTGAGTTTTATATAACTTATATAGATGTTTCAGTAGGAGTCCAGAAAATAGGCTTTTCCTGTGGGCGCGTGACAATTTCCCGTGTGAGGCAAAGCCGAGCCATGCAAGCACGGGAGAAGCATTTGTGGACGTGTAAAGAACGATATTTTTCATTACACCTCTCTGAAAACAAGACAAAAAATCTACACATTATTAGAAACCTTTATTTCGAAACATGAACAAACAAGTATATATCTTTAATTTTTACTGAATGTAATATTTTTTGTTATAAATTTGTGTTATTTTTATAAATATGCAATCCTTCAGCAGGTACTTTATTTTGTAGAATTTTAATGTTTTTTCAACACAAGTTGAAGTCCAAGGTGCTACTTTACTATTATTTTCTTGGCCAATTAGTTGTTTAGAGTTACTAAGGAATTTTCAGTAGCTCGTTTTATTACGATTGGAACGTAGGCGGCGTCATATTAATGGCAGGTAAAGCCAGAAAATAAATAATAAATAATATTATAAAATTTAGGCTGAAATTTAAAACTTTTATAATTATTAAATGTTTTGCAACATAGTGCGATATTAGACGAATTTATTGTACTTTATTGAATATTTTAATTATTTTTAACTAAACTAAGTGATATTTTAGGGTTGAAAGTTAGCGCACGAAAAGGCAATTTTATGTGCGCTAAATAGACATGTAAACATTGTGTTTTCAGAGAGGTATAATGAATAAACTTTTGTATAGATTTATAAATGGAAAATACTCGTATCCGATACACAAGGCAGTTTTTTTTTCAGATTACCAAATAACGTTAGAATGAATGTCATAAGTATGATGAGTAGTTACATAGTACTACTACCAATCAATATAATTGGAAGCATATTGATAGACACATTAAGTACGGTAAACATTTTTGTATAATGCCGATAATACAATGCACAGTCGCTTTTTCAGAACGTAATTAACATTAAATTGGGAAAATGATGTCGCTTGTAACAATAATTTGTTTTCAGAATTACCGAATTTGCAGAAATTGGAACGAATACCAGGGTCTCACTTTAATTACTAGTTAATATTGTGTATGGCACATGTAACATCAACACACACACACCTATAGTTGAAGAGAGTTTGTAATTACGCTGGTATATTTATTATTTATACACTAATTTGTATGCATGTGTGACTGCGGCCGTGTACCGTTGTCTTGAAGTTTAGTATATTATAATATAGTTATCCATTGCGTCACAGCTGCTTACTAAATTATGAATCATTTAATGTTAGCTAATTACGATGGGACACGGTCCCATGGAATGTAATTAGTCCAGTGTAGGCCTACGTAACAGTGAAACGTGGGTTGAGAACGATGTGACATTTGGCTCTAATGTACAGATAGAGACTTCTCCAGTACCATTTAGGGTTTTAATAACATTTGTAAAAACGTTGGTGCCGTTTAGATTTTAATAAAGTAATGAACAATAATACGTATGTTGGTAATCTGGAAATTTATATCTGAAACTACACAGCAAGTAAAAAAAAAAACGCCTAAAATTCTACAAGGTCATGGCTCTTCCCACGCTTCTTTACGAGTCTGAGAATTGGACTTTAACGAAAGGCCAGGCCAGTCATATCCAAGCGGCTGAAATGAGATTTCTCAGTCACATGGCAGGGTATATTCTTTATGATCGTAGAAGAAACACAGATATACGACAGGAACTGAATGCTATGAGTATACCAGACAGGATCGCCTAGTATCGGCTGAATTGGTGTGAACATGTTTGCCGAATGGATGACTGCCGCATCTCCAAGCAACTATGGAACTATAAGCCGAAGGGACGGAGGAAGCGACGTCCGAGGAAGCGCTGAAATGACCAGCTCTAATCTTTACATGCTTGAGACCGAAACAAAGCATCCTTTGTTTAATCCTTGCAGATGATAATTATGATGATGATGTCTGAAACTAAATGTATCATCATACAAGACACTTAAACGGATCCATTTAATATACACTTACGCCTACATATTATTACGAGGGTCCCGTATTGAATCGTCGTATGGTAAATTATACAGACACCAACAAAATCACTAATTACCAGTTTTAATGACTCACAAATAACAATTTGAAATCAACAAGATACTCTCATGTAGTAATTCAAGTTATATTTATCCGCAAGGAACATAATGTCAACTATTAAGAGTTCCGCACTAATTATAACTCATTAATCACTGACAACAACCACTTTAACCGCATTAAATAAATCGCTAACTGTAATTAACTAATTAACCCGGCCGCTGTTGCTTATATATAGCCTGCAGATGTTCCAGAATAATGTTCCATTCTTTTGGCGGCGTGCCAGCATAATTTGCGTAGTTAACAAGCATTCGAAAAGTCTAGAGGGTTCTTCAGTACACGGCCTTGACAGAGACACGGATCTGCTCGTCTAGCCGAGAAACGTGTAGAACGATACTATCGATTGTTCGAGAGCGTTCCGTAATTGTCGTAACAATATTTATTTGACCATGGTTTCGGTTCTTTTTCGCGTGCTTCTGTTAGGATTCTTTAAAGGGCAAGTGCAATTTTATAGATTTTGTCAGGAGAAAAACTCTTCCACTTGTCTTTTTAAGAGCCGCATACAAGGATATTCCAAAGTAGAAGCACACATACTCGCACGCGCGCACTACCACATATATGAGTATGGCTAGTGTGCTTCGTATAATTTTTGTAGCTTTATGGGGTAATTTATACGACATTTAATGTATTTTTAGGGTCGTATTTATAATGATTATAAATACGAGGTTTGATCACAAAGTTCGTGCAATTTTGCACTTTCCTGCTTTACCGATTAAAAAACTGTTTTTATGTTAGTGACAATTGTTTAAAATTTTAGCCCTATTTGGTGCATAGTTTAGATTTCACAACTAATTGATTAAGCCCTTAGGTGTATTAGGAGATTTTTTGTTATTCTACAATGCAAGATTGAAGAACATGGATTACATTTTGTGTAAACTGTGAGATCAACTGCTATGTCCTGGTAAACGTGTTTAGAAGGCTTCTGGAGAGCCTTATGAACAAGCGGTTTACTAGCTTCGAAGACTGCCGTAAATGAGTTGCTGATCGTGGTTCTCACATATGGATTACGTTTTTGTGTTCCAGCAAATTTCATCGCTAGGCGCAGTGGTAAATAAAGAGTACTATACGGAAATTTGACGCCGTTTGTACGAAGCTATTCGTAGAAAACGGCAGATTTACGGAATAATATTTTATGAAAATTGCAGCCCGATAATGCGCCTGGACGCACGTCATTGCTTGTTAAGAATTTTAGCCAGGGTAGGCAAAAGAAAACGTCATAATGATGACACGGCAACTGCCGTGTTCACTAGATGTGTCCATAGATATGTGTCACAACGCGATCTTTCCTCCTCCCATGAGTGATAATTTCCGCGAAAGGACAGCGTCTCGCGAGCGTTGAAGGACGTACAACGCAAATCGCTAAGCGAGCTCAAGGCTGTACCAAAAAGTGCATGCTTGAAATATTTTGAAGACTGCAAAACGGCTGGCTTAATCGTTTGAGACTAGTCTGAAGGGAGCAGTATAAGTGTGGATGAATGAAGGCATAAATTTTAAAATAAACAAGAACTGCATGAAGTTTTTGATCAAACCTCGTATAATTATATAGAATACGCGATGTCACATTAATAGGGATCCCAACCTACTTATAAAAGAGAATGAAAGAGTCGTCAGTTAACCACTTGTTAGAAATAATTACAGCACTTAATATCTGTTGAATGGAGTTATAAAATACATCTAAATACATTTGTTACAAAAAGCCAATAACGACAAAGGTACATATAATTAGCGTAGGAGACGTTATTAGCGCTGACGTGGGTAAGATACTAAGAAAATCGAGAACATTACGAACGACAATGTTCAGTTTCCTTGCTAAAGTATCAAAGCCAGTTACTAACGTCTACACAGAACTACCGGTTTGAATGTTCTGTTTGGAAAAAGACATTATTCTCCACTAGGATTATTATTACTTGGATAGTTACATTCATATATGCTCATATTTTTCTTGTATTTATGCTTTCTTTGTATTGTAATGATAATACAACTTTTTACAAGAATATATTTTTTTTATATTTGGTAAATTTACATATGTTTTAGAACCCAACTATCATCAGATTTTTTTTATATTTCTGATATAATTGCGGAAGTAGGAGCTCCCATTACTAGTATCTCTATTTGTTGATAAATATTATTATTACATATAAAATAATTTTGGAAATATTTTTAAAGTTTATTGTTTTTTCCGCAATCCTGTACGCTTTATAACGGTTCATGCGAGGACTGAAATGGCGGTTTGTTAAATTGCGTTTTGCAAAGTTCAGGTAGATTAAAGGTATCGGTATTTATTTATCTCGTGAATCTTTGTCACTGTCGTAATCTCACTTGGGTGTGTTCATACGTAATCACGTACAGAGAAAGCAAGTTTCTTTTCTATCATAATCAATTGACGATTGCCTAGGATTTGTCACTCTTACCGTGTGTAAACTCAGTGTAGTAAGCAACTAAATATTCAGTATCTGGACTATAATTATGAAACAATGAATATAATTAAAAAAAACGTAACAAGGAATTATGTACAAACTTATGAAATTAAATGAGACGTAAGACTTAAATATTCTTAATTGATAGTTTGGCAAATCATTTCAAGTAAATTATTGCCAATTAAGCTAAGGATAATTATTAACAAATAATCTTTGAGACTGGAAAATCGAGAACATTATGAATGGCAGTATCCAGTTTCCCCGGTAAAGTGTGAATGCCTTTCACTAACGTCTAAAAAGAACTACCTGTTTGAATTTTCTGTTGAGAAAGAACATTGTTCTTCTTCACCGAAATTAGAGCTTCGCCCCATGATAAATGGAAATGATAGAAACAGAATTAACACTGTTGGACACCAATATAGAAAAATTATTCCGATTAGCGCTTTCAAGCTTCACAGCTCATCATCACATCGGAAAGTGGGCCGATCTGTGATGAGCTGCGAAGCTTGAAAGCGCTTATCGGAATAATTTTTCTATAGTGGTGTGCAACAGTGTTAATTCTGTTTGTGATTATAACCACTAACACAACTTTCTTAATTAAATTTCTGACGAAATGATACAGTTCTTTTCAGATTAAATTATTTTATGTTGCTTTCGTCTTTCTTTCTCTACCCGTGTCAATCCGTTTCCCACCCATACTTCCTCCCTCTCACTACTAACTACAATCCATCTCCTTGTTTTCTCGCAACCTGTTTGTTTCTTCCTCCTTTACAAACAAAAAATTTGTTTTACTCGTAACTACGTTCAACTTTCCACGATCAAATTACTTTGATAGAGCGAAGTAACAGCGTTGAGTAACCTTGAAACTAAACTTCACTCAGCTCAGACTTTGGACTTTGTCACTCATTCTGTAGTGTCTGTACTTTATACGCCTACACTGTTCGCAGCGTCGGTAAACATCGACTTAATACGTTTCTACGAATTGCACGTACCTGCTCCCAGCTCCTCTTCTGTAGGAGGGGTGATAACATAAAGCATACTGTTTACTTCCCCAACGTGGAAACAAACTCGCTTCAACTTGTAAATTACGAGATTATTATTGTGTTGTTACGACGGTCTACTGATCATCGTATGGTACAGTGGAAAACAAAATACAAGACACCAATTAAGCATCAGTTTAATTATCACAATTAAACAGTTTGTAAACAACAAGGTAGTCTCTTAAAACAAATCAAATAAAAATTGTTCACACACAATAAAAATGTCAACTAATAGAGTCCCGCACAATTATAAAACACATAACACTTCGCCACAATACTTTGAACCGCACTCTGTAAATCGCCCGACAACAATTGAACTAAGCGCCGCTGAATACTTGTATTTATAACCCGCTGAGGTTCCAGAATATTTTCTAATAGGCGTCTACTAGAAAACACTAGAACGTAATTGATTGCGGCCTTGAACACAGCGCGCGCGGACCGGTATGGTCTGGAAAAGTCTCGTTGCGGACGCGTGACAAGTGTCACGTAATTGACACCGCATATGGACTCCGCTGGAATAGCCGAGAAACACGTAGAAAGTTCTGTAATGTCGTTGTTAACTTCTGACAGTAGTAGCTAAAGAGGGATCACTAATTATTAACGCTTAAACGAAACAGAAATTAACATAGAAGAAAACAATCTTAAGAAGAGACGCGGGAGAACGTACATTGAGAGAAAAAACAACACCGATTCACTGCAAGCTCAGTAGCAGCCTACGTGTTTCACAGCTGTGTTTGTAGGGTTGCGGGATAAACCGGCGCACCAGACGGCGACTTTGAAACTGGGAATATTAGTCCGTTGTTATATAGGAGACTGTGGTGTCTTGATATTAGATTATTGTATTTTGATGAGGAAAATTTGAGTTACTGAATTAATTTAAGTCTCGTGTCGGCTTTTAATATCTGAAAGGTCTCTATCCGAAAATCAAAGACAACATTACGAGATTGTGTCCTTGTCTAGCGAGCAAAGTTAGATCTATTAAAATGTAGAGTTAAATAGATACGCAAACAAACACGAACCTCAAACCAAGCCCACAAACGAATCCGCTCTCTCAGAACATCGTTGCTCCAGCGGACTACTTAGTCGCATCTACGCAACCTGTATCTGCCCGTCATTGCATATGCTCATCCCATACTTCTGACTGCCGACCCTGGCTGCCTGAAACCCTACCGAATAACCGAACGGCGAGGAGCTCTACGACTTATCTACCGCAGAGCTCCCATTACCAAAACCTCCAACAGCGCTCTGTATCCACTAAAAAAAACTTTTCCCTAACCTCTATTCCTTCCTGTACAAGTTCAACTGGAAATACTCAAAAACCGCTACACAACGCACTTCCCTACAGTCTATAGCCACCTCCATCAACAAAACTACCCACAATAGTCGCAGACCTTCCTTCCTCATAAACCGTCTCCTTACCATAGCCGATGGACCTCCTCCCAGGACTCTTCTCCGCCAGGGTCAAAGCATACACATAGAAACACCTAATTCCCAATTACAAACATACTCAACCTGCCATCCTTCCTGATCACACAATAATTTAAGTTTCCCTAACTTCTTACCAAATCTTTAGCTCTCTTCTTTATGTCTCACGCCTACCCTGACGCCTCTCTGTCGCCTCCCTCCAGCTTTGGCGACGGGCGCTACTCGTCCCTGTCTTGGCCCCCTCTTATATAAAATAAAATTAATGGGACTTCCATCGGCCACTTCCTTTACCTATATAGCTACAAACTACACACACACGCACTACTATACCTTCAATGTGCTTCCACCTTCTTCGCTTCCTCCCCGGACTGGCGTGCGTCTCCAAACATCGTAGCATCTGGCCGAAGGGGGCGTGCCCGAGATCAACCCGAGGCTTGTTCTTCTGGACAAGTCTCAAACATCACGAAAAAAAAGGGAAGGAAACATATTGAGGTATACGGTATTTTGTTGATTACACTTGCAGACCCCGTGCTGTGTGTTTACAGGACTGAGATTTATATCATTGAGTACAAGTCACAACTGTGCGTACCTATTGTAGGTCTACAACCCGTGTGTGCGTGTGAGTGCTCGCCGCGTTTCTATATGTCACTGTGTACGTACATTGGTACTGAACCTTTATCCGTTCCTGCAGTTATTTTCGATATTTCGATTATGCGATAGTTTGGCTTTGATCTTTAATGAATATCGCACATAACTGTATGTAGGTGAAAGAATTATACAAATTTTAATTTCGTATGTTGAAAAATAGTTGGCTGGCGATTGCAGTTGCTGTTCTTAATCCTTTTTTTTTTAATGAAAAATAATTGTAGCTGTAGTGTATCAGAGTTGGGTACCTGTGACGCCAAAAGTTAATGTTGTTAGGTTAACACGAGAACTGAAATTACACATGGAAAGCGATACGTGTGTAATGTAAAACTCGTTTTTTTTAAACTACGAAAGAAATCCAATTTGAAAGGTTGCCTATTACTAGTCTATACATGTCACTTTTTTGTAGCAGAACTCGATTTCCAACAAGTACTCGTTTTGTGGCTAACCAAAAAGAAACGTTCATTATGTACAATACGTAGAGCGTATTTTGTCATTCATTAATACATTGTTTCTTGTTTTTAATTAACAATAAACATTTGTATTTTTTAATTTACATTTTCTGTTATAGTTTTGTTAATTTGTCAACTCAAAGACGTTAGGTTCTTTATTTTAAGTATTACTGTGTTATAAGGATTGTATTATGTTTCCCTCCACCATGGATTTTATTTATTTCAGCAGCTAACTAAAAACCAAAGCCTCACAAATGAAAAAAACACGTATTTTTGCTTTCCATTAAGTAATAGGACAATTTACAGGTAGTACACTTCTTCTTTTCCTCATCGTAATATATCGATAAAATCGCATATTAACATATCGAAAATGTACTGCAGGAACGGATAAAGGTAGAGTTCCGTACATTTTGTGTAAATCTCAATTCCGTTGTATTTTGTATGTTATTTTTTTAATATTTCTATTTAATTAAGAACCATTAATATAACACGTGATCGAAACAGAGCCTTAGCAAATTTTGAACGACTGTTGTTATAAAGTTATCAGCACTGTGCCATTGTGTCGTGATAATACAATGTTTAGAACTCTTCGAATGTTTAAAGCGCAAAAGCGGTGACCTGTACAGTACTATCCAGGAAATGTCTCACGCTGTAAACGTGTTATGTGGGGTTGCTCGACGTTATCACGAAACAGAGGTGACGAAACCTTAGCGAGACGTGAAAACTTTGGTGTGAAAGGGACAAACACAATCAAAAGCAGAAACACGAAACACTAAACAGAATTCAACAACGTTTAGAGAAATTTGAAAAGTGGACTTTGCTTGAGCATACAGTACGATTACACCTGATAAGAAACAAACAATTTTCTAGCAAGAAGAACTCTAACAATAGATATATATATATAATAGGGATATTATAAAAAAAGTGAAACAGAATCTCAGGAAGCGACGTTATTATGAAGTTATGATGACGGATTTGTATGTAAACTTGGCTCCAATTTGCAGATTATTTTTAAAAAGTCGGTAGGTAATACTTTTCCGTAATACTATTCAGACCATGCTAGTCAGACCACATTATTAACAACAAACGTTTTACACTTTCTAATGTAAGCCCTTCTAAATGATATATGTTTAGTATTATTAATGATTCTGTTACGACAGTGCAGTGGATCGTCGTATGGTTCAGTGGAAAAACAAAATACAATACACCAATGAAGTCACTAATCACTAGCTTTAATTATCACAATTAATAATTTGTAATCAACAAGTTATTCGACAAGATTACACTCGTACAATAATTCAAATAAAATTTGTTCACACGCAATAATATTGTCAACTAATAGAATCCTGCACAATAATCACTTTCACCTTTTCACTAATACACGACTTGAAACGGACTCAGTAAAATCTCTCACGTAACTGACTAAGCGTCGCTGAATACTTATATTTATACCCCGCTGAGATTCCAGAATAATCTGTCACTTTGGATGACGTGTTAAACAAACAGGCGCTCTGGAATCAAATCGAAATAGTGTCCTTGAACTCAGTACACTGGCCGCGCGGTTGACGCATGATAAGTGTCACGTAATCGTCTTTCATCAGAGAGCTGGAGCAATATGTACGCGCGCCCACACACGCACACACACACATTACAGCTGGGCTCTGCTGGGACAGCCGAGATACTTGTAGAACGTTCCGTATTACGTAATAATGTTATCAATAAACCACAGTTTACCTTTAAAAATCGTTATTACAGTAGTGCATCCATTATCCGAACATCCATTAACCGAACGATCTATTATCCGAACTCAATAAAAAGTACAATTATGTAATGTACTGTACAGTACAGTGTATTGGACACGTGTAGGCGCATTGGATATTTGTTGAAAACTAAAAATTGTATACTATAAATTATTACAGTACTATACAGTAATAAATAAACGCTGTAGCTATACAGCGTTACAATCGATAAACAAAGAATCGATAAACACACTTACATCAACAGACCTCGATAAACACATTTACAACTGATAAACAAACTGTGTCAACGGAAGTCTCTGTCACCGAATGTCTGTTTTTTAATTCATTTTATAGTACAGTGTTTGTCATTAAACTCTAACCTTTGTCATTTAAATTAACTTTGGGTTCTTATTAATTACACTCACTTTTAATTCAATGATTTTTAGCCTTAGTAATACATTACAGTACAGTATACAGGTTGCTGTAATTATATAACAGTATGTTAGAAATGATTTTGTAATAAAAACAAATGTCATGATTATGAAGACAAATAATGTTTCCAATTTACGATCTATTATCCGAAATATCGATTGTCCGAACGGGCCCTCGTCCAGAGACGTTCGGATAATCGATGCTCTACTGTACTTTATATTCCGAATACACGAGTCTACTGGTGAAAATATGAATGTTTTTATTAAATATCGTCTGAAATATAATTCTGTACGAAACAAAACTCATTTATGGGACGTCGTTTTACAGTGATAAATGTAAAACCACAGCTGATGTCTTAAAACAACAAAGTTTATTAAAAAGTACTTTTCCTTTCAGAACAATATCTAAGCGAATTTCCTTTCCGTTGCTTCTAAGTTTGCAACAAACTTTCTTTTGTAAGGCTGTTGCGAACGTCTGTGTTTGTGGTGAAATAATTAAAAGTTAAAACAACATCACAAAGAAGCCAAGATTGCCAACTAAACGGTATACGACCAAACTTAGTTTGGCGTTCCATTAGTAATGTTTGCATATTTTATTATGAAATTCGTTGTAATAAAAGCCTTCACTTCTTTACCTTTATGCAATCCTTAACATCGCAACTGGGTCAATATCAGGATAGTGTCCCTGAGGAACACTGTAAAGTAACCTGAGGGAATCAGTAACTGGTAACAATTCTAGTGTCGTTATGAGCGTAAGTGCAGGAATCATTACATTCATAGGTCTGCCTTTTCGAATCAGGTAAAAGAAATCATGGTAAATGTAGGTTACTTACAACAGTAGGCTACAATAAAAAAACGTAGTTACCTAAATTCTAATATAGGTGGGTCAGAGACCAATTGTAGGCACTTTTGGAGGTGGAAATCCGAATTCCACGGATATCAACACGGCAGCCGTTTCTCTTGTATCAAGGCTCTTTTATGTTCCAGCATGTGACGACTATTGGTAGTTGATATTGTTACGATGGTCTCACGGATCGTCGTGTTGTACAGAGGAAACAAAATACAGACACCAATGTAGTCACTATTAACCAGCTTTTAATTAGTTACAAATAACAACTTGAAACCAACAAAGTACTCTCATACAATAATTCTAGTTGAATTAGTCCACACGCAATAATAATGTCAACTATTAGAGTACCTACCCCACTAATTATAACACGATAACCAATTTCGAGTAATCAGCAATAATCACTTGATCCGCACTCTACAATTTCGCCAGGTGTAACTAACTAAGCCAGCCGCTGTTGCTTATATATAGCCCGCTGAAGTTCCAGAATAATTTTACATTCTTTTGGCAGCATGCCGACGTAATTTGCGTAGTTACAAGTACTAGAAAATGGCTGAAAAATTCTTCTAAGTCATTACCACAGTACTGTGGTCACTAACGTGTGACATCTACGTTAGACGAAAGCTCGACTTGTACTGATGATGGCCGTCAATAGCACGGCGAAAACGTCTGCTGATGTGTATAGCACTGGACTACGGCCACCAAATAGCCCGGAATCAGAAAATTTTAACAACATATAATAAATGTTAATATTTATTGAATATAATAATATTAATTACTATTATTAAGAACAATATTTTTAATATTTATTATTATTATTATTATCCATGTAACCTACGCACACAGTCACGCCAAAAACATTCAAGATGTGTAAGTTTTTCCTGTGTAGCCCATACACAGATCCTGACTGTGATAAGAAATTGTGTCGAAACGTCGACAGTTTTTAAAACGGTATCCAGTTATTGACGGAATCCGATAAAAACTTTCATCATTTATTAAGGTAAATACTAAACTAACGATATAATCTATGAGGAAGTTAATAAATTTATACTGCAAGTAGACTTTTATATTGTTATGTGCACATTGCCTCCCGTTTCGAGGAGGGAATATGCATAGTCGTGTTTCAAATATAAATTTACTTAATATATTTAATATTTATAATATTTTTAACTAAAGATGTTTCTTCCTAATTTGGAACATGTTTCGGGATACTTAGTATTCCCATCCTCAGCCTTCTTAATTTTGAACCAAGAATTTATTTAAAAATAAAAGCAAATTTATTCGTATATATCTACATTTTAAACCTTTAAAGATGCAGATTATTTCTGAGTAACCTACATAATGTGCACATAATAATACAAAAATCGGCCTGCATAAGAAATTTATTAAGTTGTTAATACAGTGTTTACTGAATTACTGCTAGGAACTGCAAAAAAGAATTACCACCAAGTAAAACCGGTATGTATTGTATACCCATTTATGTATTGTTACGACATTACAAACAATGTACGTGTTTATCGAATGTTCCAGATGAATCCAGTGGAATACGGTTAAATGTTGTGGCGTGGTGATTTCAACATGCGCTCGCGAAACTTTCCTGGAAGCCGCCAGCCGCGCGGACTGTGTAAAGGCTGCAATTAATTACGTCGTACACACTGGCGCTAACGCGTACTTTGGAATATTCTGGTCTGTGAGCGTTGTGTAAATACAAGGCGTCAGCGGCCTTAGTTTTCAGTTATTATCGGGCGATACTACTGTGTGCGTTCGAGTGGTTATTAGTAAAGTGCTGTGTTTTATAATAGGGCGGTATACTGTAATACAATTGTGTTTTAATATTAGTTGACATTTTATTGCGTGTGAACAATTTTTATTTGGTTTGTTGTAAGAGACTGTGTTGTTAATTGCGAACTGTTTAATTGTGAAAATTTTAAGCTGGTGATTAGTGACTTAATTGGTGTCTTGTATTTTGTTTTCCACTGTACCTACGACGATCAAGTAGACCGTCGTAAGAGTATATTTTGTTAATAATTATGCCCCACAACCAACTTCGTGTAGGGCACATATACATACATTTAACATTATAATTATTTATAACTTATTTATATTACCTAACTTATTAATTTGTTATTTATATTATCTTCGAACCAGGATGTGTAATTCACGTTATCAGGTGAAGGTGAAACCTTTGCTGATTTGCAGTTTAAATAATTCCTGCAACATATCCAGGGGGTTAGTGGTTAACCTACCCAAGTCCAATGTTGTTTCAAAAAACACAATTTACTTTTATTCATTTCTATTTTTCTTTTCATTTTTCAAAACGTATGTAGCCTAATCAATAAAAAACTCTACGAATGCAAAAAAATTAACTTTGAAAATCAGTTTAATAATTTTATGATCTATCATTGCATTTGAAAACTTTTAATTTTAGTTGTCCGTAAATTCACTTAAGTGAACTTGTATAAATTTACCTCCAATCCCACGATTTATTGCTACCAGGATAGCCTACCATACAAAGAAACTAAACAATCATTCAGCAAATAATTTCACAAAAAGGAATAAACACTTTTGTAACTTCTTCAAGATTCTAAATAAGCAGAATTAATAAAAATTCTAAACGTTTATATGTCGCATTGATTACTAAAAGAATGATGGATTAATGAGCTTCATGGCTTTCAGTAACCTTTGCAAAGGTAAGGAACTCGGACAAATAATAAAATAAAATGTTGCGTACGCATGTGTTCATCTCTTTCAAACTCCATGTTGAATAAAGTCAGTTGTATTTTCTACACTTTATTGTTGTTTTGATACTTTCCATCTTTTGTTCTAACAAACGACACTTTGAAACTCAATATTTTATATTTAATTATATTTAATTAGAGACAAAACTACTATTTCACTAAAGAGTATTTCTCTTTTTCTCTAAAACTATTTCTTTGCCTGCAGGTTACGAATAACAAAATTATTCATACAATTTTCTTTTACCTTTTGTCGAAGCATTCACCAGAGAAATAATTTCAACTCAACGTCAATAGACAAGTAGTCTCCTTTATTCCTTTCTTATAAGAATAACTGAGCGCTTTAATGCTTTTTGAAACCGTAAGTCAGCCAACTTAAATCAACAATGCCTTTGTACACTGCATTGTTATTATACAGTAGTTGTTAGGCAGCAGTATTGGCAATTTATACAGAATTATATACACTGTGAGTTCCATCAGCAATGGTTTATGTTCACTACAGTAATAACTATAGATGTGTAGATTTGATAATTGAACCAATCAACTTAATCAAATCAGGTGATCAAATGACCTGTTCGTTTCGTCAAAAGAACAGTTAGCCAGTAACACTATTATCGAACGAGCTGAGGTAGTTCAGTTAGTTTCTGCTAGACGCCTCTGGCTGGCTTTTATTTCAATCTCTATCTATATCAAACTGATTCAGCCAGTTACTTATCTGTTCTTTCGTTTCGATTTTGTTCATTTACTAATTAAATCCAATCAAACTAGTTACTTCACGTAACTAGTGCCACTGCAAGACTCTTAATCCAGCTGTTTAGATAGCTAATATTTAAAAATAGCGATATGAATAGTAAGGTTTTCTGATAAAAATTAAAATCTTAAAGAAACTTTTATTGACGTAAAGAGTGCAAACAGTTGAAGTCAAGTAAACCCGCGAGTCTTAAAGATTCGACTCATTTTCTAAGTACAGTAAAACTGCCGATTATCCGCGAACGGTTTATCCTTTTGCGGATTATGCGCGGCAATCCGCGGATTTTTTTTTATAACCGAAAATAAATTTCAGCTGAATAATAAAGCTTCTATTTCACTGATCTTAATATACTATTTTATTAATTAATCTGAATGAAATTTTATAAAACTGTGGCTGTCCCCATATTCCTGTATGCTAGTGAGACATGGAGTTTTGGTAAAAGGGATGTGCAGAGGATTCAGGGAGCATAAATAAAATTTCTAAGAGGGACGCAAGGTCGTTCTCTCTTGAATCGAAGAAGGAACGAGGATATTAGACGCGATTTAAATATTGTGTCATTGCGCCAGAAGATTGAAAACCACAAAAGGAGATGGTGTGAACACTTGAATCGCATGCCTGATATCCGTCTACCTGTGGCTACCTTGGGTTATCACCCTACTGGGAAGAGAGATGTCGGTAGACCGAGGAGGAAATGGGTTTCGGAACAGGTCTAAGGCTTAGTACTTGGAGTGGTGATGATGATGATTAATTAACGTAAACTATATTTTTTTAAAATTACTTAAGTTATGTAAAAGTAGGCGTATGTCAAAGGGACGGAATGTGCCAGTTCATTCGGTCGCGGTAATCCATTCCTAAATCTATTCCCTGCCGCGCATAAAAACGTGGGGAGGCCAGAATTCCTTAGACCAGAATGAGTCCACGTTATCGGGAAGCCAGTACTGCACTAAGTGGCTTGTGTGAGCCGGTGCACCGTCCTGTTGGAAGATGTACAACAGCATCCCGGAGGCCACAGTCTCTTTCCATGGCTTCACTACAGTTCTCAGAATCTGGAGGCAAACCTCCATCGTGATGGTTTCTCCCTTTTAAACAAATATGGCGGCATGACGTCACCTCACTGGAGACGACTCTTAAGACGTGAACACTGGCTACAGACGTTCGCTTGGGTTTTTTATAGGCCTACGTAACTTCAGAAAAACTCATCGGAGATGATACACCAATGATACGCATATGGCAATTTATCAGTACAACGTCTTCTAACGAAATGTCAGTTCATGTGAATTAGTATTTAAACTGCATAGACAACGTGATTATTAGTTACTCAGTCTCAGTATATATATAGAAGAAACCATATTGAATAATATCACATAATATTATATAACAAAAGAAACAGAATATTTAAACAACATGACAAAAACTAACCTAACTCAAAACATAAATAAAAACTTAAAAAATTGAATAGTAGAAACAGAATATGCCATTAACCTAATACAAGACAGTATACAAGAAGAAAAACGAACAGAACCAACACATATAATTAAAAAAATAATTATTAGTGAAATGAAAAACAGATCTAAATAGAGGCAAGATAATAAAACAATAAAAGATATTAAAAATAAAGTAAATAAAAACAATTTAATCATAACTAAAGCCGACAAAAGTCAAGCAACAGTAATTATAGACAAAACAGATTACATCAGAAAAACTGAAGACTTCATCAACAATAATAAATGAATTCAACTAAATAAAGATCCAACAGAAAAATATCTTAAACAGACAATGAAACTAACAAAAACAGCTAAAACTTTTTCAACAATAAAAATACAGACACATACATATATACATATAAATAATAATCCAGCCTAATAAAAATACACAAATTGAACAACCCAATACGACCATTAATCAACTTCAAAAAAGCACCTACCTGCAAAATAGCAAAAATAATAGAACACAAACTAAAAAGTAACCATCTAACAAATAATTATCATAACAAAAAAATACATATGAATTAATACACAAACTAAGGGTAATAAATATAGATGAAAACACATTTTTCACATCATATGCTATCATGAATATGTACACCAACACCCCAGTAGATGAAACAATAGACATAATAATAAACAAACTTAAAGAAGAAAATGAAGACACAATATATAACTGAAATAAAAAAATTGCCTCCAACTAATATTAAAAGAAAATTACTTTGAATTCAATAGCAAAATTTATCAACAACAAGAAGGTCTGGCAATGGGATCTCCATTATCTAACATAATAGCAGAAATATTCCTACAACACATAGACACCAAAATACAAAATATTATAAATTCATTTGATCCAAATGCCATATGAATAAGATATATAGTTAATGGGCTATATGTATCAAATAACAAAAATACAAATGCAGATAACATATTAAAACAAATCAATAACATACATCCAAAAATACAATTCACAGAAGAAAAAGAAAAACATAACAAAATGAACTATTTAGACATAACCATCACAAGAAACAACAACCACATACAATATGCAATATACAGAAAACCAACTTCTACTAACATCATTATACCTATCCATTCTGACCACCTATCACAACATAAAATGAGAGCATTCTATTCACTATTTAACAGAATGTACAAAATAAAACGAGAAACAGACAAAGAAATAAATATGGTATACCAAATTGCTTATTAAAATAGATACATCAAAACATTGTAAACAAAATAGAAAATAAAACCAAATATAAAATAAAAACTGAACAATTAAGAATTACAAGCAGAATTATCACTGTTGCACACCACTATATAAAAATTATTCCGATTAGGGCTTTCAAGTTTCACAGATCCGATCTGACGATGAACTGTGAAGCTTGAAAGCGCTAATCGGAATAATTTTTATATAGTGGTGTGCAACAGTGATAATTCTGCTTGTGATTTTAACCACTAACACAACTTTCTTCATTAAAATTAAGAATTAATAAAAATGAACAACACATAAATAATAACAACCATCAAAAAATGAGCCACATTCACATAAATAAATAATAAAATGACAAAACTAACAAAACTATTTAAAAACATACATATCAAAATAGCATAAAAACTAATAAAAATAATTTACAAAAACTAAATAACCCACACAACAAAGATAATACAACAACCAATGGTATATACAAAATTGAATGCCAACCAAGATTGCAATAAATGTTACATAGGACAAGCAAAAAAAAAAAAACAACTAAAAAAACGTTATTTTGAACATCTAAATGCATAAAAAAACAGAAATATATAAATCCAATTTGGCCACACATGTAATAAACACTGGACATGAATTCCCAGACATAACCAACATGACACTAATAAAACACATACCACACAAAGGCACCATAATGAACATTTGGAAAAATTTACAAATATACAAACATAAAACACAAAACAAACTAATACCTGAACAAATCCAAATCAGTACAAAGGTGACACAATTTTCAAAGCACTCAACATCGAAAATACATAAAATACTAATACATACACCACTATCACACACAATAATACCAGTTTAAAATATAAAAAACCAACAGAAAACCGTAACAACAACCAACCAAAACTCAAGTACTCCACAAGATCCAAAATTAAGAAGGCTGAGGATGGGAACAATAAGTGTCCCGAAACATGTTCCAAATAAAGAAAAACATCTTGAGGTAAAGTTACTATAAATATTAAATAACACCCCCCCCCCACACACACACACACAGTATTGCTATTGGTAATATCTCGCTTAGTACTCGGTTTAACGACGTCCTTTTGATGAGAATCTTAACGGGGTTTTATGTACTGATTGATTTTGAACAAACAGCTAATTTAAACATAGACTTTTTAGTCCTTTCTGCCTCTTGTTTTTTACATATTCCGGATTATCCGCAAAGTTCGGTTATCCGAGGCAAACGTGCCACCCAATTCCGCGGATAACCGAGAGTTTACTGTATTATTCTTTTTTTGTTTCCCAGCGTATGAATTCAAAACTAAACATTGGGAACTGCGTTTCATTCGTTACAGCTGGTTCGTCGTAATAACTACTGTTATAGTAAGCAGTTACTTCTTCTCCTTCTTATACGGCGTCCCAGTTTAGAGTCGACCCTTAGCCTCCATAATCTTCCACTGCGTGAAACCAGCTTTGCTTGTGTTTTCCGTTAGCCCTCCTACCCTGGATTTGACTAAACAGTACATTCCTAGGTATTCGGTTGCCTTCCATCGTAATGTCGTGTCCTGCCCATTGCATTCTTGCAGTCGGATGGTGACGGCCAGATCATTGTCTTTATACAGCTTTATAGTTCCTCATTGTGACGTATTCTCCATATCCAATCGTCTTGGATTGGTCCATATATTCTCCCCAAAATTCTCCTTTCAAAGGTATTGACTACGTTAGCGGCTCGTTTATTCAGAGTCCAAGTCTCGCTGCCATATGTTATCACCGGTCTAATCATAAATTTATGTATATTCCTTGTCTTGAATATAGTTGTCAACAAAGCATACGCTCTATTTGCGGTCTGTATCCTTTTCCTTATTTCATTTATTTCTCCATTGTCTTGTGCAATCCAACATCTCAAATATTTGAACCGATTAACTATTTCCAGGTTTAGTAGTTTGATTTCAAACTATTCAGGTTTCCTGGTTTTCCTTCGAGTGGTAATCATAACCTTTGTTTTATCTATATTCACCTATAATCCTATCTCTTCTGTTTCACCTTTGAGTTCCTGGAAGGTTTCTTTTTCTCTTCTTTTGGGTCTTGGCATATTATTAATATCGTCTGCATATCCCACGATCTGGACCATTTTATGTTATAATGTTGAACATTCCCATCATTTGACAATTTTCTAATCACATATTCGAGTTGTAAGCAGTTATTATTGTTGTCTAATCCTGAAACAATTTTACATACTCTAAAGCTTGCCTGTATTTTACTACAAGTTATATCACTAGTCGATAGTGGTGTCAATAGCAAATGAGTATTCGTAATTAAGCAATCGCCAGTCCACCGCTTCGTGACACCCTCAATTTTCATGCAAATTCCAACCGACGTACGTATTCGGTTCGATTGGCAGCGGGTGGCCGATATCTCCTCTTCTTTACTTAA
The DNA here is from genome assembly GCA_034769895.1 of Magicicada septendecula. Classification (NCBI taxonomy): domain Eukaryota; kingdom Metazoa; phylum Arthropoda; class Insecta; order Hemiptera; family Cicadidae; genus Magicicada; species Magicicada septendecula. The sequence continues at coordinate 480,799,148 of CM068369.1, read as the reverse complement.
GTGACAGCGTTTGGCGGACCGAATTCATTTAGGGGTTGCCATCGACGGGTGGGTTACTGCGGGTTGGCTCACGCTGCCGTGTTATTGGATTACGTGACCGTCGTTAATTACTGGCCGGACGTTTTGAATTACCATAAACGTCTTCATCCCTTGCCAGATGTGAATACCTAAACAAAGGAGTCAGTCGGGTATTTATAGTGCAGTACAACTTGACGTTTGTCGTTCATTAAGTGAACAGTTTAACCACTGGTATCTGGTGTATGTGGAATCAATTTGACGTATGTAAACTCTAGACAACTGTCTCACTGTGCTTCATACAATTTACAATCACCAATTACTGACGTCCTGTATCATATACTATAGTATACTACAATGCTGTTTAATACTTGGAACCAGTTGTACTACAGTTCTACGTGCAGTGGCGGCTGGTGATTGAAAAATTTGGGGGTTGTAGTTGGGTTGGATGGAATTAAATGATTTTATTCTCCGAATAGAAAGTGTCCAAGTCTCTTCCCCTCTAAATAATACACAAGGAAAGCAAAATACTGCAATTTTAGTGTCACCCATATAACCACGAATATTTATTGTATAAATCTTTTTTAAATTTACTAGTAAATATTCTGTTACCTCATTTTACATTTTGATTAAAATTTGAAAGGTTTTGTGTAGGCCTACCTACTCTTTTAATTTTTCTTCAATCAAACGTAAACTGAACGGCGTTTTCGTTAAGTTTTCAACAGAATTCATTGCGTCCTACCAGTTAAATATAATAAATATCTTACATTATGATACCTTAATCCTTTATTTGTACTATTATTTATATTTAACGATGAACTGGACTGACACTGACAACGAACTTCACAAAAAATTTGAGCTTACCAACAAACAGACTGGTGGCGCCGTGACGTAAAAGCGGGGTTTGCAGTCCCTAATCACACCAAGCGAGCCTATAATATTATCGTTGTAATAGGAACACCCGAGTCTAGCCAAGCAGAACGCTACTCCATTGTATTTCCCCATAGTATATTATACTAAGAGTGTCACAGTTGGTGCATACACCGCGGCAAGAACGTGTACGGTTCTTAGTAATCCTCTGCGCTTTTCAATCAGAAAATGATTAATTACGATGATTTAGCTTAAAAAACTATTATTAGTTATTGTTTTATTCATAATTCTATAATTTAAAATACAATTCGGGATTTAATGGGGGTTGTGCAACCGTGCAACCTAAGCACGGGCCGCCACTGACTACGTGTAGAATATTTGGAACAGTGGCGTGGCGTGGGTACATAACACCTGTTGCCGGTTGTGATAGGCCTAAAACTTAACCTAAAAATAATTCGAATTTTTTCTTGTACCAAGTGTTCTTTTTAGAGCATTTTCTTTCATTCGCTGCGAGATGAAGAGAGTTCTTGTTCAACGGGATCTGACTCTCATTATACTTGCACAGAATAAATAAGAACACAAATAATCGAATTAAAAATAATAACGACAAACAGAGAAATACATAACTAAACGAACAAAACTCAAATAGGTACGTAGTATCTGCTGCACGTCAGTTCCGAAAACGAATATAGCTCCTAGCTGAGCGTTTTGCCGGTTTATACAACGGCAACACATTGGGTGGACGAATGTGTCCCCCCTCCACAGTTTGTACAGTGACAACTGCTACGAGGTCAATGACCGTACGCAGTAAAACATTGCCGATGTCTCAGCCGGCAACACAAGACGATGCAAGTGCCCAGCAGTTCGAAAGTAAATTCTGCCCAGTTTTATTATTTATATTGTAAAAATGTGTTTATATTTTCCTGCTGTAAGTGTTTCTAAACTTAATCAGAACACAAGTTTGGGTATTTCATTATAACCTGACGATGCAGTCTTAGTACAAACTGAGGATAAGTTGCAGTATATCCTTTATGTCATTTAAACACATCTGAAATCAGAACGATTTCAAAATATTAAAGGAAAAATAAAGATCATGACTTTATGGGGAATGTATCCAGTCAGATGAAAACTTTTTCATGGGGGAACAGTTTGGAACATGTCTCTCAGTTTAATTTTAAAATAGGTTAGATACCTGATATTCCTTCTTGCAACTTACTTTGGTCGCTATGCACGACGCGTTTCAGGATCAAGGTCCCATCTTCAGGTGCTCACTCGGGTCGAGCTCGTCAGTTCATAAAAACACACACATAAAACTTAAAAAACACTGAATTCAAACACTCATACTACGCGAGAGGGGACGATGTGCATCGTCGAGAAAGTAAACGTGCACTGGCCGTATAAAGTCCAATGCAGAGATAAGTTGGTCGTACTCCTCATGTCTGTGCCAGTTTTTGTATCACAGTATCGAAGAGCGCTTTGGATTTGAACGACACCATATCGTTCAACAGGCACTCTTTCTGTGACATGGCCGCTTTATATATCTCATACTCTGATAATGCATTCATATATCGGCCCTTCTTACAAAGGTGTATGGGTTTAAGATTAACAGAGAAGTTAGTGTAACTGTGATCACAATCAATCAGGTGTTGCGCGTAAGTCGATTTACTGTTTATCACATTCTTCATGGGCAGGTGTTCCTTGAACATCTCTTCAAAACGTCTCCAGGTCTGGCCGATGTAAAACATGTCACAATCATCACACACAATTTTATAAACGCCAGAGCGTGTCTCTACTCTTCTGTGTATCTTGGGGCGCAGTGCATTTTCAATGTTATTTTTTGCCCTAAAGATAACTGCGATATTGTATTTCTTATATTGGTTTTTTATAATGTTAGGCAACAAAGGTGTGTACTCTACCGATATATATCTGTCAGTATTATGCACCGCGCTGTTCGGAATTTGAGTTTTGTTCTTGCGCCTGGAGATAAGTTTATGTATTATACTAGAGTTATAACCGTTGGATATGGCGCTGTGTTTTAAAGTGTTTACTTCGTCAATGAAGCAATCTTGCTCTAAGGGTACAGTAAGAAGTCTATGGACAAATGCATTGTATGCCGCCATTTTCTGGGACCACGGGTGATACGAATGAGCGTGTGTTGTGGTGTCAGTGGTAGTAGGCTTTCTGTAAATTTTAAATTTGAAAGAGTCCTGAGATTTAATTATGGTCAGGTCAAGAAAGTTCAGTTGATTATTCTCCTCTGATTCAAGTGTAAATTGTATGTGTTTGTTAACACTGTTCAAGTAGTTTTTCAGAAGTTCAATTTGTCTTAATGTGCCATCAAAGACGATAAATGTGTCATCGACATACCTGTATTAGGACACGATGTTTTTACGGTATTTATTATTACTAGAAAATAAATATTTACTTTCGAAAAAATTAAGATAAAGGTCAGAAAGTATCCCGCTTAGAGGAAATCCCATGCTCAGGCCTTACTTTAGGTTGTAGTATGTATCGTTGAAAATAAAATAATTTTGGCGCAATATTTCTTTCAGCAACATAATTAGCTCATTTACAGCCTGTGGGCTTAATGTGGCGTTGGCCATTAAGTTTCTTTTTAATATTTCAACAGTCTCATTAACGGGTACATTTGTATACAGACTTACTATATCGAAGGCGGCTATCTTGTATTGTGGTTTCAACTTAACGTCTTTAATTTTACTTACGAAGTCAGAACTATTTATAACGCTATGATTATTATGAAGTGTTGTATTATTTTTAATAATTTTCTGTAGTATTTTTGTGGCTCTGTAGCATGGCGCCGTTGTAAATTTAACCAATGGCTTAATGGGAATGTCATTTTTATGGATTTTTGGTAAGCCCGTAAGCAGCGGGGCTTGTGCGTGTATCGGCTTCAAATAACGGCGTGTGCGCTCATCAAAAGATTGGCACATTTATTAACAACAGCGTTCAGGTCTTTAACAAACAGCTGTTTGTTTGTTGTTTGCTATGGTGTTTTGAACATCTTATATGCCTCATCCGCCTCAAAAGCCAACACGTCTTGCACCTGAATCCTACCTCTAACTTTTTCCTTTATTGACCGTGTCTACGTTTGACCGATGCAGCAGAACATGCCATACAAAATCTCTTCCTCACACGGTAATACGTTCATTTAAAGATTATTTGTTTTTTCTATAGAACGCTTTCTTCACTATGGCTTGTTTATGCCTAATATTTCTTTAGCGAACATCTTTCTGACTATCCGTACCTATGCATCTCATCTATTTTCTGTTTGAAATTTTTCATACTCCTCTCGTATATTCCTCCTCATTTTATTCTCATCTCTTTCATTTTTCTACATGTACTTTCATTCAACGGCATTTTGTGTTAATATTGTTTTCTGAGTCAAACTTAATGTCTTTTCGTATTTAATTACCATTTTAAATGACATAAGGTATGTAGACGTAGGCGTAACAGATAAAATACAAAAGAAATATGGAAAATGGTAAAGAGGTTTGGTTCGGTACGGCCATACGACTAAATTCCAAATGGTGTAGCCTTAGGATTGCCAAGTCGTTTTCCTGTACATGCAGCCGGATTTTTCCTGTGTTGAAGTATTCACGTAAACTAAATTTTACATCATGGAACGGTTATCACCAGCCCCTCCATGTCCCCGAACCTGGAAGACCAGGTGCACTGATTTCGTGCCACATCAACCCCCTAGACCGGGCGCCTTCTCAACAGCTGATGAGCCCGGTCTGCCCATTGCTAATTTTGGTTCACCTTGGCTATTTTATTTCACCTGTACCGCCCAGCTCATGAGGAGCCAGAAAGCATTCCGTCTATCCACCACCTGGGAAGGCGCCCGATGGGGGATTACCAAACCCCGCCTAGAAGTAGTACCGCACAGCAAAAGACCTACGTTGCAATACGACTATCCCACAGACTGGCACTGCTCCAACAGCATCCGGGCGCGCACAAATATTGCAATTTCATTCAAAGGCATTTTGTGTAAATATTGTTCTTCAGGTCAAACTTATTGTTTTTTTGTTTTAATTACTTTTTAAATGACATAACGAAGGTAGACTTGGGCATAACAGATAAAATACAAAAGAAATATGAAAAAAGATACGGGGGGTTTGGTACGGCCCCGTCAAAAGCATGAACAACTGAAAATGTTATGTTAATTTGAAATATTAGAGCGGGCTCCACACTAAAAGATCGAAAAGACGACTCCCTCGGGGACGACGAGATCACGGAGTTAATGAGACGGTGAAGAGCAAGCAGTTGACAGAGGAGAGAGTAATGCAGCCCTCGGGATGCGGGGGAAATGACGGCTGTTGTAACTCGTTTGAAAAAAAAATTTTTAAATACATAATAATTAATTGTGGAATAAGTTGACAATATTCATAAGCCTGAGCTACTTCGTCATTAAATATCGCAACCGTAACGACACCACACACAAGACATTTGACAGTTAACTTCCAAAATATTTGCATTCTTTAATAATATTTACTGTTTTTAAGCTTCGTCAAATTTGCAAACAATACAGTATGAAAAGCTCTACTATAAAAACAAAGGCAATTGCATTACGAGGTAAGTAGCCAATAAGAACAAAAATAATGATTAATGATCGAATTCGAACAGGTGATTAATGATCGATACATAACTATTATATTGAACATAGTGATTAATGATCAAACAGTTAGGAAATCATCAAAACATGATCAAAACAGGTGATTATTTTAATTATTTGGGAAATGATATTTGCTATGATAGGAATTATGACATTGATGTTAAGTTAGGTAAGTTCCTGACGATCTGTGGAACAATCAACTGTATTTTTGGAACAAGGTATATCGGGATACAAAATTAACATTATGCAAAGAAGTTATGGCAGTCCTTGTAATGTCCTATGGGTGTGAATTATGGACAACAATCAAGAAACGAGACAGTAAAATACGGGCCTCGGAAATAGCGTTCTTACGAGGAGTTAAAAGGTGTTCTAAACTTGACAGTTTAATGAATGAGGCCATAAAAGTAGAGATACAAGTTTTTAACTTGAATAAAAAATTAAAAGATTGCAAAGAAAGGTGGAAAGAACACTTAAAAAGAACGTCAGATTCCAGACTGGCCAAATGAGTCTGGAATTACAAACCTGTAGGACATCAGTGTGTGGGTAGACCCAGGAAGAGATGGCTGGAGGATCTTTGAAGGCACTTTGCCTATGCGGTGTTGTGAAGATGATGATGAAAATAATATTTATCAGCTTCTCTCACAGTATTTTGTGAAACATTACAAAACAGTACGGCATCGGTCCGGGTGTAGTTGCGTTTTAGCAAGAACATCAGATACTCGAAAACACAAAAAATATGTACGAGGCTATAATATGTCAGTCAGTATATGGGGCAGCTGCTCAAACTGTTTAAAGTATATTAAAACAATGTAAACATTGTACAAAGCTGGTATTGTAACTTTGGTATTGTTTTTTGAATTTCTTAAGAGTTCACCGTCATTAAGCACTGCTTGTGACAATTTGAGTATAAACCAGTCGTCATGACTGAAACAAACGGAGAAAATTACGGCGACATTTAGTCAATAAACTCCTTCTTGCCTACAAGCCGAGGTACAGTTAGCTGACATTATAAACCTTGTTTCTGTTAGAGCGCGTTGTCGAAGTTTACATCTGTTTAATAAAAGGCGGCTTTTTATAAATTTCTTCTTGGATAACAAATCAAAAGTGGCACTGAAGCAACGTTGTATTTTCCCAACAATATAGTGTAGTAGTAAAGTCGTACTATTTTTCTCATTGTTCAACATATAAATACAATTTAGTTAACGTAATGCAATGTTTTTGTTCTTCTGTTCATATCAAATTGTTATAACAAAACTTTATAAATATCTGTATTATATAATTATTTAATTCATTACACATCCTCCGCTCAACAGTCCGTTAAGGACCAAGGCGTACCGCGCGGCTTTTTGTGTTAGTGTGACGGTGTATGGCTAGTACTACGCGCCACCAGCCGCTAGTTGCGGTATTCACAGCCAGGAGGCGGCGCTGTTATCTCAGCGCCTACTCAGTTCTCCCTCACGACGCTGAGTGCACGCCGTACGGAACCTCCGCCGGGAATTGAACCCGGGACCACGAACGCATCAATCGCCCGCGTTAGCCACTAGACCACCTGGAGGCTCGCATTACACATCCAGTAACCCGAAATATGCCATCTAAATTCTGTACAGTTTTGCAGTAACTGAACACCATCACTAAGTTCTCTAGACGATAGTCACTAGACCTAATCGCATGTCGCAATTACACTATTTTGCAGGTCGCAGCGCCAAAACGCCGCAACCAGACAGATACTATTGCTATTTTACGAACCTTAATTTACTAGTTTAATAACCGTGGATCCTGAGGAAAAGATTTCTCTTCTTCCAGCGGCACTATAGCCCATATCGAATCCAGTCCTCCTCATACGAGCTCTTCCTGCTCTCTCTCTCTCTCTCTCTCTCTCTCTCTCTCTCTCTCTCTCTCTGCCTGTCATATGTCTGTCTATCTGTTTTTATCGCTATCTCTGCCCTTGTGTGTTTGTCTATCTGACTATCTGTCTCTGAGTCTATCTGTTTCTGAGTCTATCTGTCTACCTCTCTCTCTCTCTCTCTCTCTCTCTCTCTCTCTCTCTCTCTCTCTCTCCCTCTCTCCCTCTCTCCTGAATAAGTCATAACATTCTGAGGAAATGTTTTAAATATTATTATCTTGTAGATTATAATGAAGTAGTTCTCAATCTTTTAAGTTCAGGACTCACTTTAAAGGGCTCTACACTTCATGGGACCCATAAGCAGAGTTATTTGTACGGGTGTACAGTGTACACTGTGTACACTGTACACCCGTACAAATAACTCTGCTTATGGGTCCCATGAACACTGTACACCTAGTTGATAATATATTTTTCCTAACATCGAGTACTTTAAACCTTCTTTTACGCTCAAACAAAGTATACATATTTAATTATAGAAGAGGAAATATGTAACTCAAAAATCTAATATGCTCTAAACAGACACATTTTGAAATTGAAAAAAAATTGTTTTACTCATCGAACTAATGTAAAGGTCGAGGCTCTCTTTCCCACGTAAGCTGGGGTATGATGGGTTCAAGGGTGGTCAACTTAAGTCGTAAATCTATACTACGCGCGTCAAGTCTATTTCTGTACTTGCTTTTCACTTGAACCAGAGATGAAAATGCCTTTGCCCACAAAATGAGGCGGAGAACGGCATGAGCAACATTAATGCCTCACCCAAAAGTTCAAGATACTCACCTCTTAAAGATATCCAAAAGTTTGTTAAGACTGAATCTAAAAAAAGCAGTCTCGATAGCAATGTGAAGTGATGACAGTTGGTCCTCGTCGGCAGCCGCATAAACGCGCGCACGCGTATGCAAAGTCGGACGAAATATCAAGCGACATCCGAAGTCCCCATGCACATTTGCAAATAATTAAGCGATGAAAACACAGACATCAGATTCCACGAGGTAAATATAAGAGAAATGCCGGTATAGAGCAACGGCAGAGCGCGAATAACAGAAATGTAGAGTTTAGACTACGTACCAAACGGGTTGCCTTTACAGCTGTTAAAACAATATATTGTTACGTCATTACATAAGGTTCTACATATTTCTCGGGTATTCCAGCACAGCCCAGCTGTAATGTTGTGTGCGTGCGTGACACTTAACATGCGAGGCAGTGTTACGTAATACGGAACATTCCATAATGTTGTTCGACAAGCTGCTCAACTAGCCAAACGTTGCGTGTTTCTGCCAAGGCCGCGTTGAAGTATCCTCTAGAATTTTCGATTGCTTGTTTAGGACGCATATTATGGAACCCTGCAGACTATAAATAGGCTACACCTGCCGCTAAGTTCAGTTATTGTCGGACGATTTACACGGTGCGTCTCAAGTGGTGTATTAGTGAAACGTGATTATAGTGCGGAATTCTTTATAGTTGGCATTATTATTTGTGTGAACAGATTTACTCAAATTATTGTACGAGTATAATCTTGTTGAATAACTTGTTGATTTCAAAATGTTAATTGAGATTAATTAAAGCTGGTGCTTAATGACTTAATTGGTATCTTGCATTTTGTTTTCCACTGTAGGGAGACCGTCGTAACAATATCTTACTAATTTAAATGTAAAAGTTTTTAAAACACAGTAAATAAAATTTTCGAGTCCGACTTCGCGACACACCGAACGCCCCTCAGAACCCAGCAGTGAGTCGCACCCCGTAGATTGAGAAAGGCTTCTGTAAGCCTAATGTGTTTCCCTCAATACCTCTACAAAGGATGAATGTATTTCTTAGGCTTTAACGGCCTATGGCATAATTACTAAAAATACTATCCGGGGTGTAAGGACATGGTCTTCCATTTTCTTCTTCGTTACGATAGATGTTGACTCGTATACACGTTTCGGCCTCACCTCTGAAGGCCATCTTCAGTGTCAAAAGGACTTGACGCACTGACACTGAAGAAACGTCTGTAAGAGTTACCATCTTTCGTAACGAAGAAGAAATGGAAGACCACGGTCTTACAACCCGGATAGTAGTTCCACAACGTATGTTTGGAACACGTTTAGATTAACACAACTACAGCTACCGGTGCATAGCTGTGCACCTGAGTTCCGTTCGCTCTCGATGTACTAGTCAGCTCAAAAACATCGCTTTGGCCATACTGACCAGCCCCTCGGCGCGATGTTTCATCTCAGCTGAATTACATTTGTTTTCCTGGTGGCTATACAAATTGAATTGGTTTTATATTTATATTGGTTTTTTATTGTAGAAAATTCATGAACTAACCGCCCACAATACCCAGTGAAGTAGGCCTGTCACCCTCATTGCAGTTTTCAAGTTGTCATACTCCCTTGTTTATTTTTGTCACCACATGTTCAGAAACTTCAGTAGCAGTAGCAGTTCGCTTCCTAGCTCTAGCAACTGGAATCGTCATCTCTTTGTTATCAGCCTCTTTCTTCATAAATTTAAACAGATTGCTAATTATTTCCCTGTATGACCGTTTAGAACTTTCCCGCTTAGCCTACTGTTCATACCAGCCGTTATGAACAATTTTAATAGTTCCATTTTATTAGTTCGACTAACAGACACACGGACACTAACACAAATCAACTGAGATTCGCAAGACAATACCGACTCAAGACTATTACAAAAAGATAATTCACAGAAGTCAACCAATCAGGACGAGTAAAACACACTGAAGCATTACAGAACAAAAAGCTATTCACAATATCGTTAGTCCCTCGTCCGGTGGTTGACAGTCAATGTTTATAGGAAAGTTAATGATTTACCCTGCGCGCCTCACCCTTCCGATTCCCCCACTCCCAGACCCAAGCGCTCAGCTATGCGCCGGTAGCTATATCAATGGAAACGCATGTGCTTATACAGTAGAGCATCGATTATCCGAACCTCCCGGTACGAGGGCCCGTTCGGATAATCGATATTTCGGATAATAGATCGTAAATTGGAAACATTATTTCTCTTTACAGAAACAAAGACTTTGTGTACAAAATCATTTGTAACATACTGTTATATAATTACAGCAACCTGTATACTGTACTGTAATGTCTTACTAAGGTTAAAAATCACTGAATTAAAACTGGGTGCAATTAATAAAAATAAAAAGTTAATTTAAACAATATTAGAGTTTCATGACAAACAGTGTACTATAAAATTAGCTAAAAATTAAAAAAAAAACACAGTACTATGAACTTACACTTTTTTCAATAATTGTTCTATTACTGTTTGCTTCAAACTGATACCCCGTTTTTTCGCTACTAAAGACTGAAGTCGTTTATGATTCATAAGCTGAATACAATCTATCTCATCTTCTGTTTCAGCCCACTGTAGAACAGTCTCAACTGCGTCAAAAGCTTTTGCTGCCGTCGGTGGTTTTGTATTAGTAGCATTCTCGCCGTCTTCATCTGAATCGGTTTCGTTTTCATCACGTTCATTTAAAGACTATTCGTCTCTTCTCTCTTATATCTTCATCGGTTAATAACTGAAAAGCGGGATCGGCTTCATCCACCTTTAGCCAATTCTTTGTTTATCGATTGTAAGTCTGTATAGCTACAGCGTTAATTTATTACTGTACAGTACTGTAATAATTTATAGTATAGAATTTTGTATGTTCAATAATATCCAATACGTCTACACGTGTCCCATACATTGCTGTACAGTACAGTACAGTACATATTTTACTTATTATTGAGTTCGGGTAATAGATCGTTCGGTTAATGGATGTACGGATAATCGATGCTCTACTGTACTAGAAAAGTCGTTCCAGCACATTAAACTTACAACTTACAACTGTACAGTTCAGGATCAATAGCTGGTACAACACTTCAGTACAGTTAGGGTTTGGTATTGCTTAGTAACATCACTTTGTGTTCCTAGAAACAAGTCGTGCAGTTCAAACAAGTTGTCCTTCAGTTACTGTTGACGAAAGTAGTAACGTAAACCTATTCTCTGCCAACATAATCAGCGGAGTACACATCGCCATCGCCAGTGCTTGAATCGCGTCGTCTGACAAACATTGTAGAACACTCGGGCTCGGATAATACTGTTTGCTTTGCAATAAGATTATCAGGAACAATACTATGCGCTCGCTCTATCTGCGTTATCATAGCAGCAAAAACGATACCAACAGAAACATATTGCAAAATACCCGTCTATGTGTACTATCAACGTACGCTTCGTTTGTACTGACAGACACTGTCTGTCAACTATATATACACGCTGGTAAATTATTATATACAGTAATTACTCAAAATTAAGACATACTGCAACAATACATATATTTCACCCAGGGTAATCTATTTGTATATGTTACCGTTAAAGTGTATAATTCAGTTATTTCATGAAATAACTAGGTATTTAATGAATTACATAATATGCAAACAAATAAAATAAACACAGATATAAACATGTAAATGTCAAACATAAAATGCATATATAAAAACAATTATAAAAATTAAAAATTGTTTTAAAGACTTGGTTATCTGACATTTCAATATAAAATTCTAGGAATTATTTCCAATGTTGCAAATCTGATATCAAGTAAATATTTATAATAAAAATGAAAAGTTTATTTGTAGTATTTTAATATTTGCTTTATTTCAATAAATAACAATATTATTATGCACCCATTTATAGTAACTAGAAAAATTACTGGAAAACAACTGTTACAATTACATACTTAAATTATATTAATTATTTAATATTTTTTTAATTACATTATGTTCAAATTATTTATTTCTTCTTTTATTTTTACCATGTGTATACTTTTGTTTATTTATTTGCTTGTCTTTGTTTATAAAAAAATAATTGTAATGTTTAACAACATTTTTCACCTGTTTTTCACTGTTGCGTTACCGTGGCAAGTGCACGTGTGTGTGTGTTGTTCCTTCATGATGATGATGATGATGATGATGATGTTCCCGGTGCCGGGGTCTGTTGTCGGTTGTACATTGAACAGAGTGTCCTCCGTCTTAGAATGATTGGTGTCTGTCCTTGGTTGCTGAGCAATCGGACATAGTGTCCCCGTGAGTCAATTACTAGAGTCTTGTCTCTTCGCTCAGAATCGAACGGGTTTATGTACAGACGGTACACCGACAGGCTGAAGACTGTCTACGATCATTTCCGACATGTACACTTTGGGTCAGTGCGACGGTTTTTCACACATAACTTTTTCCGTATTTTCGCACTCATAATTAATGTTCGTATGGAAACTAATGAAATCATGCGATTTGTGAGATTTTTGTCTTCATTTAGATATTAATTAATTGCTCGAAACATAAAATTAACGGAGTAATTAATTAATTTGTTTCTAGTTCTGTTATACGTTTACCTTGTACCTTCAAATTGTATCTACACATGCGTCATCTTACAGTCTTAAAATGAAATCATTGGCTATGGTGTAATTATTGGCAGTGTGCGAATTTGTATAAAATAAAACAGATTTAATTTGCATTTTCTGCCTGTTTGGACTGGCACAAGTTAAATACACTGTACACAAAGACTATTGTTTACCTCCCTCGATTAGGTGATGCAACACACACACACAGTTAGCCCCCCTCAGTACCCAAGTAACCGGTCTTTAAAAACCAGTTAAGGTTCTGCACGCTAAATTCAAAATTCCATTGTCGATACTAGCGCACTCATAGCAGCGGAAGCAGGAGGAATTACTTGATCACTATCCGGTATGTATGAAAGCTTGTAAATGCTGCAAGTCGTACTATTTACTACGACACAAAAAATAGTACTCCCGCCGCGCCGCCTGCATGTCGCTTCGCGCCAGACCAGCCCACTCACGTACGCAACTATACACTCTCCATTCTATCAACAGCAGTTGTTACATAATGTGTACGCACTGCAGGTCATCTGCAAAGTATGACTACTAACAGTACAGTCTAACATAATCGTGTCAGTATAGCCAAAATAACTAGTAATTTGTGTGACTTTATTTAAAAACGTATAAACAAAATAATTTATGTCTTCTGTATACTATCATCTGAAGGCCTATAATAAATGAATTCGTAGCACACGCCATAGTACTTACTATATCCATTTACATTTGGAGTTTCAAAACTAAATATTTATTGTCGTTGATAAACTTCAACCGTCGCAGACAAAAAAATACAAAAAAATTATCCAAACCGTATCCCACATTAGACTGCTACAAATTGTACGATAAACGCAAGTACTTATTGCTCTGTTCGTTCAATAAACAGGCCTTATCCACAAAGCAGACTCAGTTCTCAAGCGGAATTTTTTGGTCATTAGGCCTATAACTTCTCAGAAGTAGTATGTGATAAATTAGTAAATACGTACTGATTAGAGAAATGTGAATTCGCTGATGTCTTACTGATTTATTCTATATTGATGATAATAAATCAACTGTTGGCATTGACGAATCCATTTTTTTCACTGTGTAAATCATGTCGGAAGACTGTTACATCAACTACAGGTTTTTAGAGGGATCACTCCAAAACACTGTTGTTTTCCCGATTGATCGGGGGATACAAACATAGTGAAAAACAGTAACCTAGTCCGAAGATTATGTCGGATTGTTAGGAAGTTTATGTAGTGTCGAGTTGCGCCGATATGCAGGTAAAAAGTAGGTATAATCCTGAGGGCGTCAGACAGTGGTCAACTAATTTGTAGAAGGGCCCACGAAACTTGTGACTGAATCATCCTCAGTTGCTGCAAGCGTTCAAGCATCACGCTTCATGACATACGACCATTTCGAAGGGATTTGGATACAGAAAAAAGAAACATTCTGCTCCTCTTTCGCAAAAACAGTGACTTTTACAATCTGTGTTAAATAATTTGAAAATCACAGCATCCCCCCCCCCCCACACACACACACACGGGATGTACACATTGGGACTAGATAATTAATTCATTCGCAGATCTGAAGACGGAATAAAAGTGCATTTAAAAAGTAAAACAGAAACCTATAAAGCGGAGACTGACAAGGCTACAACTTACTTGAGACTTGACTTAGCTGGTTTTCAAAGGTTATTCTTGTTTTATGTCATTTTTATCAACATAAGTAAAATATTAATAATAATAATATGAAAATATTATTGTAAAAGTAAATGTTTTTAATCAATATAACTTTATAATTACTGACGTTCGATGTAAATATACCAGTCGGCAGAATTCGACGAGTATATTGTTTTCTGACTATCGGCGTAACTTGACCATTCCCACTATAAGTGATGCAGTAATACTTCTGAACTTACCACCCTAGATGCAGATCTGTAGATTGAATGGTAAGATCTCTTTGCCCAGCTGCCATCAGCGACAACAGGTAGAAGAGGGGAGTTGTACTTATCGACGTCTCCACGTTGTCTCGCTAAAACGATCTCTTCCTCTGCAGATTTCTTTATTTCTTCAAGAGCAGAAATTTCTCATTCCTCGGAAACAATTGTGTGGTGTTTGTCGTATGTTCAGTTGCTCATACAACGTACATCCATGGCACCCATTATTTGCTGTAAAGTGGCGTAGCCCCCTCCTGCACTAATTTTTCCCGCCACAGCTGAAGTGTTTATATTGACGTACCCACTAATTTCAGGCTCAGTCCAAACCGTATCTATTTTTCTGCACGTCTCACACTCGAATACAAAACCTGATAGAAGTCCTTTTTTTCAGAATCCAGATGTAGGGGCACAATGCAGGAATGATGACGGAATGATGACGGCATTGTCCGGGCGAGCCCGATGACTGCCTGATGCTCGTGGAGTGCTTGGAGCGAGCCTTGTCTCAGAAAATGAATGGGTACCCCCTTTTTTATTTTGGCGGATGTGATGGAGGCGGGCTGTGATTGGGAGGAAAGTTTACGCGGACTCTTCGCGTGGGCAGGCAGGATTTGTTCGCCCACAACGGGTCGATACAATCCGCCTGCCCGGTAAGAGTCCGGGTAGACCGCCGCAAGGCGATACCGAGGCAGGCGAGAGATTGGAGGGGTGAAGTCACCAAATGAAGGCGGCGCTTGACACACCTAAAGCCGGCGCAACACCCGATCCATCTGTCGGCATGCAATGGAACGGAAACTTGAACGTATAGGAATGGTTGGATCAGAAAGGTGTGTATGCGGCCAGATGGTGATTTGGCAAATTATGGGGGATCGTCCAGCTAAGCTCGAGGTCATCTTCTTTTGACAGGCGGCGGTCCTTCATCGTTACTTAGGTGATGGAGGTGTGGATAGGCTGATTTGGATGCTCGATCGAACAGATTGAACGTAAGAGTTCGCACAAATCCATCGAGCGACGGAATATTCAACCCTCGCCTGATAGCTTCATTTCTGACATACCAGGGAGAGTTGGAGATATGGCGGAGGGTGCGACACTGGAATGCTTCCAGGCGTGCAATTACGTCGGGGGCAAGCAGGGTCCAAAATGCAGGAGCTGCGTACATAAGGATAGCTCTAAGAAAGAGCAGATAGATTGAGAGCTTCGTGCGCACAGGCAGTGGCCCTCGATTTGACAAATATGGGAAGAGTTTGGCTTTGACGCCGCGGGCGCGCTGGAGTACGTTGGACACGTGAGCTCTGAAGCTTAGGTGTCGATCAAGAGTGACGCCTAAGTACTTCACAGTACGTTACCAAGCGATTGGACTCCCTTCAAGGGATAGGGTCTGGCATCGGGAAGTGAGCTGACGGGAGAAGGCAATCGCCTCGGATTTCTCCGTATTGATTGCCACATACCATTTCCTTAACCAGGCCGGAAGCAAGGCGAGCTGGCGCTGCACCACGTCAGTTGCAAAACGAAGGTTTGCTGAATTTTAGTGGTACATCGCGTCGTCCGCATAGAGAGATAGCGTAACTTCAGGCAGAACTGGCATGTCGTTCGTGTACACTAGGTACAGAACGGTGCCGAGGACAGATCTTTGAGGGACGCCAGCGGCGACGGGTCGGACTGAAGAGTACGAACCGTCGACGCAGATCCTAAACGTGCGGCCGCAGAGATACGACTGCATCAGATGAACGAATGAGGCCGGGAACGGGGACATGGCGAGTTTGTAAAGAAGGCCTTCGTGCCAGACTCTGTCGAAGGACGTGCTCACGTCCAGAAGGACGGCGACTGTACATTGATTCTTGTTGACGACGTCTGTGAGTTGAGTGACAACTCGGACAAGTTGAAGAGTGGTCGAATGCTCCCTGCGAAAGCCGAACTGTTCCTGCCGAATAAAGTTATCCAGCAGGGGAGTAATTCAGGTATGCAGGAGGCGCTCGAACACCTTCGAGATGACTGGCAAGAGTGAGATTGGGCGATGGTTTTCCGGGTTTGTACGCAGCTTGCGTGGCTTTGGGTACGTGATGACTTTTGCTCGTTTCCAAGGGCTGGGAAAGTAATGTAGCCGGAGACATCCATTGAACAGCTCGTGTATAAGTAAAACGAGACTTGATGGGGCGTGTTGTAGGGCCGCCACGCCAATACAATCCTCGCCGGGGGCCCGCTTGGTGCGCAGTCGACGAATGGCCGATTCCACAGCGGCTCTGTCGAAGGGGTCAATATGGTCCGTGGTAGGGCGGGAAAAATAACCAGATAGGAAGTCTGCGACCACAGCCGAATGGCCGGGGTCGCAGATGCCTCTGTGAAAAGTGAATTGTTCCTCCATGGTATCGGCAAAGACCTCTGCCTTGCTGGCCGCGGAGTAGACAATCCCGTTCGGAGATCGTAGGAGGTTGCGGGTCCTTTTTTCGCCAGTGGGTCGGCTCGCAGCCTGCCAAACAGACTCGGGCCTGAATTCCAGAGACTCAAGATATGAGTCCCATCGATCGGCATTGGCGTCAAGCAGAAGCTGCTTGACGAGGGAAGATTGGGCATTAAACCTGCGTTTTACGGCAGGGTCCCGGGTTTATTGCCATCGCCGGCGGAGCTCGCGCCGTTTGCGTGTAGCTAGAATCACCTTGTCTGGTAACTGAGACATTCTGTTGGTCGCAGGGACTTCATAGGTGTGTTTGTCCATGGCGGACGTGACGACTTCTTGAAGAAGTCGCATGGCCACTTATCAGTGGCCATGCGGTCTACATCGTCCGGACTGGAGATAGCGACCGGGGGGTGAGACGGTACTGTTCGACTCAGTTCGTTGTGGAACGAGCACCAATTGACTCTGGTTACACGACGGGGAGGCTGGAGAGGTGCGTCCAGCGTAGGCCGGACCGGGTCGTGATCAGACGAAAGGTCTGACACGGTTTCGATAGTGACAGGGTAGGCCAGGTCCTTGACAACAGCAATGTCAAGGACGTCGGGGTGTCCTCTATGACAGAGGACATAGGTCGGTGATATAGGACCTAGAACGTGCATCTGAGGATGACGTTGAACGTATTGGTTCAACGAGCGGCCGTATGGGTTTGAGACACGGCTGTTCCACAGAGACAGCCCGATAGTAGATTTCATTACTATTGAAATCTCCGGCTGCGATAGTAGGTAAGGAGTCGTTAAAGAGTGCGTCCCATTCTTCCTCGTCGGGCGGTGGCCCGCGTAGGGGCGGGAGGTAGACTCAAACCAGTCGAACCTTCCGGCCCCCGACGCAGAGAGCAATCGCCGTCACCTCAAGACGACGAGTCGTCGAAGGCGGTAGGGGGCAGTGGGCGATGCGCCTGTGGACCAGAATAGCTGTGTCGCCACTGGCGTTCAGCTGGTTCTGGTCAGGCTGGTCAGTGCGGTACGTAGTGTACGCTGGAAACTGGAACGAGAGTGCGGGAGTAAGATGCGTTTCGGAAAGGAGTATGACGTCAACGTCATATTCGGTTGCGAAGGCGGCCAGCGGCGTTCCATGCCACCAGACGAAGAGGTTTAGCCAGGGGGTGGGGAGTAGCGAGGTCACGGAGGTGAGGATCGTAACTAGT
Organism: Magicicada septendecula; assembly: GCA_034769895.1. Classification (NCBI taxonomy): domain Eukaryota; kingdom Metazoa; phylum Arthropoda; class Insecta; order Hemiptera; family Cicadidae; genus Magicicada; species Magicicada septendecula. Next base: position 480,780,848 of record CM068369.1, on the reverse strand, counting down.
AAGGACTGAACGTCCTTGGCAGTAAGAATTTGCGGGATTGAGGCTTCAATCCAAGCGCGCACGGTCGGTGAAAGCCGAGTCCGAGGACGTGGCTGACTCCGGGTCCGCCTGTGGCTTGGGTGCGGGGTGAAGAAGCATGATGCCATTTTTGGCAAGGGCCTTCTTTTTCGGCTGCCGAGAACCTTGGACTGCGGGGGTCGAAGGTGGCTGTGACGCAGCGGGCTTTTGGTGCGAGGAAGCGGGGGTAGAAGTTCTTCGGCGGAGCAGGTTTGGCTGCTGGGCGGCAGGCTGAGAGGCAGCTGCTGCCGCATAGCTGGGCGCCCCGGCAGTCGCCGGACGGGCTGGGGCAGGTGCATGTGCAGGTGCCGCAGCAGGGGAAGGAGCCGCCGAGGCGGCAGATCTAGATGGTAAGGGCCTACGCGTTGGGGCGGGAGCAGTTTGCTGCGAGAACCTTAAAAGCCTCTTTAAAGCCGCAGCATAGTGCTCGCAAGCTTTGGTAGAAGCCGGGTGAGGTTTCTCGCAGTGTACGCAAGTGGCAGGGGCATTACGATCGCGAGAACGTCCTTTTTATATCTGATTTTAATGACATATTTTTAAAAGAACGATCAAATACGGTACCGTGATCACTTTTTACTTCGTTTATAAAATACACAATGTCGATGATACGGCGGCCCGAAATTATCTCTGAACAAGAAATGGTTGGAATATTTTTGGTCGGAGTTGTCACTAGGGGCTGATTACAATTCTGTAAATTATTAAATTTCGTAATATTTTGTCCACATTACAGTTAATAACAACGGCATCTGTTATACTACAATTTTCAGTATCAATTTTTTTGTCTTATTGTCCTTTATACCTTCAGAAACTAAATTATATTGTTTTATTATTCTCCACTCTGCTAGTCTTTCATCACCACGATTTTTACGTTTATGAGTATTCTTTTTATTGCCCATAGTAATCATTAAATAACAATAAAGATAAAGAAAAACAGTGAATCGTAACGTCACACAGTCAAAACAGAACAATACAGACATCAGAGTAAAGCGATAACAACACGAACGCGCGCAAACGTAATTTACCGCTACTGCATTCCAACTCTCTTCACAGTAACCCGGTGCCGTCTCGTCTAATCGTTTGTCGTCGTCCTCGCCGCACCTCAGACAAACGTTATCGTATTATGTATCTTTCTAAAGGCAATAAAATTATGAAGCGAGTCCCATACTTCAGAATCACATATTTTGTTTATTATTTTCACTAAACAAGGTCAAATATTGTAAAATGTAATTTATTACTTTTTAACACTAATTATAATTTTAGAACTTGTTACTGCGAAACCAGTCCAGATTTTTGAGATCTTTAAAATTACACCTCTTTTGTAATTTTCCGTTTACGATTAAGGGAGAAATGTTGCTGTAAATAAAGCATTGTTCTTATGCACTTTGAAATTCAATACGGCGGTGTGCTTGCAGACCCTTAAGAATTGTACAAGCTTGTCTGTTTCGGTATGCTTCATTTAAAACTATGTACAATGGTTTCTATTTATTTTATATATACAAATAAATTACTCTGGGCGTATATGCAATTACGTATTGTTGCAATGTGTGTGTGTGTGTGTGTGTGCGCGCGCGCAAAACATTGTACTAACATTCGTGCTTCACCAAACATTTTTATTCGACTTTTCAATTGGAGAAACCTTTCTGCAGTCACACACCCACATAAATATATTGTTACGTAATGCGGAATAAGTGTTGCACCATTACAAAACATTCTACGCGTTTCTCGGCTATTCCAGTGGAATTCGGCTGTGATGTGCGTGTGTGTGTGTGTGTGTGTGTGTGTGTGCGTGTGTGTGCGTATTGCTGCTACTTTGAGATGAAGGACAATTACCTGACACTTGTCACGCGTCCGCGGAGACTGATCCAGATTTCACCAGTCCGCGCGCGCTGTGTGCAAGGCCGCAGCCAATATTACGTTCTGGTGTTTTCTAGTAACGTTATTGACGCGTATTATGGGATATTATGGTATTTCGGCGGGGTATAAATACAAGTACTCATCGACGGGCAGTTTCAGTTTGTGTTGCGATTTATTTCAGTGCGGTTCGAAGTATTGTGGCAAAGTGTCATGTGTTTTATAATTGAGCGGGACAATTGTATTAACAATTGTGTTTTATATTAGTTGACACTATTATTGTAGCGTGTGAACAATTTTTATTTGGTTTGTTGCAAGAGGCTATCTTGTTGATGACAAACTGTTTAATAAAGTTGGTGATTAGTGACTTAATTGGGGTCTTGTATTTTGTTTTCCACTGTACCATACGACGGATTAGTAGACCGTCGTAACAATATGTACAACACAAGTGGGATTACAGACTGGGTACAAGTGGTTGCACTTTCCGCGCAGATGTACTACGTGGCGACGGTGGGGGGTACGCGTCTCATAACGTCTTTAAGATGGTAAAGAAAATATTTTAATTGTATTAGCCGTAGAGGTATTTAGAACAGTCTTTATATTTTACGTTTTCATTTTTAGTTGTTATTAATAAATACAAACAAATTTCAGTACGGTTTTTGCCCTATGTCTTTATTCATCTTGTTATTTGAATTAGCAGTCTCTGTAATTCCAACTTTGTCATGCTTACTTGGCATACTGAGGACGAGGGATTTCGGTGTCTCCACCATTAGGAAATGCTAATGGTGGAGACACCGAAAGCCTTGTGCGGAGCATGTCAGGTAGGAGTTCACCAAGTAAGCACGAAAAAGTTGGAACTATACCTTTATATGCACATAATGTGTCGATGTGTGTGTGTGTGTGTGTGTGTGTGTCTTTTTTGCTCAAAGAGGTAGGATTTCAAAAAAAAGATAATGATAAAGGGCAACGAATAAGTGGCATTATTACTTAAAACAAGTATTTGAAGACGGTGTCTAACAATTGCGAAGCGACAGGCATTTTGCCAAACTGATGTGTTCTAAGTAAATTTAATGCAGCCTGTATTTCTGTACATCATCGTTGTTTGTTTTGAGTTTATTGAGAGGAGTTACTAACTGCCCTATTTTTTTATTTGTAGATATCGATACAAGTTTCAGCTGCTAAATTCCGTCAAAAATAGAGGAAGGCCCCTTTGTCTACCAATGCGGCTAAAGCGGTAAGAAAGCCTATATCTGTCGTTACCCATACTATAGCAGTTTAGGTAAATATGCCTGTCATTATCCGTACTGTGCCAGTTTAGGTAAGTATGCCTGTCATTACCCATAATGTGCCGATTTCGGTAAGTATACCTGTCATTACCCGTACTGTGCCAATTTCGGTAAGTATATCTTTCGTTACCCACACGGTGCCAGTTTTAATTCCAGTTATTATCGTTTTCATTGCACTAAGTTTATCGTATCATTCTAAGTATGCCCCAGTTATGATCAATGTGTGTACGGCAATTTATTGGTATTACTTTTAGGGTAGTTGTTAATACCTCTTTTTCCTTTTTACAAAGCAGAAATAACTGTAAATGTTGGTTTATATAATCTAGATGGCGAGAGAAAGATGTGTACAAATTTTCTTACGTACGTTATGAATACTGGTTTCTCTCATGCCGTTGAACTATACGAGGTATCATGTGTTTTGTATAAAACAAGCTAATTATACTATAGACTCGCAAAATCACAATTATAATTTACAGTGTTTTGTTTTGTATAGATTTCTTCAATAATCAACGATTTATTGTGGTCCCACAAGACGACGCAGTGCGGAATGGTTACTACAGTTTGAGTACTGAAAGCTTGATTCAGCACCTGAGTGTGGACAGAAGCTACAATTTTACCCAAAATTTGTAGAAACAAGAATTTGCTGGAAACAATTATGTGTGTTCTTGAGATTAACTGGTTTGTATTTGGTGTATGCTATTAAAATTATATGTAATTGGTGTGATCTTTGTTAAATAAATCCTAGCAGTGTGACTGGAGATTATTTAATCGATTTACGGTACAGTAATAAAAGTAAATGTTTACCTGCCAGAAAATGTAATAAAACAATAAATAAATGTAAACGAATTTAAGTGTTTAGTTTATCAGTTGAAAATGTTGACTCCTCCTCTCCCTTTATTTCCTGTTCAAGAGACATTGGCTACTTATTCTGTCTTCCCGTTGCAGTTACGAATTTAATGACGATAATTATTTACTGTATGTACATCAAGTGATCTTTCAATATATATATATATTGTAACGATAAGTTTATAAATATTCTGTTCGTTACTTCTTTAAAGCCTCACTTTGGATTCGTCAATTTATAACGAATTTTATAAATGTTGCGGGCACTTAAATTATATACGCCGCCCGTTGGAAACGTCAATTAGTAACAAATGTATATGTATTAATTACCTTCAACCACACTGTTGTTGTTGTAATAATGTTACTGTTAATAATATATGTTGAACGGCGAATGATTTTGTAATCTGCCGCTCGCTCCCACTATACGTACCGTTTCGATGACGTCACCCACCGTTGCCAACCGTTGTGGTGTCCGCTGTGCTCTGTGAACTTATTTTTTAAATGGAACAGCAATAATAACGACGCAAATATAACAACAAACATATATCTTTGTAGGAATCATTTACTCAATAAAGCATGGGTTAACTGTTTCTCGTTTCTTTTATAATAATCAAAATCGTGGCAAAAATTATGTGTCTCCTTTACCAGTTGGTACTGTAGTTGTAATTCTTATTGCCTTCAGACCAAAATAAAGCGTTGGTTATTATTTCTTATTAAAAATAGATCATCTCAGGGCGTATATGGTTCGGGGATTACAATTAAACAAAACGTTATTCTATAAATCAAAGTACAAATTTTACAGTTCAAGGATATTACAAAGTTTAGAGTGTAATGTGCACGCCTGCAATTGAATCGTGGCTGCTAGTTATTATAGGTTATGTCCAGTTCATGTGTTTATTAATTATTATTGAAATCAAAGGTTCTTGTGGTGTTTAAAAAAGGTGTCAAATCTCAATTCGTGTTATTAGTGAGTGTTCTTAGTGTTGGTGTGATATGGTGTCTGTAGTTTAATTGCTTAATTTTTAAAAAGTCGTGTATGCAAAAGTTGGTGTTGAGGCATAATATAATAAAATGTCAAAGTCACCAAATCCTCTTCTTTATATGGTTCTTGGTCGAAGATAGGGCCCACGTCTGCTTCTGTCCTCCTCCCTGGTTCTTGATTCTTCTATTTCCAATGCTAGGTGTTCCTCACTTGGTTATAATAACTCGTATTATGTGTATCTATCGGTGTTAACATGTCTGGAACGTGTTTTCACAATTTATAGTTAATTATGTAAGACGTTTTGCAAACGCGTCTGTACGCTATGACCGTTGTTAAAGAAGTCTCATTTTATTTATCCGAAATTTCTGGTTGCTATGGGTAAACTTGGAATCTGGTTGGTTGATTCGGATATACATTGTCATGTAATTTCATTATTTCAATGTCAGAATTTGTTCAAAACCTTTAAATTATTATAACTTTTCTATACTGATTGGGAATTTAAAACTATCATCAACCTTATTCTGGTCTTTACATTTGACACACATAGACACTAAACATGCCTACCTTTACTTGAGAAATACAGCTGTTACAATTTTGTTATTTGAATTTTTCATAGATAGCTTAAAACGAATTATTTTTTTCTAGATTTGTAGTGTATATTATTAACTATCAATCTGTTCATCCTTCAATATTTGTTTCATAAAATTCCTAACAGTATTATTTAAAATTTACAAATGTTGGTTTTTACCTGGCCTATGTACTGGTGTTATCTTCATCACCATGTTTATAAACATTTTACCTTAATGTCATTTTCCATGACTGATATCTTAGTAAACCTTTAACAGTTAAATTAACTTTTAACAACCATAAAAACTGTTTAACATATAACGCTATCTTAACAAAACAAAAAGGATATACTATCCTCTTAGTTTAATCTCATGCCCACATGGCTATGATTCTACTGAACATTTGAACAAATAAACTGCTTTTTACTTAATCCATACAATTGTTTAACTCTTAAATTTATAACCTTAACATAACTTTAACATAGCTTTAATATAACTTTAATATAGGCTTCATCACCACTCAACAGAATATGACTTACTCTTAGTGCTTATTTTAACAATTATAGCTTTTTACATCGTTCTATAACATTAACATTACCATCTCCTCTGCTTTCTTTATGCTATCATAACATTGCTTATAAACACTTACTATATAAACTTACTATTTAAACATTCATAACAATAACATCCTTAATAACATTAGAGGATTCTTATCCTGAATACAACTATACTATTAAGCTACTATCAATTCTTACTATAATAACAATATTTTGGTTACTCTTCATTTTTTACTACTATTTTTTACTACTACTTCATTTGTTTATTCCATTTTTTGGTACTTTTCACCCTTAAACATAGTCATATTCCTATAGGTTTAAGGAATTGGGAATATCAACAAATATTCTCTCAATTGTCATCTAGGTATATCCTTAATATTAGCACTTGACTGGTGATACTTGTTCAAAAAACACTTGGTTTATTATTTTATCACTGGTTAGTATTGCACTGTTTGGATTCTATTTGTCACACTTATAAATAATTAATCCATCTAGTTTTGACTGTTTGATTAATTATTTGTTATCTTCTCATGTAAATATTATTTCCACTTTTGTCATGTAATCTTACATATAGTATTTTCTTAAAATTAATGTACATTAGTTTATTTATTAACTGTATTGTACTTCAGTATCATTTTAGAATGGTTTTGTTTTTATATTTATTCTTATTGGTTCTTATGGGTTTTTACATTTTATTGTCCACTCTCACCTTTATAGGCCTATGAGTTCTGATTTATAATTCTTGTGGTTTATCTCTATTTTGGGTTAAACTTGCACTTTGTACCTTTTCACTGTACTTTAGTGTTAATAGTGTTTATTTCATAATATTTATTTCTTTTACTCATTTCACTTTGATGTACCCACCCTTATTAAATTGTCACTTGGTAAATCACTTATTAATTGCTATTATGCACTCTTGTTATAAAATGTTACTGTGAATAAATTATTATGTGCTGTTTTCTAGACAAACTTATGACCATAATTTATTACAATTAGTGGTATGGTTCATTGTATCTATAATAAGGTTTGTTATATTTTCATTACATCATTCAAATCAATCACTTACTACTATTTCTCTTTACATAGTATTGTATGTTTGGGCCTATTATCCCTCAATTTGTATTTTGATTACCTTGATATTATAATACATTGAATGGAACCATTTGTTTCCTTATAGCATTGATACATAGTCTTTATAATATTTATTTTATCCTTATTTAAAGTTCATGTCTTAATCGGGGTTGGATGTATTTTGCATCACTTTGCCTGAATCATTAATTTGGGTACGGTCAGTTGTATTACTAGTCAGTCTGAAATATTTATTCGTTCCTCTTCACTATCATCTTGAAAGATATACTTCTTCTTGTTTAGCTTCTTATCCATTGTCTTTAATAAATCGGGTACGATATTAAGTGGTTTCAAAAGTAATGTTACAATATATATATATATATATATATTGTAACATCACAGAACGTTCCATAAAGGAAATCATTTACATAGCAATTATCATAAGAGGAAAGTGAGGTGAAAAGTATCGAACCAAAGTAGTCCTAAAAAATTGTGTAATATTGTCTAATAATTATTACTACTAACATGAAAAACGACCAAACTATGACTATGACACAAACCCCATATATATTATTAAAGTGAATAACAGTGAAAAAACCATATGAGAGAGACAAATAATATCAGGATCAACCAAAATGAAGTAATTAATTATTAAGTCTGAATAGAGTATTGAGAACTATTTATTGTGAATGAATGGACATGATCCATTATTATATTATGTAATGTAAATAAAATAAATGTATTAAATGACTTAAATACATTATTAGAAAGAATCTAAGTTAAAATAAAAATTATATAATTGTTATGACAAAAAAATATTAATGTGTTGGATTTGAGACCAAACACTCAGATTTCATGTAAAAATTAATTATTATCAAATTGAAATAAAAACTATATGTAATTGTCAAGCAGACAAAAGTGAACAATTTATCTTAAACAAAGAAAGCTGTCAAATGAATAAAAATCAGTCAAAATAGCCAAAAACAGTATTAACTAAAACATGTGGTAGGCATATAATATTGTATAATTTATGGATTTAATGTTGCCAAAATGCAACCAAATTGCATTAGAAAGTTGAAATATAATATAAAGCGACTATACTAATATATTTGACTAACTTTAACATTGTAATAATCGAGTTAGCAAAATATTTACCTATACCATGTATGGCTGGATCCAATCAACCAGTACAAAAATAGTCATATCTGGCTAAATATTTACAAAATGTTGACAAAAATAAAATAGAATGGTACAATACTTCAGTATACCTTAAAAACGAACAAACTCAGTTGAAAATAAGATCAATTATGAAAGAATTTAACTTATAAGTGTGAGATTTGCCACACCATGAAGAAGGGCATCTCAAGACCAATCAATGCGATGCTATGTTATCCTGTAATAAAAATAATATGTGTAAAGAGTAACCAGGTATCACAAAAGACAGACAATATAATAAACTCTGAGTGTACACTAGTGAAATACTACATATGTTAAAGAAAGAGACTAATTATTGTGTTATAACATTGACAACAACCTAGGCCTTGGGCAGGGGCCATGTAAAATTGAAATTATCTATGTATTATATATGTTAAAATTTGTTTGTTTTGTTATAGGAAGATAGTAATGTTATATGTTCAGATTGTGGAAGAAGCATAATAGTTTCACAACAATTTTTTGTTCTAAAAAAATTGAATTTCAATGACAACAACCCAAGGTGAGAGTTGTATATTGTGTTACTTATTAGAGTTAATTTATTTAAAAACCAATCATAATTAGTATCACTAGATTCAGTTGAAAACAGAGAATCTAAATGTAATAATGGCATGCAAATTGTGAGTACTAATGTAAAACTGTTTGATAAATACCAGAGTAATTTTTGAAATATCCTTAGTGTGAAGAATAAGAAATTTGTTCTAAAAGCTTCGACGGAAGTTAAATTTATTCCATGATGTTCCATTTCTTTATTCTCGAAAAATCTAGAAGGAATTTTTACACAAATATACCGGAAGTCAATGAAAACAATCAGCCTGAATTAGTATAAAAGAGAGACCAAATTCGACCCGAAAAACACTTGAAACTTGAACTCCAGAACAGATGCATCACCCACGACACTGATCAACGCAGCTAAGGCGAAACCGAGAGGCGAGAAATCGACACCAGATCCGAAGAAAGGCTTTTCCCGTACATTGACAGACTGACTTAACCTCTACAAGAATCCACGCCAATGTGTTGCTGAAATAGAACAGCAACACGGCAAATTTTAATAGAAATTACGCAGCCAGAACGTCAACGGCCCAGGAGGGACCAAAACTTTAAATAGAGAACCAATTCTGCTGTGTTCGCAATGACAAACTAACTTTACAATAACCCCCTTAACGTAAACATACAAACACAAAGCCTTTCTCTCGACTACATGGGAATCAGCGCTGTGGCGGCCAATTTGGGAATCAACGCGGAGCAGCTGATTTGTAGTGGCGGGGTTTGAACGAGAATCTACTGCCAAACGTTTTCACAAAAAGTGCGGAAATTGTAAATGATCGCAGTTTTGACTTAAAATAGATTCAGTGCACACATGAAGAGGCGAGATTGAGAAACTACCCGAGAGGAGTGTCCAGTGCGAGATTAATTAACCATTGGAACGTGAGTTACCAAAATTAAAGTCATTTTTTACCTGGTTACATTTATCACACAGTTGTACTGCACACGCTACACACACCTTCAAATCACTTAATTTTTCTTGTAAGGCATCTTATTGATATGTCTTGGTAGTTCAAAGGAGTCACGTCCTGAGAGTAAAGATTTTTTCACGTATTAAACTCATGCTTTTCAACTGAGCAAAAAATTGAAAATACTAGCCGATACTTGATTTGATAAATAAAATTGTCAATAATAATAATAATAACTTGTGAATTTTTGAAGTGAAACTTCTTTATCGACGTATGAGAGAAATTTTATAGCAATGTAAAAAAAAATCGTCACGATTTTCGGTTATGCGCCATGTTGTTTTTTTTTATCAAAGTTCAGTATAGTGACGTAAAGAATAATATATTAGTTTGAAAGTGATAAAATAAAAAGACTTATTATTTGTTATTTACTCATAACTTGTGTAATTGAGTAAGTTATTAAATATCTGCTTTTAATTATTTTTATTAAGTTATGACATGAAATATGAATATTAAAGTTCGTTATATAATTTTTGTAAACTGATTAACTAATTTTTAGATTAAATAATGGCAGAGTCCGAAAACTCTATTGAGTATCCAAATGCAATAGTTGTACAAGTAGATGTTCATCATCGTAATTGTTCACAAATCAGTACATCAGCTGAGCGATCGAGAGAGTACAGAGATAAGAAAAATAATGAAACTCAAGCAGCGAGTGATATCTTTATTCAGTCCAACGGGGATATCCAAAAACAGCTGCAGAGCGAATGAGAGCGTATAGAGCCCGGAAAAAGAAAGAAATTCCGATAGGGAATCATCGAAAACGTAAAAAATCAGATGCAGAGCGTGCGCGAGAGTACAGAGCCCGAAAAAAGGGTAAAACCCAGTCAACAGGTGAGATTTTCTCAGTTATATACGATCAAAATCACAATACATTATATTCATGACATTAATAACATACTAATTTTTTAGAACATAATTTTTTTTCTTAAGGTTTATCTACCCAATTTCTGTGAAATTGTAAATAGTAGAAAAATGATATGTTATAAAGAAGTTTCACTTCTTACCTGTGTACTCTGGTACACACACATACTTTTTTTTCTTTTATAACTCTGCAATTGTATAATTTTTTTTTTATGAATGTTAGTCCTTCAGAGGATTTGTTTGTTTTTGAAGAATCATTAAACTTACCTGATTTTTTCAAGCTAAACTGACTTGTTTATACTTTTTCATAGAAGTAAGATTTAAAAATTTTAATTTCTTTAATAATCACATTTTATTCTTGGAACAAACGATTCCAAGTGGCGCCCACAAAAAACATAGTATTAAGTTGTGTTGTATATTTGTGTAAAAATTCCTTCTAGATTTTTCGAGAATAAAGAAATGGAACATCATGGAATAAATTTAACTTCCGTCGAAGCTTTTAGAACAAATTTCTTATTCTTCACACTAAGGATATTTCAAAAATTACTCTGGTATTTATCAAACAGTTTTACATTAGTACTCACAATTTGCATGCCATTATTACATTTAGATTCTCTGTTTTCAACTGAATCTAGTGATACTAATTATGATTGGTTTTTAAATAAATTAACTCTAATAAGTAACACAATATACAACTCTCACCTTGGGTTGTTGTCATTGAAATTCAATTTTTTTAGAACAAAAAATTGTTGTGAAACTATTATGCTTCTTCCACAATCTGAACATATAACATTACTATCTTCCTATAACAAAACAAACAAATTTTAACATATATAATACATAGATAATTTCAATTTTACATGGCCCCTGCCCAAGGCCTAGGTTGTTGTCAATGTTATAACACAATAATTAGTCTCTTTCTTTAACATATGTAGTATTTCACTAGTGTACACTCAGAGTTTATTATATTGTCTGTCTTTTGTGATACCTGGTTACTCTTTACACATATTATTTTTATTACAGGATAACATAGCATCGCATTGATTGGTCTTGAGATGCCCTTCTTCATGGTGTGGCAAATCTCACTCTTATAAGTTAAATTCTTTCATAATTGATCTTATTTTCAACTGAGTTTGTTCGTTTTTAAGGTATACTGAAGTATTGTACCATTCTATTTTATTTTTGTCAACATTTTGTAAATATTTAGCCAGATATGACTATTTTTGTACTGGTTGATTGGATCCAGCCATACATGGTATAGGTAAATATTTTGCTAACTCGATTATTACAATGTTAAAGTTAGTCAAATATATTAGTATAGTCGCTTTATATTATATTTCAACTTTCTAATGCAATTTGGTTGCATTTTGGCAACATTAAATCCATAAATTATACAATATTATATGCCTACCACATGTTTTAGTTAATACTGTTTTTGGCTATTTTGACTGATTTTTATTCATTTGACAGCTTTCTTTGTTTAAGATAAATTGTTCACTTTTGTCTGCTTGACAATTACATATAGTTTTTATTTCAATTTGATAATAATTAATTTTTACATGAAATCTGAGTGTTTGGTCTCAAATCCAACACATTAATATTTTTTTGTCATAACAATTATATAATTTTTATTTTAACTTAGATTCTTTCTAATAATGTATTTAAGTCATTTAATACATTTATTTTATTTACATTACATAATATAATAATGGATCATGTCCATTCATTCACAATAAATAGTTCTCAATACTCTATTCAGACTTAATAATTAATTACTTCATTTTGGTTGATCCTGATATTATTTGTCTCTCTCATATGGTTTTTTCACTGTTATTCACTTTAATAATATATATGGGGTTTGTGTCATAGTCATAGTTTGGTCGTTTTTCATGTTAGTAGTAATAATTATTAGACAATATTACACAATTTTTTAGGACTACTTTGGTTCGATACTTTTCACCTCACTTTCCTCTTATGATAATTGCTATGTAAATGATTTCCTTTATGGAACGTTCTGTGACGTTACAATATATATATATATATATATATATTGTAACATTACTTTTGAAACCACTTAATATCGTACCCGATTTATTAAAGACAATGGATAAGAAGCTAAACAAGAAGAAGTATATCTTTCAAGATGATAGTGAAGAGGAACGAATAAATATTTCAGACTGACTAGTAATACAACTGACCGTACCCAAATTAATGATTCAGGCAAAGTGATGCAAAATACATCCAACCCCGATTAAGACATGAACTTTAAATAAGGATAAAATAAATATTATAAAGACTATGTATCAATGCTATAAGGAAACAAATGGTTCCATTCAATGTATTATAATATCAAGGTAATCAAAATACAAATTGAGGGATAATAGGCCCAAACATACAATACTATGTAAAGAGAAATAGTAGTAAGTGATTGATTTGAATGATGTAATGAAAATATAACAAACCTTATTATAGATACAATGAACCATACCACTAATTGTAATAAATTATGGTCATAAGTTTGTCTAGAAAACAGCACATAATAATTTATTCACAGTAACATTTTATAACAAGAGTGCATAATAGCAATTAATAAGTGATTTACCAAGTGACAATTTAATAAGGGTGGGTACATCAAAGTGAAATGAGTAAAAGAAATAAATATTATGAAATAAACACTATTAACACTAAAGTACAGTGAAAAGGTACAAAGTGCAAGTTTAACCCAAAATAGAGATAAACCACAAGAATTATAAATCAGAACTCATAGGCCTATAAAGGTGAGAGTGGACAATAAAATGTAAAAACCCATAAGAACCAATAAGAATAAATATAAAAACAAAACCATTCTAAAATGATACTGAAGTACAATACAGTTAATAAATAAACTAATGTACATTAATTTTAAGAAAATACTATATGTAAGATTACATGACAAAAGTGGAAATAATATTTACATGAGAAGATAACAAATAATTAATCAAACAGTCAAAACTAGATGGATTAATTATTTATAAGTGTGACAAATAGAATCCAAACAGTGCAATACTAACCAGTGATAAAATAATAAACCAAGTGTTTTTTGAACAAGTATCACCAGTCAAGTGCTAATATTAAGGATATACCTAGATGACAATTGAGAGAATATTTGTTGATATTCCCAATTCCTTAAACCTATAGGAATATGACTATGTTTAAGGGTGAAAAGTACCAAAAAATGGAATAAACAAATGAAGTAGTAGTAAAAAATAGTAGTAAAAAATGAAGAGTAACCAAAATATTGTTATTATAGTAAGAATTGATAGTAGCTTAATAGTATAGTTGTATTCAGGATAAGAATCCTCTAATGTTATTAAGGATGTTATTGTTATGAATGTTTAAATAGTAAGTTTATATAGTAAGTGTTTATAAGCAATGTTATGATAGCATAAAGAAAGCAGAGGAGATGGTAATGTTAATGTTATAGAACGATGTAAAAAGCTATAATTGTTAAAATAAGCACTAAGAGTAAGTCATATTCTGTTGAGTGGTGATGAAGCCTATATTAAAGTTATATTAAAGCTATGTTAAAGGTATGTTAAGGTTATAAATTTAAGAGTTAAACAATTGTATGGATTAAGTAAAAAGCAGTTTATTTGTTCAAATGTTCAGTAGAATCATAGCCATGTGGGCATGAGATTAAACTAAGAGGATAGTATATCCTTTTTGTTTTGTTAAGATAGCGTTATATGTTAAACAGTTTTTATGGTTGTTAAAAGTTAATTTAACTGTTAAAGGTTTACTAAGATATCAGTCATGGAAAATGACATTAAGGTAAAATGTTTATAAACATGGTGATGAAGATAACACCAGTACATAGGCCAGGTAAAAACCAACATTTGTAAATTTTAAATAATACTGTTAGGAATTTTATGAAACAAATATTGAAGGATGAACAGATTGATAGTTAATAATATACACTACAAATCTAGAAAAAAATAATTCGTTTTAAGCTATCTATGAAAAATTCAAATAACAAAATTGTAACAGCTGTATTTCTCAAGTAAAGGTAGGCATGTTTAGTGTCTATGTGTGTCAAATGTAAAGACCAGAATAAGGTTGATGATAGTTTTAAATTCCCAATCAGTATAGAAAAGTTATAATAATTTAAAGGTTTTGAACAAATTCTGACATTGAAATAATGAAATTACATGACAATGTATATCCGAATCAACCAACCAGATTCCAAGTTTACCCATAGCAACCAGAAATTTCGGATAAATAAAATGAGACTTCTTTAACAACGGTCATAGCGTACAGACGCGTTTGCAAAACGTCTTACATAATTAACTATAAATTGTGAAAACACGTTCCAGACATGTTAACACCGATAGATACACATAATACGAGTTATTATAACCAAGTGAGGAACACCTAGCATTGGAAATAGAAGAATCAAGAACCAGGGAGGAGGACAGAAGCAGACGTGGGCCCTATCTTCGACCAAGAACCATATAAAGAAGAGGATTTGGTGACTTTGACATTTTATTATATTATGCCTCAACACCAACTTTTGCATACACGACTTTTTAAAAATTAAGCAATTAAACTACAGACACCATATCACACCAACACTAAGAACACTCACTAATAACACGAATTGAGATTTGACACCTTTTTTAAACACCACAAGAACCTTTGATTTCAATAATAATTAATAAACACATGAACTGGACATAACCTATAATAACTAGCAGCCACGATTCAATTGCAGGCGTGCACATTACACTCTAAACTTTGTAATATCCTTGAACTGTAAAATTTGTACTTTGATTTATAGAATAACGTTTTGTTTAATTGTAATCCCCGAACCATATACGCCCTGAGATGATCTATTTTTAATAAGAAATAATAACCAACGCTTTATTTTGGTCTGAAGGCAATAAGAATTACAACTACAGTACCAACTGGTAAAGGAGACACATAATTTTTGCCACGATTTTGATTATTATAAAAGAAACGAGAAACAGTTAACCCATGCTTTATTGAGTAAATGATTCCTACAAAGATATATGTTTGTTGTTATATTTGCGTCGTTATTATTGCTGTTCCATTTAAAAAATAAGTTCACAGAGCACAGCGGACACCACAACGGTTGGCAACGGTGGGTGACGTCATCGAAACGGTACGTATAGTGGGAGCGAGCGGCAGATTACAAAATCATTCGCCGTTCAACATATATTATTAACAGTAACATTATTACAACAACAACAGTGTGGTTGAAGGTAATTAATACATATACATTTGTTACTAATTGACGTTTCCAACGGGCGGCGTATATAATTTAAGTGCCCGCAACATTTATAAAATTCGTTATAAATTGACGAATCCAAAGTGAGGCTTTAAAGAAGTAACGAACAGAATATTTATAAACTTATCGTTACAATATATATATATATTGAAAGATCACTTGATGTACATACAGTAAATAATTATCGTCATTAAATTCGTAACTGCAACGGGAAGACAGAATAAGTAGCCAATGTCTCTTGAACAGGAAATAAAGGGAGAGGAGGAGTCAACATTTTCAACTGATAAACTAAACACTTAAATTCGTTTACATTTATTTATTGTTTTATTACATTTTCTGGCAGGTAAACATTTACTTTTATTACTGTACCGTAAATCGATTAAATAATCTCCAGTCACACTGCTAGGATTTATTTAACAAAGATCACACCAATTACATATAATTTTAATAGCATACACCAAATACAAACCAGTTAATCTCAAGAACACACATAATTGTTTCCAGCAAATTCTTGTTTCTACAAATTTTGGGTAAAATTGTAGCTTCTGTCCACACTCAGGTGCTGAATCAAGCTTTCAGTACTCAAACTGTAGTAACCATTCCGCACTGCGTCGTCTTGTGGGACCACAATAAATCGTTGATTATTGAAGAAATCTATACAAAACAAAACACTGTAAATTATAATTGTGATTTTGCGAGTCTATAGTATAATTAGCTTGTTTTATACAAAACACATGATACCTCGTATAGTTCAACGGCATGAGAGAAACCAGTATTCATAACGTACGTAAGAAAATTTGTACACATCTTTCTCTCGCCATCTAGATTATATAAACCAACATTTACAGTTATTTCTGCTTTGTAAAAAGGAAAAAGAGGTATTAACAACTACCCTAAAAGTAATACCAATAAATTGCCGTACACACATTGATCATAACTGGGGCATACTTAGAATGATACGATAAACTTAGTGCAATGAAAACGATAATAACTGGAATTAAAACTGGCACCGTGTGGGTAACGAAAGATATACTTACCGAAATTGGCACAGTACGGGTAATGACAGGTATACTTACCGAAATCGGCACATTATGGGTAATGACAGGCATACTTACCTAAACTGGCACAGTACGGATAATGACAGGCATATTTACCTAAACTGCTATAGTATGGGTAACGACAGATATAGGCTTTCTTACCGCTTTAGCCGCATTGGTAGACAAAGGGGCCTTCCTCTATTTTTGACGGAATTTAGCAGCTGAAACTTGTATCGATATCTACAAATAAAAAAATAGGGCAGTTAGTAACTCCTCTCAATAAACTCAAAACAAACAACGATGATGTACAGAAATACAGGCTGCATTAAATTTACTTAGAACACATCAGTTTGGCAAAATGCCTGTCGCTTCGCAATTGTTAGACACCGTCTTCAAATACTTGTTTTAAGTAATAATGCCACTTATTCGTTGCCCTTTATCATTATCTTTTTTTTGAAATCCTACCTCTTTGAGCAAAAAAGACACACACACACACACACACACACACACATCGACACATTATGTGCATATAAAGGTATAGTTCCAACTTTTTCGTGCTTACTTGGTGAACTCCTACCTGACATGCTCCGCACAAGGCTTTCGGTGTCTCCACCATTAGCATTTCCTAATGGTGGAGACACCGAAATCCCTCGTCCTCAGTATGCCAAGTAAGCATGACAAAGTTGGAATTACAGAGACTGCTAATTCAAATAACAAGATGAATAAAGACATAGGGCAAAAACCGTACTGAAATTTGTTTGTATTTATTAATAACAACTAAAAATGAAAACGTAAAATATAAAGACTGTTCTAAATACCTCTACGGCTAATACAATTAAAATATTTTCTTTACCATCTTAAAGACGTTATGAGACGCGTACCCCCCACCGTCGCCACGTAGTACATCTGCGCGGAAAGTGCAACCACTTGTACCCAGTCTGTAATCCCACTTGTGTTGTACATATTGTTACGACGGTCTACTAATCCGTCGTATGGTACAGTGGAAAACAAAATACAAGACCCCAATTAAGTCACTAATCACCAACTTTATTAAACAGTTTGTCATCAACAAGATAGCCTCTTGCAACAAACCAAATAAAAATTGTTCACACGCTACAATAATAGTGTCAACTAATATAAAACACAATTGTTAATACAATTGTCCCGCTCAATTATAAAACACATGACACTTTGCCACAATACTTCGAACCGCACTGAAATAAATCGCAACACAAACTGAAACTGCCCGTCGATGAGTACTTGTATTTATACCCCGCCGAAATACCATAATATCCCATAATACGCGTCAATAACGTTACTAGAAAACACCAGAACGTAATATTGGCTGCGGCCTTGCACACAGCGCGCGCGGACTGGTGAAATCTGGATCAGTCTCCGCGGACGCGTGACAAGTGTCAGGTAATTGTCCTTCATCTCAAAGTAGCAGCAATACGCACACACACACACACACACACACACACACACACACACACACACACACGCACATCACAGCCGAATTCCACTGGAATAGCCGAGAAACGCGTAGAATGTTTTGTAATGGTGCAACACTTATTCCGCATTACGTAACAATATATTTATGTGGGTGTGTGACTGCAGAAAGGTTTCTCCAATTGAAAAGTCGAATAAAAATGTTTGGTGAAGCACGAATTTTAGTACAATGTTTTGTGCGCGCACACACACGCACACACACATTGCAACAATACGTAATTGCATATTCGCCCAGAGTAATTTATTTGTGTATATAAAATAAATAGAAACCATTGTACATAGTTTTAAATGAAGCATACCGAAACAGACAAGCTTGTACAATTCTTAAGGGTCTGCAAGCACACCGCCATATTGAATTTCAAAGTGCATAAGAACAATGCTTTATTTACAGCAACATTTCTCCCTTAATCGTAAACGGAAAATTACAAAAGAGGTGTAATTTTAAAGATCTCAAAAATCTCGACTGGTTTCGCAGTAACAAGTTCTAAAATTATAATTAGTGTTAAAAAATAATAAATTACATTTTACAATATTTGACCTTGTTTAGTGAAAGTAATAAACAAAATATGTGATTCTGAAGTATGGGACTCGCTTCATAATTTTATTGCCTTTAGAAAGATACATAATACGATAACGTTTGTCTGAGGTGCGGCGAGGACGACGACAAACGATTAGACGAGACGGCACCGGGTTACTGTGAAGAGAGTTGGAATGCAGTAGCGGTAAATTACGTTTGCGCGCGTTCGTGTTGTTATCGCTTTACTCTGATGTCTGTATTTTCTGTTTTGACTGTGTGACGTTACGATTCGCTGTTTTTCTTTATCTTTATTGTTATTTAATTATTACTATGGGCAATAAAAAGAATACTCATAAACGTAAAAATCGTGGTGATGAAAGACTAGCAGAGTGGAGAATAATAAAACAACATAATTTAGTTTCTGAAGGTGTAAAGGACAATAAGACAAAAAATTGATACTGAAAATTGTAGTATAACAGATGGCGTTGTTATTAACTGTAATGTGGACAAAATATTACGAAATTTAATAATTTACAGAATTGTAATCAGCCCCTAGTGACAACTCCGACGAAAAATATTCCAACCATTTCTTGTTCAGAGATAATTTCGGGCCGCCGTATCATCGACATTGTGTATTTTATAAACTAAGTAAAAAGTGATCACGGTACCGTATTTGATCGTTCTTTTAAAAATATGTCATTAAAATCAGATATAAAAAAGGACGTTCTCGCGATCGTAATGCCCCTGCCACTTGCGTAAACTGCGAGAAACCTCACCCGGCTTCTTCCAAAGCTTGCGAGCACTATGCTACGGCTTTAAAGAGGCTTTTAAGGTTCTCGCAGCAAACTGCTCCCGCCCCAACGCGTAGACCCTTACCATCTAGATCTGCCGCCTCGGCGGCTCCTTCCCCTGCTGCGGCACCTGCACATGCACCTGCCCCAGCCCGTCCGGCGCCTGTCGGGGCGCCCAGCTATGCGGCAGCAGCTGCCTCTCAGCCTGCCGCCCAACAGCCAAACCTGCTCCGCCGAAGAACTTCTACCCCCGCTTCCTCGCACCAAAAGCCCGCTGCGTCACAGCCACCTTCGACCCCCGCAGTCCAAGGTTCTCGGCAGCCGAAAAAGAAGGCCCTTGCCAAAAATGTAATCATGCTTCTTCACCCCGCACCCAAGCCACAGGCGGACCCGGAGTCAGCCACGTCCTCGGACTCGGCTTTCACCGACCGCGTGCGCGCTTTGATTGAAGCCTCAATCCCGCAAATTCTTACTGCCAAGGACGTTCAGTCCTTACTAGTTACGATCCTCACCTCCGTGACCTCGCTACTCCCCACCCCCTGGCTAAACCTCTTCGTCTGGTAGCATGGAACGCCGCTGGCCGCCTTCGCAACCGAATATGACGTTGACGTCTTACTCCTTTCCGAAACGCATCTTACTCCCGCACTCTCGTTCCAGTTTCCAGCGTACACTACGTACCGCACTGACCAGCCTGACCAGAACCAGCTGAACGCCAGTGGCGGCACAGCTATTCTGGTCCACAGGCGCATCGCCCACTGCCCCCTGCCGCCTTCGACGACTCGTCGTCTTGAGGTGACGGCGATTGCTCTCTGCGTCGGGGGCCGGAAGGTTCGACTGGTTTGAGTCTACCTCCCGCCCCTACGCGGGCTACCGCCCGACGAGGAAGAATGGGACGCACTCTTTAACGACTCCTTACCTACTATCGCAGCCGGAGATTTCAATAGTAATGAAATCTACTATCGGGCTGTCTCTGTGGAACGGCCGTGTCTCAAACCCATACGGCCGCTCGTTGAACCAATACGTTCAACGTCATCCTCAGGTGCACGTTCTAGGTCCTATATCACCGACCTATGTCCTCTGTCATAGAGGACACCCCGACGTCCTTGACATTGCTGTTGTCAAGGACCTGGCCTACCCTGTCACTATCGAAACCGTGTCAGACCTTTCGTCTGATCACGACCCGGTCCGGCCTACGCTGGACGCACCTCTCCAGCCTCCCCGTCGTGTAACCAGAGACAATTGGTGCTCGTTCCACAACGAACTGAGTCGAACAGTACCGTCTCACCCCCCGGTCGCTATCTCCAGTCCGGACGATGCCGACCGCATGGTCACTTATCTTCAAGAAGTCGTCACGTCCGCCATGAACAAACACACCTATGAAGTCCCTGTGACCAACATAATGTCTCAGTTACCAGACAAGGTGATTCTAGCTATACGCAAACGGCGCGAGCTCCGCCGGCGATGGCAATAAACCCAGGACCCTGCCGTAAAACGCAGGTTTAATGCCCAATTCCCTCGTCAAGCAGCTTCTGCTTGACGCCAATGCCGATCGATGGGACTCATATCTTGAGTCTCTGGAATTCAGGCCCGAGTCTGTTTGGCAGGCTGCGAGCCGACTCACTGGCGAAAAAAGGACCCGCAACCTCCTACGATCTCAGAACGGGATTGTCTACTCCGCTGCCAGCAAGGCAGAGGTTTTGCCGATACCATAGAGGAACAATTCACTGTTCACAGAGGCATCTGCGACCCCGGCCATTCGGCTGTAGTCGTAGACTTCCTATCTGGTTATTTTTCCCGCCCTCCCACGGACCATATTGACCCCTTCGACAGAGCCGCTGTGGAATCGGCCATTCGTCGACTGCGCCTCAAGCGGGCCCACGGCGAGGATTGTATTGGCGTGGCGGCCCTACAACACGCCCCATCAAGTCTCGTTTCACTTATACACGAGCTGTTCAATGGATGTCTCCGGCTACATTACTTTCCCAGCCCTTGGAAACGAGCAAACGTCATCATGTATCCAAAGCCACGCAAGCTGCGTACAAACCAGGAAAACCATCGCCCAATCTCACTCTTGCCAGTCATCTCGAAGGTGTTCGAGCGCCTCCTGCATAGCTGAATTACTCCCCTACTGGATAACTTTATTCGGCAGGAACAGTTCGGCTTTCGCAGGGAGCATTCGACCACTCTTCAACTTGTCCGAGTTGTCACTCAACTCACAGACGTCGTCAACAAGAATCAATGTACAGTCGCCGTCCTTCTGGACGTGAGCACGTCCTTCGACAGAGTCTGGCACGAAGGCCTTCTTTACAAACTCGTCATGTCCCCGTTCCCGGCCTCATTCGTTCATCTGATGCAGTCGTATCTCTGCGGCCGCACGTTTAGGATCTGCGTTGACGGTTCGTACTCTTCAGTCTGACCCGTCGCCGCTGGCGTCCCTCAAAGATCTGTCCTCGGCCCCGTTCTGTACCTGCACGAACGACATGCCAGTTCTGCCTGAAGTTACATTATCTCTCTATGCGGACGACGCGATGTACCACTACTATTCAGCAAACCTTCGTTTTGCAACTGACGTGGTGCAGCGCCAGCTCGCCTTGCTTCCGGCCTGGTTAAGGAAATGGTGTGTGGCAATCAATACGGAGAAATCCGAGGCGATTGCCTTCTCCCGTCAGCTCACTTCCCGATGCCAGACCCTATCCCTTGAAGGGAGTCCAATCGCTTGGTAACGTACTGTGAAGTACTTAGGCGTCACTCTTGATCGACACCTAAGCTTCAGAGCTCACGTGTCCAACGTACTCCAGCGCGCCCGCGGCGTCAAAGCCAAACTCTTCCCATATTTGTCAAATCGAGGGCCACTGCCTGTGCGCACAAAGCTCTCAATCTATCTGCTCTTTCTTAGAGCTATCCTTATGTACGCAGCTCCTGCATTTTGGACCCAGCTTGCCCCCGACGTAATTGCACGCCTGGAAGCATTCCAGTTTCGCACCCTCCGCCATATCTCCAACTCTCCCTGGTATGTCAGAAATGAAGCTATCAGGCGAGGTTTGAATATTCTGTCGCTCGATGGATTTGTGCGAACTCTTACGTTTAATCTGTTCGATCGAGCATCCAAATCAGCCTATCCACACCTCCATCACCTAAGTAACAATGAAGGACTGCCGCCTGTCAAAAGAAGATGACCTCGAGCTTAGCTGGACGATCCCCCATAATTATTCTGTGTCCTCAGAGGTTTCTGAATTTTGATTGAATGTTTCCCTTCCAATGTAGTTAACGGATAATCATAAATTAATTTATGATAATATTAATTTACGTTAAACATTAAGAGAGACATTAATAATAAATTCATAATAATAATAATAATAATAATTAATAGTTAATAATAATAATTAATCCACTAATTAAAGAAAAAACTCAAATAAAAACAAAACAAGACGATTTATTTAAAATCATACATTCATTAGAATAATAAAAATAAAACGTTAAATATATAATAAATATCTAACTACATAAACATTACAACAATAGAATCGAAGTAAAATCGAGTATTCTTTAACTATGTTGTAAGAGAAACATTCGACCCCAATTCATAAGCCCTTGAAGATACAGAATAATTTCTGTGAAACGTGCGTCAGGTGAAAATATACCTACTTTCAGTTGTATTTATTTGAAGACATTACAAATATAATTTTATTTATTAATTAACAACCTCTAATAACTAGTTTCTCAGAGTTTACGTATTTAATTTCTTCATTCACTCAGTTTGTTTATATTGTAGTGTTATTTTCACACGTTATACTTGCTTCTTAATATTTTGTAATTTACTTTGCAACGAGTCCATTAGAACCAATATTTTTGCCAATACAAGACCAGAATGGCTTGTAACATTTAGTGTCCGTGTTTGTAAATACAACATTAGTTACTGTAACATTATTGCCTGCTGAGAGGTTGTTAGTTATTATTTACAATCAGGCACTGGAAGAGACGTACACCTCTCTGGAGCGTGCTTCGACCAACCTAGGGCTGCAAGTGAACAGCCAAAAGACAAAATGTCCGACATGAAATAGTTTAAAAAATACAAGTCAGTGGCAATGAATTTAAGAGGGTGGATAGTTTTAGATATCTTGGGTCCCTGTTGACATCAAAAATTTAAATGTCAAACTGGCCATAGGAAATAGGTGCTACTTTTCTTTGCTGCCTATCCTAAAGTCCAGAAACATTTCTAGAACCTCCAAGGTCCAGATTTACAAAACTGTATTGCGGCTATTATATGCTTCTGAAGCATGGACCATGCTTCCGACCTCAGACCAAGAAGATATGATCAGAAGATGGGAAAGAGGAGGAGGATGTATAGAGGTCTACTAGATACTGGAATGTGGCGTATGAGGACAAACGCCGGATTGAACAGTCTATACGAGGAACCGGACATCGTCAACAAGGCAGAATTAGATGAGCAGGTCACGTACAAAGAATAAAGAGCAGTGAAAAAGTATTCATTGGAGGACCAGGAGGAAGATGGTCAAGAAGAAGATGGGTGGACGATGTAGATGAATATATGAGAAGGTCGGGGGGGTCAGAAGGTGGCAAAGAGTTGGACAGGATAGAGAGGAGTAGAGGCACGTCATTCTGGAGACCAGGGCTCTTCATGAGTTGTAGCGTCGTGGAGTAGTAGTAGTAGTAGTATATCTGTTATTGTAACCTTCACTATTTGTAAGAATAACTGTTGTGAGTTGAATGTAAGTGAGCTGATTTGGGCGATGTAAAAAATATCGCCAAAGTGAATCGCTCCAATGCAGAAGAAAAAGAAAGTAGCGTTCCACAAGTTCAATCTGACATTGTTGATATTCAGAGTTCCGATTCCGAAAGTAATTTATAGGATATGGAACTTCACGATGACATGTCTGATTATGACGAATGAATGACGGCAGCCAACCACTGTTTATAATTTATAAAATAATAATAAAAAACTTAAGAAAAACCAAAAGAGTATCATAGCTACAGCTACAGTTAGTCAATTAAATCTTATTATTTTCGCAATTATAGTTAACACATAGCAGATAGTGTTTTCTTTGTTATATATTTGTTCAGTTAACGTTTTATCCATGCATTTATCGTATACGTAGTAGTACTGTCTGGTACGAATCTGACACGAATTTGGTATTGTCCCAATAACCGTACCCGCACTCATTTTCGATATTTCGATTGCGCGATTAATGGCATCGATGTGTAGTTAATTCGCTCATAGGCCTATAATTTTAGTTGGATAACAGAAATCGTAAATATTTATTTTTTTATGTTATAAAATAGTTTACTGATTGTTGCAATCGTGTTTCATTGCAGAAAATACATTCAGAAAAATGTAAAATATATAACTCCGATGTGTGCCTGTGACGCCAAAAGCTGATGTTGTTAGGTTGAAATGCAAACTAAAATAACACATGGAAACCAAAATGCCATTAAAAAAACTCGCTTTTTGTGAAATCTACGTAAAAAAACAACTCGAAGTAATACATAACCAACCTGTTACTATACATGTCTACCTTTTATGGCAGAAATCGTTTTCCACTAATACTTGTTATTTCACTAATACTCGGTTTTTGTACAGATCACTGGAAAAGCAACCAACTCGAAGGAAGGCGGTATCCTGTATATGTCTCCATTTGTTTATGTTTCTCACAGAATATTCTTCCAGTTAAGTGTTCGATATTTTACTGAATAACATAAAGGAATATTGACCACCTAACTAATAACAAATCTTGTTTTCATTTGTTATTACATTGTTTTTTTTCGTTTTAATCTTACTATTTCGAAATAATTGTATTTTTAATTTTTTGTGTTGTTGTTTCTGTTAAAAACATATTACGTTTTTTATTTATGTTTAATGTTTCTCTCTCTCAAGCATTGTGTGGACACATTAAATGTCATATTTTTTCCCAACCATGGCTTTTATTTCTTTAAACAGTAAACTAGGAACCAAGACTCGTAAAATCTCTCTCTCTCTCTCTCTCCCTCTCTCTATTTTATGCACCTAAGCATTCAAAGAATTTCGACGAAACCGAAACATCGAAGCACGATAATGTTTTTAGGCTTTTTTAGGGAATCGAAAGTGTGGAAACATTACATTTTTCGATGACGTTACACATTTAGCATCACGCATTTTGTGGAATGAACCCCAGCCTAAAAACATTATCATATTAAAAAAAAACTTTATTACGTAACCTCACAAATAAAAACAACTCGTGCTTTCTTTACATTAAGAAATAGAATAATTTACAGTTAGTTCACTTCTTCTTCTTCTTCTTCTTCTTCTTCTTCTTCTTCTTCTTCTTCTTCTTCTTCTTCTTCTTCTTCTTCTTCTTCTTCTTCTTCGGAACTGTAGTCTACCTTTATCCGTCTCTGCAGTATATTTTCGATGTTTTATATAATATGCGATTGTATCGATATATTACAATGTGGAAAAGAAGAAGTGTACTAATTTTAAATTGTCCTATTACTTAATGCAAAGCGAAAATACGTGTTGTTTTCATTTGTGAGGTTAGGTGACAACGGTTTAAGGTTTTTAGTTTACGGCTGAAATAAATAAAAGCCATGGGTGAGGAAAACATAACGTTTAATGTGTTACACAATGCTCTAACACAGTAACACTTGAAATAAAGAATTTACCGTTTTTGATTTATCAGGTACTTTATACATATCTCCTAAGGCTTTATAAACGGCTACTTTTAAATCTCCAAAGGCTGTTGCATCAACATAATAATTTAGTACAAGTTAAAATAGTACAAGTGTTGAAACCAGCTTTGGAGAGAATTTGACTAATGAGTACAAAATTGTTATACGAGCTGACAGAACGCCATATAGACATAGACAATAAAAATTATATTAAAATACTTATTAAAAGTCAAATATTCGCGTGCGAAGCCGCGGATAACAGCTAGTAATGACTAAAACTGACGATTATAATTTCGTATAAAGTCGATACACAAAGTACCAATGTTGTTTAATCACCGCTATTTTATTTTTAATTATGCAATTGTGCTAATAAGAACTAATATAAAAATCTTTTTCACTTGATGCGTACAAGGTATATCAATCATTCCTACAGCTGTAAGACTTCTTGTAAAAGTCTTACGTTGATCAATTGTGCGTTCTTCCAATTGTTGTTTGAAAATTTATACGTGAGACGAGACATGACATTTCAGCCGTATGAATTAGCTATTCTCGACAATTACATGATAAACAATGAGTAAAGTAACACGAACAAGTGAATTTATGAATTGTCTTTAAGAAAATTAATTGACAATATTATTTAGTTAAACTACATGTATTACAACGGAACTCACTAAAACAAACAGATGCTGTACAAATTGAACATGCTATTACTATTTTCTATTAATCCCAAATAATATTAATTTATTGTGATTCAAATTAAATGTGTAAATACCTGTAATTGAATTTGTTAAAAGTTCTTAACTTCTTTATTGGAAATCTATCCTTTATTTTGTTATAAATTACGATTACTGAGTTAATTTGAAATAAACTAATAACTTTAAATAAGTGTTTCCTATATTGGAGGAATTGAAGTTCGGCACACACAAAAATCAAGAATTTATGGGTAAACTGTTTTCTGCCATGACTCGGTTATATGTTATCGAATTTGGACAAACAAGGTGTCACTATATTCACGATAAAATGTTTACCATTTTTATTAATAAACGGTGGTTTGACAAAATTAAAATTTTCAGAGCTGTTAGTGATTAAAAATTTAAAGTAGCCACTTTTTAAAAAATTGAGATCACAAAATAACCGTGATTTTTTAGTTTAAAAAAGAACATTAATGCAAACACACGTACCAAATTTCATTAAGATATCTCTATCGCCTCTTTAGATATAAGGTTTTCTTTCAAAACACAAAATGGCAGAGAGACGGAAGAAAATTAAACATTTTCGGCCTAGGGTTAATAGGAACTTTTTTCTTATACTGACGCATAGAATTCGAGTATGTATAGTTTCGAGAATATTTATAACTTCAATAAAAACAGACAACCATGTGTACATTACCTGTATAAACACGTAAATTTATTCACCAGATGAGAGAGATGTGTATAGTTCCCTTCTTTCAGTTATGCACAGGTCGTGTGTAGGCCTACGACACGTGACAATCGGTAGACTGTAAGTTCACGTTTCTTCACAAACGCTACGTCTATACTCGATATTGCCTGGTGCTGTAAGATGCCACTTTTATACGTAAGATGTACTTTCAATAAGACGCAACGTCTGCTAATCGTCATCGTTCAGAGGTTTCGTGATAACATAACAAACAATTTTACTGATACACTTAGACACGCGTACATTCATGATTATGCTATTTATGAACGGAAAAAATCGACAGGTCAAGATCAAGCAGCGCTCATTTGCCCCCCACCAAGGTGCTTCCCTACCGCTGTGATTCACCGCTGTTTCAGTTCTGTTTCTCTCAACTGCAGTACTTTGACTCGTAACTAGAGCTGTGCTAAACTATTATTTGAAAATAACAGCTACGAACGAAACCGTTCCAAAAAACTAACACTTACAAATACCTGTTATTATACACCTGTTATAGATATACCTGTATTATATAATTTGATATAAGAATTAAATTGAAAGTAATTACTTACATCCGGAGTTCTAAAGGCCGGGATGACCTTGGTTTCTGCCACCACTCGCCTCTCTCTCGCTCTCTCTCTCTCTCTTTGTTGCAACGTTCCTCCAGTTCTATATGCCCACTCTTCTTGTTCCTTCGATGTTCCCACTTGCAGCTTGATTGGGCAGTCTCTCCTGTGTCATTCTCTCCACATGTGCCACCCAGATTACCCGCCTTGTCTTGTTAAAGATTTGCATAATGTGCTCTATTGCCAATTATGATTCTTCTATTTATTTCTTGTGAGATCTTCTTGAGGTCTGTTCCAAGATACACAAGATATACCTATCTACGCCAATAAAAGTGTAATTATCCAGCTATAACGTGTGTAACCATATTGTTTGTTACCCTCCAGAGTTCCGCCAAATGAGCCGTCATTAGTATTCCGCGTAACAATGAGAAAGTGACAAAATGGTGACCGCGTAAATAACAACTAATGCGTGAGGGGTATTCGTGCATTTCAATTCATCAGCCACAAAGCTACGTTATAATGACGCAAACTCTGTATTACACAGATGAAAAAATTCTTTTTCTTTTTTATTAGGGGGGGGGAAGGCCTCGGCAAATAAGGTCTTTAGCCCGACGACGTCTGCGAGAAGCGTCGCTCGTCGCTTCTCACCTACATTTCATTTGACTCGACAAAAGTGTAAAACTCGTACACACTAAGACGCAAAACGACATTTTCAAAGCATATACAGTAATCTTGCTGCTTTTAGGAAGGCAGAGGGTTTAGAGTTTGTCGCTAACTGTTCGTTTCCGAGGTCCTCTTTCAGGTTACCTTTTACTCTGTGTCTACAACTCTGCCTGTGTTCTACAAGAAGACTGCAGTCTTCGAGTATGTGTTTCACTCACTGTAAGTGCTCCGCCACAAGTGCAGACAGGCCGGTCTTGTCATTGTAGGAGGTACGAAGACGTTAACTTCGAGTGCCCAATGCGCAGTCTCGCGATGCAAACTTGTTCACGACGACTGAGATTACCTGCTACTTGCAATTTACGGATGCTCAACTACAGAGAGTCTTGTACTTAATTAGCCTTTAACGTAATCTAGTTAAATGTTAGTCTGTTGTTCCGGTTTTAATACGTACATCTGGCGTGTGTCGGCTGCTTAGTAAAAAATTTACAGGCATTGCACAAATGCAATGAACAGAGAAGGGCATTGAAAACGCTTCAATAAATATAAAAAATATATATATTTATGTTCTTTCACCAATCAATGAATTCTTTCTTCATTCACCAATCAATGAATTCATTCTTCATTTACCAATATACAGATTATAAGTTAAATGTAGTCGCATTCATAAGCGAAGTTTTGTATGTGTACTACGTTATTGACAACAAAGAAGTAGTTTCTACGGAACTTTTTATGATGATTTAGATAACGCACCAGCGATCGGCCGCAAATGTGCGACACGTCCTTATAAACATTGGTTCTCGGTCACGGAAGTGCTGACTGTTGTAAGATGTTGACCTAGCACGACCCTGCCCGTGCCGTGATCTGCGAGCCTATCAACAAACTGACCGTGCTCGTAGCGCCCACTAACCTTGTTGTCTGCTTGATTTGCTTAGTTAATGAAAATTGTTCTGTAAATCACATTACAACACATGTATGCCAGCTGTCATACTTGCACCAGGTTTTATTCAGCTTCCTAATTTAACGTTTAGACCTGATAGTCCAGCAGATTTAACTTTATACTTTCTTTTTCATTATCTTTAATTTTTTGATAATAATTATAACATATATAATTTTTACGATGCATGAATTAGAAGTAGTGATTAAAGGACTTAAAAGTGGGAGACCACCTGGAACAGATACAATTACAGCAGAAATGATAAAGAATATGGGGAAAAAGGGGAAATAAATACTTTTAGAAATTATCAATAAAGCGTGGACAAGTGTAGACATACCAAGAGAATGGGAGGAAGCATTGATAGTTCCTATTTTTAAGAAAGGTAACGCAAGAGGTTGTAATAATTATAGGGGTATCAATCTGTTAAATACAATTGTTAAGGTTTATGAGCAGATAATTAATAATAAATTGGTCCCAATTTTAGAAAATAGTTTGGAAGAATCGCAGAGTGGCTTTAGATCAGGGAGAAGTGTGCAGGATCACATTTTTACTCTGCAACAGATAGCTGAGAAGTCGATACAACAAGATAAATTGGTATGTTTGGCTTTTATTGATCTTGAGAAGGCTTTCGATAGTGTGCCTAGAACAAAAATATGGGAAAGTTTAAAAAATAGAGGAATAAGGAGTAAAATAATTAAGGTAGTACAGAGGTTATACAAAAATAATGTTAATTATGTAATTGGTAAAAATATGAGGTCGTTAGGATTTACAACAAACTATGGATTAAGACAAGGAGGTGGACAGAGTCCGACATTATTCAACTTGTATATGGACGACATTATTAAGAAGTGTTCACTGAATGTTAAGAAAATGCATGTTGGATTCAGGAACTTGCGAAGTATAGAAGTAGCAGAAGGGGCTTTTGCGGATGATGTAGTGCTAATGGCTACAAATGAAAGGGCGTTACAGGGTAATTTGAATATATGGAATGAAGTTCTCCAGGAAAAAGGGATGAAAATAAATAAGACCAAAACAAAGGTAATGGTAATGGGGGAGAAAATAATAAATATAGAGATTGGAGGAGTGAAGATAGAACAAGTCAAACAATTCAAATATCTAGGGGTTATAATAGACAGTAATGGGAAACATGAAGCCGCATTAAATGAAAGAATTGAAAAGGCAATAAAAGTATACTATGCATTAAACAGTAGATTTATAAATAAGAAGGAGATATCAAGAAAAACGAAAATGAGTGTGTATAAAACAGTATATAGACCGGTTTTAACATACGGCTGTGAGACGTGGGTGCTATCCAAAAGCCAAAAAAGTAAAATCCAGGCGGCAGAAATGAAATATCTTAGGAGAGTAGTGGGAGTAACAAGGAAGAACAGAGTTAGGAATACACAAATAAGAGAGGATCTGGAAGTGATATCGATTCTGGATTTTATTGAACAGAGACAACTATGCTGGTGGGGACACATGCAAAGAATGGATACTGATAGAATGGTAAAATAGGTTTGGGAGGCAAAATCAGGGGGGAGAAAGAAGAAAGGAAGACCGTGGCTGACTTGAGATGGAATGATGGGAAACATTTTGAGAGAAAGAGGCTTGGGCTGGAGGGAAGCGAAGACATTGTCAATGGATAGAGTAAGATGGAAAAAATTTGTATATAGAGTGTAGTTGATGTACTTATCATATATTGATGTAACCCGACACCAATATGGTATAAGGGTATTTTGATAATAAATAAATAAATATAATTTTTAGTATTAGGCCTAAACTTATGTATACTTTTATTATTATTTAAATAATAATATTATTATTATTTAATCATTGTTTAATGTTATTTATATTTGGTATATAATATTGTCACGAATTTGGTATGTAACATTTCAAGTTTCGTATCTTTTTTAGGTACGGTAGATAAAACTTCCTTATGTAGGTGTTCTGTATCATTTGAAATGTGCTACAGCCCATTTGTTAGTGAATGAAAACTTCCTTATGTAGGTGTTCTGTATCATTTGAAATGTGCTACAGCCCACTTGTTAGCGAATGAAAACTTCCTTATGTAGGTGTTCTGTATCATTTGAAATGTGCTACAGCCCACTTGTTAGCGAATGAAAACTTCCTTATATAGGTGTTCTGTATCATTTGAAATGTGCTACAGCCCACTTGTTAGTGAATGAAAATTAACATAATTCATTTGTGCGGTACTTGCTGAATTACGATCACTTAACATCTCCGGTTATTAACAGGTAAGAAGTGTACATTTACAGAGTTGTATTGTGTCTACTTTTTGGCTTAACAAGTTTAATTAGGAAAATTATAGACACAAAAAATTAATTACTTTGTTTGTTGCTTATATATATATACACACACACACACACACACACACACACACACACACACACACACACACACACACAACAGCACACAGGATGTAAGTTCATATAAGTGGAATACTAAGGCTATAACACATTTTTTTACGGCCATATACATGTTAAAAATTGATTTTGTTCTTTTCTTTTGTAAAGTAGTCATACGTTTTGAACCAAGCAATGTTTAAAGAGGTATGTTATGTCAAAATGTTTATAACTTTATACTCTTTTATGTCATGTGAAATATTTGTGTGTAAGTGCGCGGGTGCGCGTGTGATTTACATTTTACTTAATAACTTCGTTGAAAATTGACATTTCGTTCTGAAACTTGGACAGGGTATTCTCATAGTTATAAGCTACATTTCCATATAGGCTACTCAGTTCTCCACAACTATAATTTTTTTTTTTTTTAATGAAATCAGTCTTTTTTTATTCTCGTTATCTCCTAGAAAGTAATAAAATTTGTAGATTAAATCTAGACAGGCCTTTGGAGAATCGGACAGAGTTTAAGTCTGATTTCAGTCTATCTGTGTTCTCATCTTTGACGTTGCTAGAGTTTCAACCAATCAGAAGGTCTAAAAATTATTTGAGATGGTCTTGTGTCGAGTGCACATCGCGCAGTTCCTTCCAAAGACTCTACATAGACAGACGTACTCGCTGTCACGACTTTTTCGTGACAAGACAGGTCGTTTTCCTCTTTTAGATTTAGAAGTTGGTTCATGGTTCGATTTCTTCATAACCATTACCACTTATAGAACTCAAATAATAAATAGATCATTCTAGTGCTTTCCCGCGTACAGTGGAAGATTTCTGTTAGGGGCAAATATCTTCCGAGATATTTGGTAATAACGCGAGAACACTTCAAGAAGCCGGAGTTTGTGTAAGCTCAATACACGATTTATTTTATCCTGTTTTAATCCCTGATATTAAGTGAATTTAAATTAAGACTCTGTTGTAATAATTTCAATATAACCTATCTATGCAGTTTTAATTTACATCGTTACAATATACGTGTGTGTGTGTGTATATATATATATATATATATATATATATATATATATATATATTGTAACACGACCCTGTATGCCGGTCTTTACAAAAATAAAATAGTGGAGAAAAATTTTATAAAAAATAAAATTTTTCAATAATAAAAATAATTTTGTTTATGTTAATCAATGTGTGTAAATAATAAATAAAGCTGTTTTAAAGGTTTTGTAAAAATTTTGATAATCAGGCAGGTATTTATTAACTATCGAGCACTTCTGGAAGATTTGAACCAAGTCTGGAGTTAAATAGATTAACTCCAGTCAGCAATCGATCGATGATTTTTCTTGCTGGTCCAATATCTCACTCAAATAAAATATTTTCTTCTTCTTGAAGTCCCTTTGCCTTAATAAATAATCTTAAATTAGCCTGTGAAATAATAACAGATAAAAAACAATTGAAATATATGGATTTATTGAACAATTTAATAAATAATCGATTTTTTATCGATTGAGAACAATTATCGACTCCGTCTCAGGGAATTATCGATTGTGCATACAGTATAAAAATTATTATAGCTATTATATAAAGGACAGGTTCTTTGAGCGATTAAATTAATAGTCAGAGAAGGGTGACGAGAAAGTATAACATTAACAATTAAAATAAATTTAATAATTATTATTTAACAGTATTCAAATAATTCGTATATATAAGGTTTAAGAAAATTGTTTTGTCAGACCAGATGTAGCTTCTATGACGTCACTTGATGATGTAAGCAGATTGGTAAATTCAAAGATGGCCGCTACTAGTTCTGGCGAAGTCACTGCGAAAGTCGTCTTGTTAAAAATTCAACAAAATTATCTTCATGAATGTTTGAAATGTTCCCGCACTGGTGTAATCTGTCTATTAGGTAGTTTGGTGTGTTCTGAAGAAGTGTTCCGTGTATATTGGTGTTAATTAAGTTATTTGGTATGTGTTCACTTCTGTTGGTTAGGTTGTCTGTAAAAGTGATTATGCGTTGTAGCGTGAATTATGTCAAATATATTGTTTTACTGTTTGATATCACTCGTATCATGAAGTTAGGTGTTATTTCTCACTATTGTCGTTAAAGTTTTGGTAAATTTAGCTAAGAAAGTGTTCAATTTATCTAACTCTCGATGCACTAACATTAATGGCAATTTGTCGTACCATTTTCTACTCAGTTTTAAAGAACGTTTTTTCACACAACTATTCAGCTTGATATTCAACAAAAGACTAATTAACTTGGTCAAAATCTGGCCCAGTTAATCTTTGAAAAAGTATTGTTAACATATTTCGATTACCCATACACATGATACAATATTACATTATATATGGAATTTATTTATTTTATTCATCACTTTCATGAATTATGAATCTTATCATTGGTTTGATCATCTCATTCCCTTTAAATTGATATATTATAGTCCATATCTGTAGACATTTTGTGGAAATTAACAAATTTCTTTCCCTTTTGGAAATATAGGCTCAAAATTGGATTTCCGTCTTTATACAAATTTTCCTCCATTTTAATTATCATTAATTCAATTATAATAAATTTTAATTAGTCATATTCCTCTTCCTTTCCTTAAATACATATAAATTAAACCTTGGAACTGGTTTTTTGTGTTAATCTCTGAATTTGACATTGCTCTTTAAAATTAATTAATTTATATATTTTGAAAATTTACAATATTTTAAGGTATATTTCCTTATTATCATTTTAACTCATAGGATCATTCCCAGTAGTGGTTAACTGATTTACCTTATCTAAATCTTGCTAGTTTACAGGATTTATAAGTGAATTATACTGGTTTATATTGTTTCTGTGAATTCACCAAATGGCCTAGAGTTTAGAATTTTACATTTCTGTCTTTCTCAAATAAATTTAATCTTACCACTCCTCTGACTTTACATAGTTACTATTACATGAAAATAAAATGGTTTATAACTTATTGTGAGGTGTAGTATTTAATTAACACTACAGTTATACAAAATAATTATGAACATTATTTAGCAATCTGTACAATTGAACATATTGCTGACATGGTTTGAACATATACTTTTAACTCTTTTTGAGTTAACATAGCATACCTACTGAAACATTATTAATGGTATGTATGCTGTTATTTAGCAAACATTATTCATTTTAAACACATAATATAAATCTTATTTTCTAATAACTCTTACAAACACATTGATTTTATGGCTGTGAACAAACAGTTTATTTAAACATTTTAAACCTATGAATACTAAATTAATGCCAGTCCTTTCTGGTCTAAACCATTATTATTTATGATCCCCTTCATCCGTAAACATGACCACCCATACTCTAGTTATTATGCATTTTTTACAAATGTCTTGTAAATAAAGAGTTACATTAAAATAATAAAATACTGGAAAATAATAATGGAAAATAAAGATTTCCAGTATTTTATTATTTTAATGTAACTCTTTATTTACAAGACATTTGTAAAAAATGCATAATAACTAGAGTATGGGTGGTCATGTTTACGGATGAAGGGGATCATAAATAATAATGGTTTAGACCAGAAAGGACTGGCATTAATTTAGTATTCATAGGTTTAAAATGTTTAAATAAACTGTTTGTTCACAGCCATAAAATCAATGTGTTTGTAAGAGTTATTAGAAAATAAGATTTATATTATGTGTTTAAAATGAATAATGTTTGCTAAATAACAGCATACATACCATTAATAATGTTTCAGTAGGTATGCTATGTTAACTCAAAAAGAGTTAAAAGTATATGTTCAAACCATGTCAACAATATGTTCAATTGTACAGATTGCTAAATAATGTTCATAATTATTTTGTATAACTGTAGTGTTAATTAAATACTACACCTCACAATAAGTTATAAACCATTTTATTTTCATGTAATAGTAACTATGTAAAGTCAGAGGAGTGGTAAGATTAAATTTATTTGAGAAAGACAGAAATGTAAAATTCTAAACTCTAGGCCATTTGGTGAATTCACAGAAACAATATAAACCAGTATAATTCACTTATAAATCCTGTAAACTAGCAAGATTTAGATAAGGTAAATCAGTTAACCACTACTGGGAATGATCCTATGAGTTAAAATGATAATAAGGAAATATACCTTAAAATATTGTAAATTTTCAAAATATATAAATTAATTAATTTTAAAGAGCAATGTCAAATTCAGAGATTAACACAAAAAACCAGTTCCAAGGTTTAATTTATATGTATTTAAGGAAAGGAAGAGGAATATGACTAATTAAAATTTATTATAATTGAATTAATGATAATTAAAATGGAGGAAAATTTGTATAAAGACGGAAATCCAATTTTGAGCCTATATTTCCAAAAGGGAAAGAAATTTGTTAATTTCCACAAAATGTCTACAGATATGGACTATAATATATCAATTTAAAGGGAATGAGATGATCAAACCAATGATAAGATTCATAATTCATGAAAGTGATGAATAAAATAAATAAATTCCATATATAATGTAATATTGTATCATGTGTATGGGTAATCGAAATATGTTAACAATACTTTTTCAAAGATTAACTGGGCCAGATTTTGACCAAGTTAATTAGTCTTTTGTTGAATATCAAGCTGAATAGTTGTGTGAAAAAACGTTCTTTAAAACTGAGTAGAAAATGGTACGACAAATTGCCATTAATGTTAGTGCATCGAGAGTTAGATAAATTGAACACTTTCTTAGCTAAATTTACCAAAACTTTAACGACAATAGTGAGAAATAACACCTAACTTCATGATACGAGTGATATCAAACAGTAAAACAATATATTTGACATAATTCACGCTACAACGCATAATCACTTTTACAGACAACCTAACCAACAGAAGTGAACACATACCAAATAACTTAATTAACACCAATATACACGGAACACTTCTTCAGAACACACCAAACTACCTAATAGACAGATTACACCAGTGCGGGAACATTTCAAACATTCATGAAGATAATTTTGTTGAATTTTTAACAAGACGACTTTCGCAGTGACTTCGCCAGAACTAGTAGCGGCCATCTTTGAATTTACCAATCTGCTTACATCATCAAGTGACGTCATAGAAGCTACATCTGGTCTGACAAAACAATTTTCTTAAACCTTATATATACGAATTATTTGAATACTGTTAAATAATAATTATTAAATTTATTTTAATTGTTAATGTTATACTTTCTCGTCACCCTTCTCTGACTATTAATTTAATCGCTCAAAGAACCTGTCCTTTATATAATAGCTATAATAATTTTTATACTGTATGCACAATCGATAATTCCCTGAGACGGAGTCGATAATTGTTCTCAATCGATAAAAAATCGATTATTTATTAAATTGTTCAATAAATCCATATATTTCAATTGTTTTTTATCTGTTATTATTTCACAGGCTAATTTAAGATTATTTATTAAGGCAAAGGGACTTCAAGAAGAAGAAAATATTTTATTTGAGTGAGATATTGGACCAGCAAGAAAAATCATCGATCGATTGCTGACTGGAGTTAATCTATTTAACTCCAGACTTGGTTCAAATCTTCCAGAAGTGCTCGATAGTTAATAAATACCTGCCTGATTATCAAAATTTTTACAAAACCTTTAAAACAGCTTTATTTATTATTTACACACATTGATTAACATAAACAAAATTATTTTTATTATTGAAAAATTTTATTTTTTATAAAATTTTTCTCCACTATTTTATTTTTGTAAAGACCGGCATACAGGGTCGTGTTACAATATATATATATATATATATATATATATATATATATATATACACACACACACGTATATTGTAACGATGTAAATTAAAACTGCATAGATAGGTTATATTGAAATTATTACAACAGAGTCTTAATTTAAATTCACTTAATATCAGGGATTAAAACAGGATAAAATAAATCGTGTATTGAGCTTACACAAACTCCGGCTTCTTGAAGTGTTCTCGCGTTATTACCAAATATCTCGGAAGATATTTGCCCCTAACAGAAATCTTCCACTGTACGCGGGAAAGCACTAGAATGATCTATTTATTATTTGAGTTCTATAAGTGGTAATGGTTATGAAGAAATCGAACCATGAACCAACTTCTAAATCTAAAAGAGGAAAACGACCTGTCTTGTCACGAAAAAGTCGTGACAGCGAGTACGTCTGTCTATGTAGAGTCTTTGGAAGGAACTGCGCGATGTGCACTCGACACAAGACCATCTCAAATAATTTTTAGACCTTCTGATTGGTTGAAACTCTAGCAACGTCAAAGATGAGAACACAGATAGACTGAAATCAGACTTAAACTCTGTCCGATTCTCCAAAGGCCTGTCTAGATTTAATCTACAAATTTTATTACTTTCTAGGAGATAACGAGAATAAAAAAAGACTGATTTCATTAAAAAAAAAAAAAAAAAAAAAAAAAATTATAGTTGTGGAGAACTGAGTAGCCTATATGGAAATGTAGCTTATAACTATGAGAATACCCTGTCCAAGTTTCAGAACGAAATGTCAATTTTCAACGAAGTTATTAAGTAAAATGTAAATCACACGCGCACCCGCGCACTTACACACAAATATTTCACATGACATAAAAGAGTATAAAGTTATAAACATTTTGACATAACATACCTCTTTAAACATTGCTTGGTTCAAAACGTATGACTACTTTACAAAAGAAAAGAACAAAATCAATTTTTAACATGTATATGGCCGTAAAAAAATGTGTTATAGCCTTAGTATTCCACTTATATGAACTTACATCCTGTGTGCTGTTGTGTGTGTGTGTGTGTGTGTGTGTGTGTGTGTATATATATATAAGCAACAAACAAAGTAATTAATTTTTTGTGTCTATAATTTTCCTAATTAAACTTGTTAAGCCAAAAAGTAGACACAATACAACTCTGTAAATGTACACTTCTTACCTGTTAATAACCGGAGATGTTAAGTGATCGTAATTCAGCAAGTACCGCACAAATGAATTATGTTAATTTTCATTCACTAACAAGTGGGCTGTAGCACATTTCAAATGATACAGAACACCTATATAAGGAAGTTTTCATTCGCTAACAAGTGGGCTGTAGCACATTTCAAATGATACAGAACACCTACATAAGGAAGTTTTCATTCGCTAACAAGTGGGCTGTAGCACATTTCAAATGATACAGAACACCTACATAAGGAAGTTTTCATTCACTAACAAATGGGCTGTAGCACATTTCAAATGATACAGAACACCTACATAAGGAAGTTTTATCTACCGTACCTAAAAAAGATACGAAACTTGAAATGTTACATACCAAATTCGTGACAATATTATATACCAAATATAAATAACATTAAACAATGATTAAATAATAATAATATTATTATTTAAATAATAATAAAAGTATACATAAGTTTAGGCCTAATACTAAAAATTATATTTATTTATTTATTATCAAAATACCCTTATACCATATTGGTGTCGGGTTACATCAATATATGATAAGTACATCAACTACACTCTATATACAAATTTTTTCCATCTTACTCTATCCATTGACAATGTCTTCGCTTCCCTCCAGCCCAAGCCTCTTTCTCTCAAAATGTTTCCCATCATTCCATCTCAAGTCAGCCACGGTCTTCCTTTCTTCTTTCTCCCCCCTGATTTTGCCTCCCAAACCTATTTTACCATTCTATCAGTATCCATTCTTTGCATGTGTCCCCACCAGCATAGTTGTCTCTGTTCAATAAAATCCAGAATCGATATCACTTCCAGATCCTCTCTTATTTGTGTATTCCTAACTCTGTTCTTCCTTGTTACTCCCACTACTCTCCTAAGATATTTCATTTCTGCCGCCTGGATTTTACTTTTTTGGCTTTTGGATAGCACCCACGTCTCACAGCCGTATGTTAAAACCGGTCTATATACTGTTTTATACACACTCATTTTCGTTTTTCTTGATATCTCCTTCTTATTTATAAATCTACTGTTTAATGCATAGTATACTTTTATTGCCTTTTCAATTCTTTCATTTAATGCGGCTTCATGTTTCCCATTACTGTCTATTATAACCCCTAGATATTTGAATTGTTTGACTTGTTCTATCTTCACTCCTCCAATCTCTATATTTATTATTTTCTCCCCCATTACCATTACCTTTGTTTTGGTCTTATTTATTTTCATCCCTTTTTCCTGGAGAACTTCATTCCATATATTCAAATTACCCTGTAACGCCCTTTCATTTGTAGCCATTAGCACTACATCATCCGCAAAAGCCCCTTCTGCTACTTCTATACTTCGCAAGTTCCTGAATCCAACATGCATTTTCTTAACATTCAGTGAACACTTCTTAATAATGTCGTCCATATACAAGTTGAATAATGTCGGACTCTGTCCACCTCCTTGTCTTAATCCATAGTTTGTTGTAAATCCTAACGACCTCATATTTTTACCAATTACATAATTAACATTATTTTTGTATAACCTCTGTACTACCTTAATTATTTTACTCCTTATTCCTCTATTTTTTAAACTTTCCCATATTTTTGTTCTAGGCACACTATCGAAAGCCTTCTCAAGATCAATAAAAGCCAAACATACCAATTTATCTTGTTGTATCGACTTCTCAGCTATCTGTTGCAGAGTAAAAATGTGATCCTGCACACTTCTCCCTGATCTAAAGCCACTCTGCGATTCTTCCAAACTATTTTCTAAAATTGGGACCAATTTATTATTAATTATCTGCTCATAAACCTTAACAATTGTATTTAACAGATTGATACCCCTATAATTATTACAACCTCTTGCGTTACCTTTCTTAAAAATAGGAACTATCAATGCTTCCTCCCATTCTCTTGGTATGTCTACACTTGTCCACGCTTTATTGATAATTTCTAAAAGTATTTATTTCCCCTTTTTCCCCATATTCTTTATCATTTCTGCTGTAATTGTATCTGTTCCAGGTGGTCTCCCACTTTTAAGTCCTTTAATCACTACTTCTAATTCATGCATCGTAAAAATTATATATGTTATAATTATTATCAAAAAATTAAAGATAATGAAAAAGAAAGTATAAAGTTAAATCTGCTGGACTATCAGGTCTAAACGTTAAATTAGGAAGCTGAATAAAACCTGGTGCAAGTATGACAGCTGGCATACATGTGTTGTAATGTGATTTACAGAACAATTTTCATTAACTAAGCAAATCAAGCAGACAACAAGGTTAGTGGGCGCTACGAGCACGGTCAGTTTGTTGATAGGCTCGCAGATCACGGCACGGGCAGGGTCGTGCTAGGTCAACATCTTACAACAGTCAGCACTTCCGTGACCGAGAACCAATGTTTATAAGGACGTGTCGCACATTTGCGGCCGATCGCTGGT
Organism: Magicicada septendecula; assembly: GCA_034769895.1. NCBI lineage: Eukaryota > Metazoa > Arthropoda > Insecta > Hemiptera > Cicadidae > Magicicada > Magicicada septendecula. Next base: position 480,738,913 of record CM068369.1, on the reverse strand, counting down.
GCGTTATCTAAATCATCGTAAAAAGTTCCGTAGAAACTACTTCTTTGTTGTCAATAACGTAGTACACATACAAAACTTCGCTTATGAATGCGACTACATTTAACTTATAATCTGTATATTGGTAAATGAAGAATGAATTCATTGATTGGTGAATGAAGAAAGAATTCATTGATTGGTGAAAGAACATAAATATATATATTTTTTATATTTATTGAAGCGTTTTCAATGCCCTTCTCTGTTCATTGCATTTGTGCAATGCCTGTAAATTTTTTACTAAGCAGCCGACACACGCCAGATGTACGTATTAAAACCGGAACAACAGACTAACATTTAACTAGATTACGTTAAAGGCTAATTAAGTACAAGACTCTCTGTAGTTGAGCATCCGTAAATTGCAAGTAGCAGGTAATCTCAGTCGTCGTGAACAAGTTTGCATCGCGAGACTGCGCATTGGGCACTCGAAGTTAACGTCTTCGTACCTCCTACAATGACAAGACCGGCCTGTCTGCACTTGTGGCGGAGCACTTACAGTAAGTGAAACACATACTCGAAGACTGCAGTCTTCTTGTAGAACACAGGCAGAGTTGTAGACACAGAGTAAAAGGTAACCTGAAAGAGGACCTCGGAAACGAACAGTTAGCGACAAACTCTAAACCCTCTGCCTTCCTAAAAGCAGCAAGATTACTGTATATGCTTTGAAAATGTCGTTTTGCGTCTTAGTGTGTACGAGTTTTACACTTTTGTCGAGTCAAATGAAATGTAGGTGAGAAGCGACGAGCGACGCTTCTCGCAGACGTCGTCGGGCTAAAGACCTTATTTGCCGAGGCCTTCCCCCCCCCTAATAAAAAAGAAAAAGAATTTTTTCATCTGTGTAATACAGAGTTTGCGTCATTATAACGTAGCTTTGTGGCTGATGAATTGAAATGCACGAATACCCCTCACGCATTAGTTGTTATTTACGCGGTCACCATTTTGTCACCTTCTCATTGTTACGCGGAATACTAATGACGGCTCATTTGGCGGAACTCTGGAGGGTAACAAACAATATGGTTACACACGTTATAGCTGGATAATTACACTTTTATTGGCGTAGATAGGTATATCTTGTGTATCTTGGAACAGACCTCAAGAAGATCTCACAAGAAATAAATAGAAGAATCATAATTGGCAATAGAGCACATTATGCAAATCTTTAACAAGACAAGGCGGGTAATCTGGGTGGCACATGTGGAGAGAATGACACAGGAGAGACTGCCCAATCAAGCTGCAAGTGGGAACATCGAAGGAACAAGAAGAGTGGGCATATAGAACTGGAGGAACGTTGCAACAAAGAGAGAGAGAGAGCGAGAGAGAGGCGAGTGGTGGCAGAAACCAAGGTCATCCCGGCCTTTAGAACTCCGGATGTAAGTAATTACTTTCAATTTAATTCTTATATCAAATTATATAATACAGGTATATCTATAACAGGTGTATAATAACAGGTATTTGTAAGTGTTAGTTTTTTGGAACGGTTTCGTTCGTAGCTGTTATTTTCAAATAATAGTTTAGCACAGCTCTAGTTACGAGTCAAAGTACTGCAGTTGAGAGAAACAGAACTGAAACAGCGGTGAATCACAGCGGTAGGGAAGCACCTTGGTGGGGGGCAAATGAGCGCTGCTTGATCTTGACCTGTCGATTTTTTCCGTTCATAAATAGCATAATCATGAATGTACGCGTGTCTAAGTGTATCAGTAAAATTGTTTGTTATGTTATCACGAAACCTCTGAACGATGACGATTAGCAGACGTTGCGTCTTATTGAAAGTACATCTTACGTATAAAAGTGGCATCTTACAGCACCAGGCAATATCGAGTATAGACGTAGCGTTTGTGAAGAAACGTGAACTTACAGTCTACCGATTGTCACGTGTCGTAGGCCTACACACGACCTGTGCATAACTGAAAGAAGGGAACTATACACATCTCTCTCATCTGGTGAATAAATTTACGTGTTTATACAGGTAATGTACACATGGTTGTCTGTTTTTATTGAAGTTATAAATATTCTCGAAACTATACATACTCGAATTCTATGCGTCAGTATAAGAAAAAAGTTCCTATTAACCCTAGGCCGAAAATGTTTAATTTTCTTCCGTCTCTCTGCCATTTTGTGTTTTGAAAGAAAACCTTATATCTAAAGAGGCGATAGAGATATCTTAATGAAATTTGGTACGTGTGTTTGCATTAATGTTCTTTTTTAAACTAAAAAATCACGGTTATTTTGTGATCTCAATTTTTTAAAAAGTGGCTACTTTAAATTTTTAATCACTAACAGCTCTGAAAATTTTAATTTTGTCAAACCACCGTTTATTAATAAAAATGGTAAACATTTTATCGTGAATATAGTGACACCTTGTTTGTCCAAATTCGATAACATATAACCGAGTCATGGCAGAAAACAGTTTACCCATAAATTCTTGATTTTTGTGTGTGCCGAACTTCAATTCCTCCAATATAGGAAACACTTATTTAAAGTTATTAGTTTATTTCAAATTAACTCAGTAATCGTAATTTATAACAAAATAAAGGATAGATTTCCAATAAAGAAGTTAAGAACTTTTAACAAATTCAATTACAGGTATTTACACATTTAATTTGAATCACAATAAATTAATATTATTTGGGATTAATAGAAAATAGTAATAGCATGTTCAATTTGTACAGCATCTGTTTGTTTTAGTGAGTTCAGTTGTAATACATGTAGTTTAACTAAATAATATTGTCAATTAATTTTCTTAAAGACAATTCATAAATTCACTTGTTCGTGTTACTTTACTCATTGTTTATCATGTAATTGTCGAGAATAGCTAATTCATACGGCTGAAATGTCATGTCTCGTCTCACGTATAAATTTTCAAACAACAATTGGAAGAACGCACAATTGATCAACGTAAGACTTTTACAAGAAGTCTTACAGCTGTAGGAATGATTGATATACCTTGTACGCATCAAGTGAAAAAGATTTTTATATTAGTTCTTATTAGCACAATTGCATAATTAAAAATAAAATAGCGGTGATTAAACAACATTGGTACTTTGTGTATCGACTTTATACGAAATTATAATCGTCAGTTTTAGTCATTACTAGCTGTTATCCGCGGCTTCGCACGCGAATATTTGACTTTTAATAAGTATTTTAATATAATTTTTATTGTCTATGTCTATATGGCGTTCTGTCAGCTCGTATAACAATTTTGTACTCATTAGTCAAATTCTCTCCAAAGCTGGTTTCAACACTTGTACTATTTTAACTTGTACTAAATTATTATGTTGATGCAACAGCCTTTGGAGATTTAAAAGTAGCCGTTTATAAAGCCTTAGGAGATATGTATAAAGTACCTGATAAATCAAAAACGGTAAATTCTTTATTTCAAGTGTTACTGTGTTAGAACATTGTGTAACACATTAAACGTTATGTTTTCCTCACCCATGGCTTTTATTTATTTCAGCCGTAAACTAAAAACCTTAAACCGTTGTCACCTAACCTCACAAATGAAAACAACACGTATTTTCGCTTTGCATTAAGTAATAGGACAATTTAAAATTAGTACACTTCTTCTTTTCCACATTGTAATATATCGATACAATCGCATATTATATAAAACATCGAAAATATACTGCAGAGACGGATAAAGGTAGACTACAGTTCCGAAGAAGAAGAAGAAGAAGAAGAAGAAGAAGAAGAAGAAGAAGAAGAAGAAGAAGAAGAAGAAGAAGAAGAAGAAGAAGAAGAAGAAGTGAACTAACTGTAAATTATTCTATTTCTTAATGTAAAGAAAGCACGAGTTGTTTTTATTTGTGAGGTTACGTAATAAAGTTTTTTTTTAATATGATAATGTTTTTAGGCTGGGGTTCATTCCACAAAATGCGTGATGCTAAATGTGTAACGTCATCGAAAAATGTAATGTTTCCACACTTTCGATTCCCTAAAAAAGCCTAAAAACATTATCGTGCTTCGATGTTTCGGTTTCGTCGAAATTCTTTGAATGCTTAGGTGCATAAAATAGAGAGAGGGAGAGAGAGAGAGAGAGAGATTTTACGAGTCTTGGTTCCTAGTTTACTGTTTAAAGAAATAAAAGCCATGGTTGGGAAAAAATATGACATTTAATGTGTCCACACAATGCTTGAGAGAGAGAAACATTAAACATAAATAAAAAACGTAATATGTTTTTAACAGAAACAACAACACAAAAAATTAAAAATACAATTATTTCGAAATAGTAAGATTAAAACGAAAAAAAACAATGTAATAACAAATGAAAACAAGATTTGTTATTAGTTAGGTGGTCAATATTCCTTTATGTTATTCAGTAAAATATCGAACACTTAACTGGAAGAATATTCTGTGAGAAACATAAACAAATGGAGACATATACAGGATACCGCCTTCCTTCGAGTTGGTTGCTTTTCCAGTGATCTGTACAAAAACCGAGTATTAGTGAAATAACAAGTATTAGTGGAAAACGATTTCTGCCATAAAAGGTAGACATGTATAGTAACAGGTTGGTTATGTATTACTTCGAGTTGTTTTTTTACGTAGATTTCACAAAAAGCGAGTTTTTTTAATGGCATTTTGGTTTCCATGTGTTATTTTAGTTTGCATTTCAACCTAACAACATCAGCTTTTGGCGTCACAGGCACACATCGGAGTTATATATTTTACATTTTTCTGAATGTATTTTCTGCAATGAAACACGATTGCAACAATCAGTAAACTATTTTATAACATAAAAAAATAAATATTTACGATTTCTGTTATCCAACTAAAATTATAGGCCTATGAGCGAATTAACTACACATCGATGCCATTAATCGCGCAATCGAAATATCGAAAATGAGTGCGGGTACGGTTATTGGGACAATACCAAATTCGTGTCAGATTCGTACCAGACAGTACTACTACGTATACGATAAATGCATGGATAAAACGTTAACTGAACAAATATATAACAAAGAAAACACTATCTGCTATGTGTTAACTATAATTGCGAAAATAATAAGATTTAATTGACTAACTGTAGCTGTAGCTATGATACTCTTTTGGTTTTTCTTAAGTTTTTTATTATTATTTTATAAATTATAAACAGTGGTTGGCTGCCGTCATTCATTCGTCATAATCAGACATGTCATCGTGAAGTTCCATATCCTATAAATTACTTTCGGAATCGGAACTCTGAATATCAACAATGTCAGATTGAACTTGTGGAACGCTACTTTCTTTTTCTTCTGCATTGGAGCGATTCACTTTGGCGATATTTTTTACATCGCCCAAATCAGCTCACTTACATTCAACTCACAACAGTTATTCTTACAAATAGTGAAGGTTACAATAACAGATATACTACTACTACTACTACTCCACGACGCTACAACTCATGAAGAGCCCTGGTCTCCAGAATGACGTGCCTCTACTCCTCTCTATCCTGTCCAACTCTTTGCCACCTTCTGACCCCCCCGACCTTCTCATATATTCATCTACATCGTCCACCCATCTTCTTCTTGACCATCTTCCTCCTGGTCCTCCAATGAATACTTTTTCACTGCTCTTTATTCTTTGTACGTGACCTGCTCATCTAATTCTGCCTTGTTGACGATGTCCGGTTCCTCGTATAGACTGTTCAATCCGGCGTTTGTCCTCATACGCCACATTCCAGTATCTAGTAGACCTCTATACATCCTCCTCCTCTTTCCCATCTTCTGATCATATCTTCTTGGTCTGAGGTCGGAAGCATGGTCCATGCTTCAGAAGCATATAATAGCCGCAATACAGTTTTGTAAATCTGGACCTTGGAGGTTCTAGAAATGTTTCTGGACTTTAGGATAGGCAGCAAAGAAAAGTAGCACCTATTTCCTATGGCCAGTTTGACATTTAAATTTTTGATGTCAACAGGGACCCAAGATATCTAAAACTATCCACCCTCTTAAATTCATTGCCACTGACTTGTATTTTTTAAACTATTTCATGTCGGACATTTTGTCTTTTGGCTGTTCACTTGCAGCCCTAGGTTGGTCGAAGCACGCTCCAGAGAGGTGTACGTCTCTTCCAGTGCCTGATTGTAAATAATAACTAACAACCTCTCAGCAGGCAATAATGTTACAGTAACTAATGTTGTATTTACAAACACGGACACTAAATGTTACAAGCCATTCTGGTCTTGTATTGGCAAAAATATTGGTTCTAATGGACTCGTTGCAAAGTAAATTACAAAATATTAAGAAGCAAGTATAACGTGTGAAAATAACACTACAATATAAACAAACTGAGTGAATGAAGAAATTAAATACGTAAACTCTGAGAAACTAGTTATTAGAGGTTGTTAATTAATAAATAAAATTATATTTGTAATGTCTTCAAATAAATACAACTGAAAGTAGGTATATTTTCACCTGACGCACGTTTCACAGAAATTATTCTGTATCTTCAAGGGCTTATGAATTGGGGGCGAATGTTTCTCTTACAACATAGTTAAAGAATACTCGATTTTACTTCGATTCTATTGTTGTAATGTTTATGTAGTTAGATATTTATTATATATTTAACGTTTTATTTTTATTATTCTAATGAATGTATGATTTTAAATAAATCGTCTTGTTTTGTTTTTATTTGAGTTTTTTCTTTAATTAGTGGATTAATTATTATTATTAACTATTAATTATTATTATTATTATTATTATGAATTTATTATTAATGTCTCTCTTAATGTTTAACGTAAATTAATATTATCATAAATTAATTTATGATTATCCGTTAACTACATTGGAAGGGAAACATTCAATCAAAATTCAGAAACCTCTGAGGACACAGAATAATTTCTGTGAGACGTGCGTCAGGTGTAAATAAACCTCCTTGCAGTTGTATTTTGTTAAAGATGCTACATGGGAGACCTGCAGGAAACTCAACGAGTCACTTACAAAAGAATAATGGAAAATTTGCATTTAAAATATAAAACCATGTTATAACACAAATTACAATTACGTTATGTTTGTTACAGACAGAAAATGCAGCTTGTACTTGTTGTGATAACCGTAATACTGGCATCCAGGGTCTGTAGCGGCGCATGTAAATATGAACTCTTTCCAGTCGATATAAGCATAGAGGAGGTAGGTCTATGGCAAAGTGAACACCGGCCAACACAACACAACAAACAAACACGCATAACAGCCACACAGACAAACTTACGAGACTTTTAATTTAGTAAACTCTCTATAAACGCATTTAGTACATTGTTACTTAAAATATTATTTATATACAAATACAGTGGAAAACGTTTAACGCGAAATGACGGGGACCGGCTGTTTTTTTCGCGTTAACCGAATTTCGTGTTAAAGGTACAGAAAGTGAAACAATATGAGATAAATGAACAAATACGGTATAGATTACTTACTCTATTGTATAATATTGCGATTATACAATGTAGTTTCGAATGTAATGTAATGTTGCGAATTCAATGTAGTTTCTTTTGCAAGTAGTGTATTACGTTTTTGTCGTTCCAATGCCTGACGCACGTTTCACTGAAATATATCAGCATCATCAGAGGTTTTTTAAGTAAATCAATAATAATCGAAATAATTCTATGTTAATATAGAAACTAACGAATAATCGAATTTGTTTCGACTTTATTGTAGAATAACGGAAAATTGATTTAAGACGATTAGTTAACGATTGTTTTAATGTTTATTTACTTAAGCAGTTGTTTTGTCGGTTATATTGGAAATATTGAATGTTTATATTTTATTTATTTTAATAAATTTATAATTTTAAATACATCTTCTTGTTTTGTTTTTATTGGACATTTTATTCTTTCATTAATAAATTATTGTTATTGTGTTTGTAAATAGGCTATTAAGATTTTTCTTGATATTTATTTTTTGACGTTTTTGTATATTTTTAATTAATTTTATATTTTTAATGCCTGGAAATTGGTGGTTATTATTTTGACAATGTGGCTAAATTAGATATATAAATTTTTGGTTTTAAAAATGCATTGCGGTGTTGAAGGAATCTATCGATTAATTTTTTCTTTGTCTGGCCTACGTAAAATTTATAATTAAAATTTATTACTCTATTGTATAGTAAAATAAAGTAATAAAGAATATTCACAAAGTATTTACATATAAATGTTTATTTATCCCTCTAGATAATTTCTTTGGAAAATTGTTTGATTAATTGTTTGAAAAAGAGTATGTTTAATTTTTCTAAACATTTTGTATACACGCACTGTGGCTGTTGTTAGGTTACGCTTTAGTCTTAGCTCTGGTAGTTTTACGCTTTAAGTTTTCTTGTACAGTAATGTAGTATGGTTTTTAAAGTCCCTATAGTGACTAAAGTGTACTATAATCACTATAGATAAATTCTTTTAATTCCTTTATTTTCTTTACACATAATTCTGCACTAATTTTTAATTTCAACAAATTTGTCTAATTCATCATTGTGGTCAAACATTTTACCTTCCGAGTCGGCTTCTAAATACCGACAAACACGGTTCACCAACGAAAGCATATCGGTAGCGGTCAGAAATCGTAAATTTTCATTGTCGTTTTCCATGTCAAATCCGGTTTCGGCTCGTGCATTTATGGATTCATGCACCTATTGAAAGCCAGCGAAAAAATTATTTTCAACAAGCTCTTTTCGTGTTAACCTACATTTTGTAGGTAGAATAGAACTTTCGTGTTAAGCGTACAAAGTGTGATTCTCAAATAGAAACAACGACCAGGATTTGAGTTACATTTCGCGTTAACCGTTTTTCTGTTAAACGATTTCTGATGTACTTACAACACCTCGTCTTAATTTTTTCGAATATAAAAATATGTAGTTGCATTATTTATTGCCTGAAATGTATTTTAAACGTCATCATCAACCTCAAGGCTTAGGCTCATCCTGAACCTGTTCCGGGACCCAATTTGCTCTCGGCCATCCTACATCTCTTTTCCCCACCGGAAATCTTGTTACATCTGCTAGCACTGAAATTTTGTTACCCGCCATTCTTTCCAAATGTTTACACCACATTCTTTTGTTGCTCCTTAGCTGTTCCAACAATGGGTCGACTCCCAGTCCCGTCCTTATATCCACATCATTTTGTCTATCGAGAATTGTTTAGTCCAGAGTACTCCTCACAAACATCGTCTCCGCTGCCTGAATCTTTGTTTTGTCTCTTCCTGTCATAACTCTGGCTTCATCTCCACACATCACAACTGGTACCGCTACAGTTATAAAAACCCTATCCTTGTTTCCTTCTTTGTCTTATTTTTAAGATATCTGTAAATTGTTACACAGATATTCCTAAATTTGTTTAATTTTTCATGCAGATCAGTTTCTGTCCCATATGTAACGTAACATCCGAAGTAATTGAAATGCTCGACTTGTTCCATAATCTTTCCATCTATAACTGTCTTAGTTCTTACAGGTTGCTTCCCTTTGAATGGCATTGCGTAGCATTTTCCGCTTATATTTAAGAGTCATTTTTATCTGCTATTCGATGTATAGCAGAAGTATTTTGTACGATTTATTTTATTTTATTTTGCGTTATTTTATTTTATTTCTGATTTTATATTTTATTCCATTCTAATCATCTTTATTTTTTTGAATTTCTCTGTTGAATACTCAGTAAGCAGACTACAATATTTACAGCCTTCTACTACGGTACATTCTGCTCGTAAGAAATCACTAAAATGTCGTCACTTAATGACTAAACTGATTCTTTGTGTTTAGTACATAGTGGTAGTTAACCTACGCAATAGTTACTACCGTTGAAAGTGCTTCAAGTAATGGTCTAAAGTGCATATTGCTTCTAAAGTCTTCAGTAACTGTAATCAGAACACAACTTTCGTGTCTTAGACAACACAAAATCTAAAATATAATGTAATATGTAGAGTAATTTGATATAGAGCATCATATCAGAACATGTAGGCTATTCTAAGACGTTCTTTCGGTGTTATGCGTAAAAGTCAATTATGTTGACTGTTTTGATTGTATTTTAACGTTTTACAGCTTGCTGACAAGGAAATGATGTTCTTCTATCTGACGTCTGACAAATATATTGTACCATTTTATCGGTTCAAAGTGGAAACAACTAATTCAAGTGAATCAGCATACGAAGGAGAAATCACTTTTCAATTGTGAGTATTTATAACTTACATTACGAGTTATATGTTGTACATTTAACTCTTATATTATGATTGTAGCTTAAAATGGACCAAAAGTTTTATTAAAAGAATCGAATAAAGTTTAATAACCGATTCTTTTGTTTACAGCACAGATTTGGAAATTCAATATATTTCATAGTGCTTTTAGCAAAATAGTACAATATCTATAGGTAAGAGGGTTATATCTTTAAAAACTGCGTAGTAATTTATAATTTGTTATCAGCGATCTGTAGGAAGATAGTAACCTTTCTAATACTACTCTGTACTAATCTGTACTTTACCCTCTAGGATGTTACAATGGACCATAATACGAGAAACTTTAATATAAAAAAAATTATAATATGATGAAATATATTGACAATAATTGTTTTAAAATATTACAGGAAATGTGGCTCAAAGGTTACAGAATTGGTTGAATTCTCATCTTCCACTGCTGTTTATTCATCCAAAGATCTTAAATTTCTCTTCTCCTCAATATAGTCTGAATTTCTTCTATCCAGGTGATAGGTGAGCTTTCTCTTTTCCATCTTCCTGGTGGGGTCCATTCAATAACTCTCCTTGGGAACCTTTTCTGTGCCATTATTTTTGTGTCTCCATACCATTGTAATTTTTTTGTTTGAATAAATTCAATAATTAAATTTTTCACATCCATTTTGTCCTTAATAACTTTGTTTTCAATTTTTTCACGTCTTGATACTTTTGCGGAACGTCTCCAAAATTCCATCTCTCCTGTCACTAATTTTGTTCTTGTGTGTTTATTGGTAGTCCAAACTTCTGAACCGTAAGTCATGATACTTCTAACAATAGTATTTTGGTTTTAGTTTCTGCTGCAATTTGCTTATCTCACAGGATTACATTTAATGTAGAGATAGTTAAATGAATAATTATCTTTCCCAAATGAATTCTGGATTTTATCTCTTTGTCTAGCTTCCCATTGGTCATAATTTTTGCCATACGAAATCTTCCTCATGCCTTCCTCTAATATCAAGTATTGCTGAAGGTCACCTATTACAATGTATATTGTTTTATTCATATTTACCTTTAGTTCCCATTTCTGACATTCCTGTTATATCAGTTTTGTAGTTATGTACTTTATGTTTTCAAAATCTTGAGTCAAAAGTAATTGGTCATCAGTAAACTGTAATGAATAAACTGTATCACCATCAAGTGGTATTCTCATCTTCCTGCACATTTTTTTCAAGTCTCTATTGCTTTCTCCGTATAAATTTTAAAAAGCGTTTGTGATAGACAACATCCCTGGCGTAAACCTTTGGTCACTTAAAACCCTTGTGAAGATGCAATTTAATAATTCTTTAAAACTAGTATTAAAAAAAAAGTTGTCTAATAGAGTCTAGTTTGGTACTATTTTGCTCTAGACCTTGAACATCTCCTGCACTTATAACAACAGTCGTTATTTTTTGTGTTTGATTTTTTTGGCGTAATCAGTTTTTTGTTAACTTACAGTGCCATTGTAATCAGTTCAGATTAAAAACGATAGGACTGTATGTTTCAAAATGTATAATTTTCTATTTATTTGTTTGAAATAAAATGTAATGTTTGTAGTTAGTGTCTATGCTTCTTTGTTTCAATTACTTGTAATGGAAAAGTACATATACATTTTCGTTGTAATCCATGAGGCCGCCACAACCGAACTGCAACGCGACTGGAAAAACACTGCATTCGAGTAGCATTTGAGTCGCATGACAGTTGGTCTCACGTATGTATATCTAACATCGTCCACTGGCGCGACTGCAACATGCTCTGATTCCAACTCTATCGTGACTGATTGCTTTGCAACCGGCTTCGCCAGTCAGAAAGCAACTGTGATGCAACAAAAACGTGAATTGAGCTCTTTATTCGTTGTATTTTCATTTTTTAATTTGCCGTTTTTTAAAGTTGTGTTTGTACTGTTTAAATTTATTGTGCTTATAAAAATTTTTTCAAATTGGGTTCAAAAAAGGCCTACGTAATGTCTGATCAAGAGTTTGCATTGAACTTGTTGAGGCAGTGGAGAAATATTTACGTTTGTTCAATTATAAATTACCAGATTATTCCAATAAGCACGTGACGGACAAAGCTTGGGAAAATGTTGCAAAAGAAGTTAATAACGAAGATGGTAAGTTGATAACCGTGTTGTTTTACAAAAGAGACCAGGAGATTCATTCTTTTCTCATCTGTTTGAAGTTCTTTGGCTGCTACAAACGCTGATCTGCCAATATTTTTACTAATGAAAGGATATACTTAAAATTTACGTTTTTGTTAATTTTTCTCGCCTATACCAATACGCGATTACAACAGCATCCTCCTCACTCGACATTGTCACACAAACTGAAATAATTGAGTTGCGCTAGTGGACGAATAATGCCCTTCCCATCAGTTTGCGACAGTTGTCGGAGAGTTGAATCATAATCATATTGCAGTTGCGTTGCAGCAGTGGACGAAGGACCTAACGCAACTTTACTGCATGAAGGTATTGTCGAAGTAACTCTTCTTTACTCTTCTTTACAGGTGCGTCTATGGCAAGGCTACTGAAAAAACCAGATTTTCGATGAGTCACGGGATTATAAACCACACTATTTATGGTTCAGACGGTAAGCCATTTGTACATTTGTATTAATGTAAAATTGATGATTGTGTTTTTGTCAATGCAACGTGAAAAGTCTATTCAAACGCGTAGATTTTGTTTTCACTTGGAGTTGAATTTACTATGATGATTTCTCGCTGTTCTTCTTCAGTACTACAGCCCAACTTGAGCCCTGCTTCCAACACCAATCTTTTCCAATGTCTCCTATCCATTTCCCTCTTATTGTAACCCCTCACATCCATTCTTCTGAGGTCTGCTTTTATAGACTTGCGCTCTCAGGATTTTCTTTGGCATACGCTGATAATCCATCCGCTCTAGATAACCTAGCCACTGTGTTTGTTAAACTTTTACGAATGTTACAGTCTCCTCATGCTTCAATAACTCATCTATCTCCTGGTTATTTCTTATTATCCTTTCATCGTGTTCTTTAACCGGACCATATAAACCTCTTATAATCTTTCCTTCAAACCTGCTTAGTATTTCTTGTTCATTTTTTGTAAATATCCATGTCTCACCTCCATAAGTAACAACCTGTCTGATCAGTGTCTTATATATTTTTATTTTTATGTTATGACTAATGAGTTTGCTTCTCAGCAGTCTGCTGTTGGCATAATATGCCTTATTTCCTATTTGTATCCTGTCATGTATTGTGTTTATAGACCCTTCATTATCTATCATATTACTAAGGTATCTGAACTTTTTAGCTGCGTAAAATGAATTATCCTCTGTGCATAAATTATGTAAATTTATTTTCCTTTTTGATGCAGAAATTAGCATGTATTTAGTTTTGCTGATATTTACTTTCAGTCCCATTTGGGGAGATTTTGGGGTGATTGGGCGTAGTGTGCAATTTTTTGGCGTAGCGTAGTATGTGCCAGAATAATGTGCCGGTGGAATGATTGACCCACGCGACGTCTGGAATGAAGCAGAGCGTTGCGTAATTCTGCCGCTCATACAGCGCGTCTAAAGCGTTACGTAGCCGCACGTTTTCCCATCTTCACAGAACATGGAATATCATTTTTTGCATAAGCACACCTCACATAACAATGTGTGTGTAGTGCAAGTAGAACTTTAGACGGAGAGGAAGGAGTTAGTATTAGAGGAGAGGAGGTATCTTTTAAAAATGTGATGACTCTAGAAAACGGACAGTAACTTGAAAAAGAATTTAATAAAAATTCGTTGCGACTGAAGAAAGTTAATGGAATGAAATGTGGAATTTCAGATAAATATATAAATAGAATTTAGGAATTAAGATAAATGGGAAAGAAGATATGAGTGAATAAATATATAAAAAAAAACAATATTGCATGTAGATACAAGGGTAAGTAAATAAGTATCCGCAAACAGTTTTTACAATTTATTATAACAACAGTACAACTCATTTTTCAACACAGTTCCTTTGCTTTTCAATACTCTCTGGCCATCGTTGCACAGGCTTCCTGATACCTTCAGAAAAAATGTTTTTCGGCTGAGCAGTATGCACCGCTTCTTGGTCTCTGAAGAATCAAGGCATCTTTCAATTAACCAAGCAGATGGTAATCTGATGGGACAAGATCGGACCTGTTTGCCGGATGATCCAACACCTCGAACCGCAATTTCTCAAGGGCTTGGACAGTGTGGGCGGCAGTATGTAGGCGCGCGTTGTCATGCAACAAAAGCACACATGCTGACACTAGGCCTCTGCTTTTGGATCCAATTGCAAACTTCAGTTTGTTGGACATCTCACTCTAACTTGCACTATTTGATGTTAAGCCCTTCTTTAAGTACTGTTGCAGTATTGGCCCTTGTGTGTCCCAGAATACTGTGAACATTACCTTTTCTCCAAAGCGTTGTGTCTTGAATTTCTCTTTTTGACTAGAGATTTGGGGCGTTTCGATTCCGTGCTCTGGCGTTTGCTCTCAAGCTCAAAGTAGTGGATTCACGTTTCATCTCTAGTGACTATTCGCTTCGAAAAAGCTTCACATTCACTAGCATAGGGATCCAGTAAGCGTTGACTAATGGTCAAACGATTGTGCTTGTGTTGTTCAGTGAGCTATTTTGGGGACCATCTTACACAGACTTTACAAAACCCAAACCTTTTAAGGTTAATTTCATATGCAGAACCACGACTAATTTGCAGACGGTACGCCACTTCATCGATAGTCACTCTTCGGTTGGTCTGAATCATGGCATTGACTCGTTCAATAATAACACCAGTAGTGAAAGAGGTTAGGCGTCCTCATGTTTCCTCGTCCTTGGTGCTTGTCCGACCGTTATTGGATTTTTCGTTCCATTCGTATAAACGTCTTTGTAGTGAAACATTATCCCCATATTGTTTTGAAAGTCTTGTATAGATTCGGATCATAATCACCGAATCACGGCCCACTGTTCTTCGTTGATGGTGCAAACGGAGAGAGAGGCAGCCATATTTATCATGCAACAGTCCACAGCTGACTGACGCGACGGACGGTATAACAGCCCACAAGCAGGGCAATGGCACCGTCTGTCGACGTAAAAGAGCACTAAGTGATACTGCCAACCTTCAGATGATTATAACGAAAGTGCAGATACTTATTGACTTAACCTCGTATTCTTAAGGAATGATCAGTGAACAAGAGATTGGTAACAGAATGAATGGTAATAGCGAAGTACTGTCAACAACAGACAATTAATTCTGGAGCGTGAAGTTGGAATAGAGGAAGTGTGTTACATGGGGTGTCTTACGCTAGAGATCTTGTATCGTGATGCTGCTTGTAGTTTCGAGACTGAAAATGTACACGCGGTCCATATAAATTCCGGAAAACAAAAAGTTCTGATACATTTGAAATCTTCAAATGGTACCAGTGTAATGTTGACACACAATTAACAATATTTACCCTGCTAACTTTCTCACTTAAGTATGTGCTGTCGCGACAGTGCAGAAAATACATAATATACTGTATATTGCGCAAAAGAACGTTGTCACTACACTGTGCATCTACATATATGTGCAGAAGAACGTTGGTTAAGAACAGTGATTAGTGGCAGCAGAGCATATTTTAAGGAATCTGCACTAGGTGGGACTAAACCAACCAATATATATATGATGATTTTTATATAATATTGAAAATTATGTAATTTGAATTTAACTTGACCATGATCATGTTCATTGTTTACACATGAAATTAACTGTAAAAATAGACACAAATGCTTTAAATATTAGGAAAATAAAAAGAAAAACACCACAAACACTCAAATGGATTCGTTATAATTAATTATGTAATAGTCAATAAGCGCCCAATTCGCACACTGTACAGACAATGGTGAAAGCTAATATACGCAAATGCAAACACGCCTTCGTGATTTGCTGATTTCTCCCCTTTTTTCTCACTTTTCGGCACCGGCACTAATACCTGCCACTAGGCGGCACTAAGTCCTTCACTAAGCGGCACTAGTGCCGCCTGCTTAAAATATGCTCTGAGTGGCAGACAAGAACCTAGCAGATCGTTACAGAGGTTCTAGGTAATTAATTGTCTACATTTCGTGATTTTGTCTGTTAAGATACAGGGTGACGTTACCCATGACAGTAGCACAGGAGAATTACGCACATTCCGCAGGAGAGGAGTTTATCGATAAACAAACAAGAAAGTAAAATCACTATTTTATTTAAATTTAAATAAGTACATGAACAGACAAATTAAAGAGATATAATTTTTCTACTCATAAAACTAAATGTTCATTATAACTTTGTGAAATAAGAAACTAAATTTTGTATCAGTTTTAAAGAAAACTATTTTTTCAGGTAGGAGCAAATATATTTTAATTGTAAAAAAATAGTATGTGCAGAATTGGAAAGCATTGTTAATATTTTATATTACCAGTTTTATTTCTTTATTTCTACAGTAATTTTTTAAATAATTCTATCACTTTCACTACAACATCTTTATATTAAAATATTCTCTCGTTATAGATCTACAGATCCCTGAATTATGTAAATGTGTGTGTGTGTGTGTGTGTGTGTGTGTGTGTATGTCAGTGTGTTTTGCGTAGATATTCGCTATCAGACAAAGCAAGTAATAAAGGTCAACATATATGTAAAATTAATACAATAAGTAATTACGCTAAGACGGTTTTCAACAATTTGTGAAGTCGATATTTTTTCAGTCAACAATCACCCAACTTTGTATAATTCAAATTATAATCCAGTGTATTCTACAGGAACTGAATGCAGTCAGTTTATTTAGGGCCTACATCGTCTTTGTGGACTGTACTTTATCAACTTAAGTTGTTAACTGATGTATGTTAATATTTTATTTATTTATTTTTTTATTTAGGTAAGAATAAAAGTTTTCAATGGTACATTCTGGAAAAAACAGACGATGGGGCCATGTTGGTCTATCAGTGCTCAGACAGCGGTAAGTTTATCCTACTTATATAAGATAACTTACAAATTTCAGGAGATTTATAATAAGCTTCATTAACCTACTGCATTTTCAGTGCTAATAATAGGGTTTCACACACACACACACACACACACACACACACACACACACACACACACACACACACACACACACACACACACACACACACACACACACACACACACACACACACACACACACACACACACACACACACACACACACACACACACACACACACACACACACACACACACACACACACACACACACACACACACACACACACACACACACACACACACACACACACACACACACACACACACACACACACACACACACACACACACACACACACACATCAATACAAAGTAAATATTATCATTGTCACCACTTCACCCGTGTCGTTGACATATTATTCCAGTTTCAATTCTAATTATAATCAGCTGCTTCCAAGTTCAGGTTTTCTTTGATAATTCGCGTATTGTTGCGGTCAAGATGACTTTTAATACTACCATTCATTAGTACACGTTTTTCTTAAGTTTCTAATGTATATGCTTTTAATTTAGGTCTACAAATAAATAACGGCAATAAACAAGGATAGTTTAAGGCCCAGGATGCCACTCCTGAAATCTAAAAATGTAAAAATTAGGTTTTTTATTTTACTTTTTGTCCTTTTTAATTTTGTATCGCTACATCTACACATATTGTTTATATTACTTAAGACTACATATAAGGCTACATATATTTTTTATAACACTTACATATATATTATAACATTGCAGAAATCAGATCATATAGGGTATCTATAAGTATGAGAGAAATGCTAAAAGGTAAGATAATTTAATAAGTAATAACGAAGAAAAAATATAAAGTAAAGTTAAGAAAGAAGAAAGAAGAAAGAATAATTGTAAACAAGAGTAATCATTAAAAGAATAAACTAGACTGACAAACAATGGCTTTGACCCAACCCCAGAGATTGGCCAGATAAAGACAAAAAAGATGAGAAAAGATTCACAGAGATTAAGAAGACAAATGAGTAAAGAAAATATATAATTAACAATGAATAAAACAATAATAAAGAAAGTACACTAGCCACAAAAAATAAGTAAGACATTTATTATTAAATAAAGTATGTTGTTAAGAACCTTATAATAATAAGAAAGTAAGGCACAAAATGTTAAAGAATAGTTATAAATGTATATCTAATAGATCATTGAAACCAAGAGTGAGAGATAGGTAGGGAGTGATAGCAATAAACAGTGAAGTGATGAGAATATTAAAATAAGCAACTTATAATATTAAGAAAAAGAATAGTGACCAAGTGTAACAAACTAAAACCATAACCAAATGGTAAATAAGAAAATAAGTTAATTGTGTTAGACTCTAAGAAACAGAGTAATTGTGGGTGTAAGGAATAGAAAAACCTATTATGTCAGTAAAAGAATCACTAGAATGATCATATTTATAGAATAGATGGTGTAGATATAATACTCACCAAAATTGTTATTTTGTTGATTTAAAGAAAGTTAAGTTATTGGTTTAGTGTTTAAGGGAGTATATAATAGAAGAAATAATTTTACAGTAATATGTTTGTATTTTTTATATAAGTAATGAAGGTATAAAGAGAGTAGTAGCAGGACCATTTTAAGTAATGACATGCAATATAATAATTATATTTAATGAGAAGAAACATGGCTGAACCATATACAGACCATTAAGTTATTTACATGTTATGTTTTATTAATAGATTTAAGTGTTAAAGAGGTGTGTGAGAAATGGGAGTAGGTATAAAACTAGTAATGACATAAATTTAACAAGCAACAAAGTAATAACTATAATATAAATAGAAAGCAAAATATCAGATAAGAAATAATTTTGTAAAAGTATAATAATACTAATAGATTGTAAAACAGTTTCAAAGTAATTCAAAAACCAATAAGTGCGAAATGAAAATAAGCAGACCATATATGCTTAATAAATAATGTTTAAATAGAGCAAAATAAGAAATTATAAGATGTTACAGTTTAGACCTATAAATGAGATAGCTGTCTAACTTTAGAAAACCAATTGTAAACAACTGAAAACTGTATTTAAATAATAAGACCAAGCAAATTATGTAATTACCATCAACTAACAATAATAACATGTCAGAATTGTGATAAACAATATACATAAGTAAAATATGTATTAACTTAGTATTATCAATTTTGTACAAAAACATTAATACATGGCCTAGACCAGCCTTGTGAGATGTCAAATTGATCTTTGAAAGAAAATAGGGACATCTATGTTAATATTTCAAACATTGGAAATATCCCCAAGGAAATATAGTCATTATAAAATATTTATTCATTTTGAACAGAAAACCAGGATTTATAACAATAGTTTCAAATGTACTTAACCAATCAGAGTCAAGCTGGTTACCATAACAACAGAACTTTATTATAATTTTGACCGTTATGTAACAAGAGTTCCATTATTAACTATCCAGAGGTACAGACTCTATATTGATGCGGACCATTTTAAAGACAAATAACGAAGAAAATCAAACTGTAATGAAAGTAAATTGAAGACTAGAAGTAAACAATAGTTCCCGTAACACAAGGAGGAACAATAAACGAATATTAAAACTAAATTTTAAATAAAAACTTGATGTAAAAAGAAACAGACGCCAGAAGGAGACGGCATCCCTATCTTCGAAAATAAACGAAAGTACTAACTCAATAGTGAAGACACCTTGATGATCCATAACACGATAAACATGGTTTTGTTAAGTATGAAATAAATTATAAATAATTACGAACCAAACTGATTAACTTTTTTCACAATATGTAACTCTCACTGTGAACTTTGAGCACCAATTTCTTTCAAGGATTAATGAACCATATTTAATAACACTGTACGTAAATGTAAGATAACCTATGTTTGAAACTAATAAAACTGACACACACTTTTAACACAACAGAGTTGAATTTTCATGTAAACCTTTTTAGTATTTCAGTACCACAATTGTAAGGTGGTGTACTTTATTTGACATCTTGTTTTAAAACCTTTTTCGTACTTAAAAGAACTCATTGGCAAATTAACTTGTGTAAATAAATACACATGTCAGCCATAGCGGCATCTTACGACTGAAGCGCTGCCACCTTTTGCTATCCGCTGAGTGAAAACTAATTTGCGGCCGAGGCTAAACTTTATTATAATAACATTTATTGTACGACAATTATAAAAAATTAATGAGTTATCGAATCAAATAAATCAGTACGAATCTTTACTAGCTGTCCTGTGTTTATTTAAATTGTATTATGTATGTTATGTGCTTTAGCGGAGAATAGAATTCTTTGCTCAAATTTTATGTTGGCAACACGTCCAAAAGACAAGCGAAAGTCGAGTTCCCGCCCGTCAGCGAGGTAATTCGAATTATTCTTCACAGTATACAGGAGACAATCTAACTGTGAACCTTTTATTTGTTTTATGAAAAACAATTTGGCGCCTTTCGGGAATTAAAAATACAAAATAGGACAGGTAAGGACTTCGGTACTGGTTATTCGTACGTTCGCGACGGACGCAGTCTGCGTGAGGTACGTTTAAGAGCGACGACGACTTGGTAAGACTTGAGAGTACACACCACACTCTTACACATTTACAATAAGGACGGACATCGTCTTATAACTATATATATATACTTGCGAGGAGCGGTCGTGGCGTAGTGGCTAGCGTGTGGCGCTGCTATGCTGTCGGCGCGGGTTCAATTCCCGCCGGGGGCCATCTGATTTAGATACGACCGTTCCCCCTCGCAAGGCAATGGCAAACCAGCGAGAGGTATCCTGCTTAGTATAAACCTTCCCCAACTATGCCGTTCGGATCCGGTTAAACTGTAGGTCCCATATACCTGTGAGAGACTCAGTACCACACGCACCACGGGTATATGCGGGGAGGGTACAAACCAGTCGTAAGACTGAAGGACTACGAAGATATATATATATATATATATATATATATTGCAACGTTACCAAATTTGGTAGTTACATAAAGTAAGCAATTATAACGTCAAGTGACGGGAAAGCATGAAAGTATTTCTAGATAAGTAAAACTATGTGAACAAAAAGTGTGTATCTACAGATATATTAGTGTAAAGTTCCAACTATGAAGGAGAAAGTGTAACATAGCAGCATCATACACGAAATGAAGAAAGAAAATGACCATGAGCCAAAATAAAATGTTAGAAACCAGGCCCAATAGATTCCAACAGTGAGGGGAACGAATGAAGATAGTGACAATACTAAAAGTGTAAAAGAAGACAACAAGATTCCAACAGTGAGGGGAACAAATGAAGATAGTGACTATAATAAAAGTGTGAAAGAAGACAACAGGATTCCAACAGTGAGGGGAACCAATAAAATGACTATGCAAAATAAAGGAAGAAACAACTCAGGAGCAACCACAATGATGGCAGACAAACCAATATATTTACAAATATAAATATTATGGAACAACGACTACTACAATGGAAATATTGAAGGAGACGTTCAAACCTAAAGAAGAAAGGAAGAAGAAGGACAAGGAAACATGACATGAAGAGAGAAGAAAATGGATAGACCATGCAAGAAATCATCATTCATCAAGTATACTAGAGACAATACTAGTAACCAAAAGAATAGTGATTGTCAACTATGAAGAAACAGTGTTTAACATATTTAAGAAATCACAAACAGTTATAGTAAATACTTAATGTAAGTGTAAGAACCTGTGACCAGTTAACTAATTTTAACCTAATAAACCCCACAAACAATTCCAGTGATAAGGTTTATAGCGGAAGAAAATGTGTTACTTTCATAGTGGAAACATCAAGGATTAAATAGTCAAAAAATACACAGACAGTTAGTGTGACTAGTTTAATGAAGATTGTGATCCAAATAGATAATCATAAGACCACCAAACAATGTAAGATAGAACAGTTATATTATTGTTCATAGAACTTAATAAAAAAAACCTTTGTAAATTTCAAAAGAAATGTAACTGAATGCCACGGCAAAACAGAATACAGTACAAAGGAAGGCCAGATAAAATAATAACAAACAAAGTAGTTTGTTAAATATCAAACAAATGTGACAGAAATTAGGTACAAACCATGACAAGAAAGGTATTATCATTAGTTCAAGAATATTTGTATTATTGTTTAAGAAGAAGTAGTGTAAACATGTGTATTAATCAACAATTAAACTATTGTAACAGAATACCATACTGAAGTCATGATAGTAGTAGCAAAATGCTGCATTAGAATATGTTGTACATTGTTACATAACCCCATAGGAAAGGCACCTATGAAACAAAAAATCATACATGTTAGTTTAACCAAACAACCATCAACAATTGTGTCAATCAAAGATTCGTTATAAGTAATGATACACCCTAATAAACAGTGTATTATATTGAAATACACTGCAAATAAAGTAGACCAAATATGATAGCACAAAGCTAGATGAAAGGGAACCTAATATGCCAAATTAGTTAAACAAAATACATTGTTAAAACTTGTACAAAGATTGATGAAAGTATTACCAGTAGATAGAAGAGAACATCTGGTACTACTATGAGAACAGATTATAAGTATAATGATAATAGTTTTATGATCAAAATATTGTAAACTAGCTGACTATGAATGCATAGCCAGAAGTGAGCAGAGGCAATGTAACCAACTAGTTAAGCAAAATACCTTATTAAAACTTAAACAGAGATTAATGAAAGTGTTACCAGTAGTAAGAAGGACACCTAATACTACTATGAGAACAGACCGTAACCATAAGAATAGCGATTTTATAGATAAATTATTAAAAACTAAATGACCATGATGGTGGAATCAGAATGTAAACAAACAGTATGTAGCAAGTTGTTTATGCAAAATGCAACATACAAACTTGTTCAAAAGTAAATAAAAATGTTATCAATGATCAGAAGGATGTCTGATACTACTTTGAGAATCTATGTCAAATATAATAATAACAATTTAGTTATTGATTTATCAAAAAATAACTGACTACCATGTCATGACCTAATGTAAACAAACCCATTACTAGAAATTGAAGGGTTCTCAGATAGCTAAAAGCTAACAAATATATTAAATGAATTAGGTACTATAGTTGTACACTAGTTGCATTTACAACATAATATACCTTATATAGAAAAACCATAAACAAAGTGACGATTTGAAGAAAAGAGATAGGAAGGTAGTTAAACAATACTACTAGTATATGAAACACAGCCTTGTGCATATACTAAAGTATAAACCCATGTAAATAAACATTTATATTATTGTTAGATTACAAAACCGATGTTATTAGATAAGGAAAAATAGTATTAAGGACAATTATGAATAATCGAATATGGACGCTAAAGACGCCATGATCAAACATTGTTTGGGTAACAATTATTCCCAAATTTTGTATTAAACAGTTGAGAAATAGACTCAGATCGTTTAATCAAAAGTGTTTTAGTGTAATTAGTTAAGTTTTGGTGTAATAAACTTATTAAATATAAGATGCACCATAAAAATCGATAAAATCATTGTAGTGATTTAAATAATGGACGGATTATAATCTTGTTTGGACTTTATTTAAAGCTCAGGATGTCCGCGATTTATTGGCACTAACCATTCAACGATTAAGCAAATAATAAGAAAGTTATCACGATTTTAAACTTTTTAATTATTTTTTGCACCAGTGCTTACGTCATTCTAATCTCAAACCCAAACGCAAAATTGGTAATAAATTAAAAATTTTACTAAGTCAAGGTACTTTGGGTCGGAGAGTTCAAAGAATTCAACCAATCAAATGAATGAAAACCGGCTGACAAGCCACAGACGCTCCGGAGGAGCGTGACAGTCATCTATCAATCATCAACGAGACAAGACGTATCACTCGACGGACCAAATATATGAAGAAGTTTATTTTGAATTGTGCGCGACACATAAACAGCAGTCAAAATACATACACCTAACCTATATACCACACAGATTTAACGTGTGTACAGTGCGGAGTGAATAAGAATTAAATACGACCAGTGTATAATATCGGTCGTATTTTCGAGTGTTGTGTTGAAAATAAACCAGGGAGTACAATATTTTTCATTAATTAACAATAAAACAGAAATAATCATTTCTATAAAAACAATTGGTCGGATACTACGCTAGTCAGTAGTAGCGAAGTATAATATTGCTGATGAAATTTATCAGAATTGACGAAAGAATTATTTCGCAATTTTTAACTTGATAAATAAATGTTTTTAATATTTTTCATAATTAAAAGAATCAAGATTATTTTAGTTATTACAAAATACGAGCGCCGCAAATAGTCGCTCAATTGACTCATGCAGTTTTTGATTTTACTAGTGGAAATAAATATTTTAATTTTTTTTCGAAAGAATATTCTATTCTACTGATAGTTATGCATCAGAAATATTATAAATAATATATGTATGTTTAGATTAAGAAGAAATCAATGCTTAATATAATTAACTCTAATAACTATTCACGTTATTAGATAACCTAAAAATCATAACCACAATTTGTCACCTTTTTGTCATAAGTCTGTTCTCAAATAATACAAACCAGATGAAAGCTATAACAAGAGTTTTTTTTTTATTATAACTTTTTCTCTTGTAAATAAATAATTCCTATAGTTAACTATTAAAATATAATAGTACATTTTAGCAGTGCAAATCAACGCACTTGTTTATTGTCAAAGTAACGACTGGGTACTAATTCCCGCGTACGATAATACCATAATTATCGATTATATGGTACCAATTTTCAATTTTAATATTTGTTTGTTTGTTTTCTATTAATTGTTTATTAAATATCATTATAAAACACCACATCTTGTATCTGGCATCATGTCACTTAAAAGAATCACACGAACTTGGTAATTAACTATGTAAGAGGACATAACCTCTCAAAATAAAAACTATTGTATAACCTACAGTGTTACCAGCCTTGAGGCTAAGAAGAGTTTCATTTTAAATTTGTTCATTGTAATTATTTTCTGTAGAATTATTAGTGACTGATTGTTAATTTTTGAAAGATTTAATAGCATTCCTAACTGTTAATAAACCTCAATATTTTGTTACCAGTGGAAAAAGCGTTTAATTTCAAACTTAAAATAGTTCATTTTTTCATAGCCAGTTCTATCAAAAGGTGGCGGAAGAATTTAAATATTCCTGAAAATTCAAAACATTATTCAGTTGTTATTTTATTATTATTGTGCATGCTAATCACGTTGGATATTCAAATTGAATATCTCCTTGTATGTGTAGCGTGTATGTTACAGCTGAGCAGTCACCCAACAGAACAGCGATATCCACATATGGTAAGTGGGGAGGTTACCAGCGGAGTGCGAAAAATACTTTTAAATTAAAAGATTTAACCAGCGATACCCACACATTTACTAGTCACCATCAGACTGATAATAATAATTATAATTTTGGATATTTTATTGTACAACATTATTGTGGATACCGGAGCGTATCTACAAGCAATACATACAATCAAAACACACTTAAATACTATATATCACTACTATATCTTGTATTGTTACAATATATAAATGTTAATATAATTAAATTACCTTATTCGGTCCACCTTAGTGACACTAGCTTCTTTCGTTCAATGACGCGTTTCGGGATGAAATCCCATCTTCAGATACACAATATCAATCAAAACGTAAATGTATACCACATTTTGTGGTTATGTCATAATTTAAAATGTTTAAAATCTTTTAAATAAAATATACAAAACGTAACAACTGAATCGCTCGGAGCGCTCGCATGCATGCACGCTGTACTGCGATTTCCTTACGACTGGCTATAATTATCATTCAACCGTATAGCAGTGTCAAACAGGTTATTAGATCCGAAGTTCATTTGATCATTTAATATGTTATTTTTGGTTGTTGCGTTTTTCGTAGCTTTATATATTTCGAACTCCTCTAGGCTATCCATTAATTTACCCTTCTTGCAAGTATGTAACGCTACGAAATTGTTTTCGAAACTAGTATAATTATGACCTTTTGTTATTAAATGTTGTGCAAAACTGGAATTATTATTATTTGTTTTAGGAATATGCTCTAAAAATCTTGTATAAAAATCTCTGCCGGATTGGCCGATGTAGAATGCTGCACAATTATCGCATTTTATTTTATAGACTCCTGATTTATTTTTTAAAGGAATATTTATTTTAGTTTTGAAAAAAATTTTTTAAATTATTAAAGGTTTTGAATGAAATAGTATATCCTTTACTTTTAAAAACAGATTTTAAAATATTTGGCATCAAACCAGTATAATTAGCTGAAATGAATTTTTTATGTTTTTTATTATGTTGGTTAATAATGTTGGTATTTTTATTTTCTAAACGTTTTTTATGTTTAATTATCATTCTATCAATTATTACTGGCCTGTAACCATTATTTAGAGCTATTTGTTTTATAATATTTACTTCTTGATCATAGTCTTCGTTATTAAGGGGAACACAAAGTAATCTGTCAATAAAGCTGTTAAATGCAGCCATTTTTTGGGCTGGAGGATGAAATGACTTAGCATGTATAACCGTATCTGTGCATGTGTGCTTTCTGTATATTTTGTATTTCAGGTCATTACCGTTATTTGTTATGGTTAGATCCAGGAAATTAATATTTTTGTTATCTTCAATTTCCATAGTGAATTTTATTTTCTTATGTATTTTATTTAAATAGTTATTAAATGACTCGAGCTGTCTATTGTTACCATTGAAAATAACAAAGGTGTCGTCCACATATCTTGAATAATATACTATTTTATTGTCAAAATAATTGTTTTTTTAAATTTTAGTATTTTCTAAATGATTCAAATAAATATCAGCAATTTAATTATATTAACCATAAAGTGACTCGGTACGTAAAATATGAATAGATTGATATATAAATGTTCTTCCAACAATAGCTTAAATATTTACAAAATTTTGTTTTTGCACAGATTGGTTCAATAACCACCGTTTTATCATGGTTCCAAAATACTTTGATCCATCATCCTACGATACCTACGGCCATGATGACTTCATTTTGGATTTCGGCAGCTTATATTCGCTTCTAAAACTAGACAGCACTTATAATTTTAACGAAAAGTTGAGGGAACAAAGATTAGTTATAAAGACAAAGGTTATTAGGGTGTACACTGATAACAGCTAAGTGTGCAAGCGGTGTTACACTGTTGACCTTTGGTGTACACAGTTACATTTATATACAATTGTTTGCAACTGATTAACAGTAAGAAATACAAATGTATATCTGCAAATTAAATAAAAACCAACAAATAAACGCGAATGAATTTTTAAGTCCGCTTTATTTGTATAAATTGAGACTTGTCCTTCCCTGTATATCCTGTTCAAGAGCCGTTAGTGATTTCATTACAATTATGAATTTGAAGTCACGAAATACGTAACTGTATCAAGAGAGCTAACAACGTAAAGTTTCAAGAAGGACACTTGATTTGAGCAAATGTTTACGCATATAGACTAAGAACTTTGTAGGAATCTTATACTCCCAACGTGTACACATAACATTTACCGCACTGTTCTGGATCCAGAAATCATAGCGACTGCTCTACGGACAGCGCAATTTTCCTGCAAGCTGCTGGTATGTGTGTACACATAACATTTACCGCACTGTTCTGGATCCAGAAATCATAGCGACTGCTCTACGGACAGCGCAATTTTCCTGCAAGCTGCTGGTATGCGTGTACACATAACATTTACCGCACTGTTCTGGATCCAGAAATCATAGCGACTGCTCTACGGACAGCGCAATTTTCCTGCAAGCTGCTGGTATGTGTGTACACATAACATTTACCGCACTGTTCTGGATCCAGAAATCATAGCGACTGCTCTACGGACAGCGCAATTTTCCTGCAAGCTGCTGGTATGCGTGTACACATAACATTTACCGCACTGTTCTGGATCCAGAAATCATAGCGACTGCTCTACGGACAGCACAATTTCCCTGCAAGCTGTTGGTATGCGATTTACAAATTCCATATAGGAAACTAAAAAAAAAAATGTGTAAAGTCACTGATTGCCTCGCTGAGTTAGGCAAGACTTATCTTATCTTTTAACTGTAACTCTTGAAATTTCTATTAGTCCCTATCTGTGCCAAGTGTTCACAGGCCTATAACCTATCTCAGATTGTAACTTACAAATTTCAGGAGGTTTATAATAAGCTTCATTAACCTACTGAATTTTCAGTGCTAATAATAAGGTTTTACACACACATACACACCCTCTTTCGCTCTCTTTCTGGCGCGCGGGCGTTTTCTCCCCCACACACCCATCAATACAAAATAAATATTTTCATCATGATCATCACTTCACGGATAGGATTTCTCCTGTTCTGGCCTCACGACTCCAGCCATCTTGTGACTGGCCTGCCTACACATTCTCTTCCAACCGGCTTGTTCTCGGGTTCTCGGAATAAGCCAACTTCGGAAAGAGGGTATTGTCCGTTTTTTCTATATGTTGTTTCCAGCAATTTCTATAATTCTGAATGAATTCATTTAAGGAAACTATACGAAGTTCTCGTCTAGTATACTCGTTTCTTATATGATCAAGTCTCGTATATCCCTTTAACGAACTCAAATAGCTCATTTCCGCAGCCTGTAATTGTCACCAGTCCTCCTTTCTTATAGTACTGATCTCGCATCCATACAGTAGTGCTGGTACTACCATTGTCTTATAGAATTTGACACACGTCTCTTACAAAATAAATATGTAACATATAATGTTTACATAAATATAATATGTACATAACTATATAATATATAGTAACTATATGTAACAATATAGTAATATATAGTATAGTATAAGTAACTATATGTAAGTATAATATATAGTTATAAAATTATATGATATATATATATAATTATATATTTCATGCATAATATAATAGAATTATATACATATTATATGCATAATATATATACATATAGTATGTGTATATAATAATTTTATATAAAATAAATAAATAGAATAAAGGTCAAATAAAGGTATATTTAGAATTACCAATGGATGTATTTATAAAATTTGTAATTACTTCAGAATAGACGAGGTCTTCTAGTATCACCATCATTCCCAAGTCCCATCCTACCTTCTAGAATAGGACTCGTTGCAGAGTAATATTTGAGGATGATATAGACATCGTCAAGACCGAAATAATTAGCAGCTTATCAGTGTAAATTGATTGCATGTAAACAAATTTACAATAAATATCCGAATACAGAATAGAACGTAGAAAAAATGAAGAACGTATGTAAATAGAGAAACAGGAAAGCAAGTTAAAAATTTGATGTAAACAATGTAAATAAAAATAATGTTAGAAAAGCAAACAGGTTAATTTTTACAGATGGTAATCATAAAGCTATAGAAGTTTATAAATACTGCCGAAAATTACTTATCGTAAGTAGCCTTTAAAACAAACAGTAGAGTGTAGGAAAGAAATGTTGAACATTACCATATTCGACAATTCGCCAAACAATGTCATTTGTGTATATCAGCAAAAAAGTTGTAAAAATTTGTGTACTGAGCAAACGTATTGGAGTTATTTTTAATGACAATAACAAGACGTAAACAAAGACGACTCATGAAGCAGACAAAGAAATTATATTCATTTGATTTGTTACTAAATAAAAAGACTGCACGCCACTAAATGAAGAATACGAAGTCTTTCAAATTTGAATACTTTTTTAAAGTCTTGTGGCTTGAGACTTTTGGGTCTGCAATCTTCTTTACTTTTCCCCAAGCAAATTATCACTAAACAACTTGATCCAGGTGCGATGCAGACCGCTTGTACAAATAAGTACAGCATAATCCTCTTGATCATAATCCTAGATGATTCAGTCTACCTCGTCCTAGTTGATTCTATTGCTTGTTGATTTCATATCATCATCAACCTCAAGGATTAGGCTCATCCTGAATCTGTTCCGGGACCCACTTCGTTCTCGGTCGTCCTGCGACTCTCTTCCCCACAGGTTTATATTCCACTGCTAGGAAATAGAATCCTGTCACTCGCCATTCTTCACAAGTGTTCACACCACCTTCTTTTATTGCTCCTTAGCTGTTCCAACAATGGGTCGACCCAGTTCTGTCCTTATATCCACATTCTTCTTTCTATCGAGAATGGTACAGCTCGGAGTACTGCTCATAAACTTCATTACGCTGGCTGAATCTGTACTTTGTTTCTTTCTGTCATAACACTGGTTTCATCTCCATACATAAAAACTGCTACCACTATAGTATTAAAAAATCGTATTCTTGTTTCCTTCTTTGTCTTATTTTTAAGGTATCTGTGAATTGTTCCTAACTTTGTTTAACACTTTCAACCAGATCAATTTCTATCCCATATATAACGTAACATCCCGAGTAATTGAACGCTGGTTCCATAATCTTACCATCTATAACTATCTTAGTTCTTACCAGTTGCTTCTGAATGCCATTGTTTTAGTCTTTTCCGCTGATATTTGACCTTAGATTTAGCCATATTCACCTGCTTTTCGATTTAGTATGTAGATTGATTTTTTCAGTTTATCCTGAATTATTACCATATCACCTGCGTACAAAATGGAGTTTAAAATCATTCCTTTCAGAAAAATCCCTGGGTCAACATAAGTAGTTTTGCATGTTTTAAAGATATCGCCCCCCCCACACACACACACAAACTCCCGTCTCTCTTCAATTATTGTTTTCAATGTGCAAGATGACATCCACACATAAACGTCTCTTCCTAAAACCCATTTGCTCCTTTGACGGTACAAAATCTGCTATCACCTTTAACCTCTCATTGAATATCATACCCCTCTGTAGTTAATTGGGTTTGCTTGACGCCATTGTTTTGGAATTATTTTTCTCTTCCAGCACGTATTATAAAAATGTGGGAGGGGTGAGTGAAACATTATACCCGCATATTTTAATAATTCAGTGTTTAATCCATTTATGCCCGGTGCTTTTCGGTTTGCATATTGATATCTCCCACAAAAACATACCGACAGCATATCGTACAGGAGTTAATTACATTGCTACCGTTCTCTGAAAACCAAATTATCGTAGCCAGTAAACCTCCATACATACATATGAAGGTAGCTTCCATATACTTTATCCTCCATATATACTATTCACGTAGCCCCCATAGTAAACATTATTATAGAACAAAAGAACTCGTTGTAGCAGAGTTTATCTGTGTAATGTGTTATTACCAGAAAACTTTTACAACTTGCTCTATACATAGGTTTGCCATAGTCCCGGTTTGACCGGCATAGTCTCAGTTTCAGAGTACAGCCGCGGTGTCCCGATAGGTGCATTTGTTTCCTAGAAAAAATAGTGGGAGAGTCCAATAGTCTACAATAGCCTATAAATACAGTTGAACGTTTCGATGAATATGCCATTGCTAAAAAAAATCTGGACTTCTAAAGTGGGAGCCTGGGAAACCGAAGAGAAAGAAAATGACAAAATGCTATGGAGTGAAGAAAAATGGTTGCAACTCTTCAGCCATGCTAAGGAAAATAACATCCCAATCAATTCCAATCTTGGACTGATAATTGAGTACATCTTTTCCCTTCCTGGAACATCAGCTCCTGTAGAGAGAGTGTTCTTGTTGATAAACAACGCTTGGGCAATTGACAGAGGTTTAAAGCAGACAGGAGGCAACAGCGCGTGGTTTGATGCTGTGTAAAGTAAATTTTGGACTTAGGTTTAATGAATTTTTTGGCAATATAAAAAACGAAAAGGACATATTGAGAAAGGTCCATTCTAGATAAGAAATGTGAGTATTTTAAAAATACTTGGTTTAAAAAAAACAAGTTACACACTTCTTGGAAATTCTTAATGCAATGAGTAATTTTTAATTCAACACAATTTAAAGTACTGCACTTAAGTTTGCAAAAATATTTTCTTGTATGTACACTTTATTATGTATTAAGTCTTATATTTATACATTATATACACCCAATAAAATATCAATGTAATAAACACTGTAATGTTTATATTTTAATTCCACCACCCATTCTCCCCCCTCCGCTAAACAGGTGTCCCGTTTGGTCAATAAAAAATTATGGCAAGCCTATCTATACAATCCGTATAAGCAAAGGCACACACAAAGGTTGTTCCGTGAAGTTACGGCAATATTTTCAGGAAACGATTTCCTGCTTAATATAAACAAACTTTACTCTTATGTTTTCATGGCGTCTGAAAGATTTAGCCAGAATTTCAACGTAAAACACAAAATGAATGAGACTGAGTTATGTGACGAAACTGTTTTTAAAACAGCAGAAAAATCAGGAACGTCATGCCTAAATAAAACTTATTAATTTCTTCGTGAAATCTAGTTTTGTAAAAGCAAGTTAATAAAACAGATTAGTATAATATTCCAATAACTTAAAATATTCCTAAAAAATACGGAATCCGATCTTATCCTCTTCCCGCAAAAAATAAAACTTTCTACTTATCTTGCCAAATAAAGGTACAAAATACATATATCTTTCACCTACATTATTTAAAATATACTTTTATGATGTGATCAGACAGTCAATCAGTCAATCCAGGGATAAACTTACATCCTGCCACCACATGCATAAATACTCTGTTATTTTGTTATTTACTGTTGACAAGGTGATACTCCAGAAGAGCGAAGATGCTCTGAAGCAGTCGATATACCACTTGAACGGTGTACGTGGGACATATAATTTTAAAATATCTCAAAGCAAGACGAAGGTTATGGCCTTTAAGGATAAATTCCAAATCCGTTCTAAAATAGTTGTTGGGGATAAGATTTTAGAGCAGGTATTGCAGTTGTGACATAAGTTATGAACATGGTGATGATAAGAATAAAAAATAAGTAAGTGTCAGATGATGTATGGTACAATACGATGAAAACTAAGAAACAAATCAAGAACTTATACTAAAATGAAGTTCTATAAAATAATGGCGATACCTGTTGTTACATTGTTGCTATTGAAACACGGACGGTAAATGGAAAACAAAAGCAGCATATACACACCGCTGAAATTCATTTTACGGCACGTAAGCGGTTATCGTCTAAGGCAGGGGTCTCTAAACCTTTTCACTTGAGGGCCGAATTGAAAAATCTTGGAAGTCAAGCGGGCCAACACCCCCCCCCCACACACACACATATGTATATATATATAGTGAACTTATTTTTTTATCTTTACAAAATAATCAAGTCAATAAAATAGGTATTTAAATAAAAATTAAGCAGACTTATGAAAAGAAAACAAATTAATTTGTTCAAATAATGTACCTAAAAGTAAGGAAAAAATAAAATTCAAAGATATCTCTTGTGTATTATTTTTTGGCTTTCTTATGTACGTACGGGATGTGTGGAGTTGCTTCTGACTGACATATAATGTCTAGCCATTTTGGGTCAAATTTTGATTCTCGTATCACTAGAATGGATTTCAAGTGTTCGTCTGACAAGTCAGCCCTGAACTTTGATTCTACAAAGTTTATTTTTGAAAACGGGGGGAGTTAGAGCCGAGCGCACGGGTGGAATAGGAATCTTCGGTTTAGCTTGATGCGAGTGAAAATCGTGATTCATTCAAGGTAGCCAGACGAACAAGCACATTAACCACGTAAATGTTTTAAACTTGTAGAAAATATTAAAACATTTTACTGAACTTATTTCTTGTTCAGTTATTTAGTCAAGTGTTATAATATTTGAAGAATTTTGACTGTTTATTTAAAAACTGCATGCAGCATGGGGCCGTAGTTTGGAGACCCCTGGTCTAAGGGATCGAATGCGTAACGAACATATAAGGACCGAACTGTGTATATTCTCCGTAAATGATAAGATAAAAGAACGAAAGCATCAGTGGATGAAGCACGTCTAGAGAATGGTCCACCAGAGGCTAGTAAAGCGCACTGTAGACTACAAACTATTTGGCAGAAGATCTGTGGGTATTCCCAGGAAGAGATGGCTGCAGTGAAGACGGAACAGGCTATAAGCCTACACCGTGAAGTGACGACGACGACAAAATAAAGGTTGTACATCATCTAGACTTATTGGTGTTTTGAAATATAAACTTATTAATTGTGTCATAAGTGCTGTTCACAATTTGACAACAAACCTGAGCTTCCTCACTAAAAAGTTTGCTAACCGTTCTAGAGAATGTGACTTGAAAAATAGGCATATTTTTATACGAACGTCTCTTTATTGTCTCACGTAGAACACGTCCGAAAGTATTGGTAAGTTGTGGACGTGTATAGTACCGCTTTCCTACTTGATTACGTGACGTCTGGGACGTTTGGAGATGACTCTGCGAGGCAGTATTACATAACGCTCTAGATACTTCGATGCTGCTACCAGACGTCAGTCGAGTACTCTACCGCAATCTGACTACAGTGCAAGGCGGCGGTGAAGTAAAATACTGTGTTTCCAAGCGGCCTACTTCAGTTACACTTAACGGATCCAAGTGATTGTTACGGTCTAGAGGGAAGTGATCTTCTTCTTCTTCTTCTTCTTCTTCTTCTTCTTCTTCTTCTTCTTCTTCTTCTTCTTCTTCTCCTACTCTTCAGGAATTATGCAACGTGTCTGTTCCGACTTTACATTATCATATTTCTTTCTTGGCCTTCCTACATCTCTTCTTTCAGAAGGCTTGTACTTGTTTACAATTACTGGTATTCTATCTTCTTCCTAAAGAAGATAGACTAAAATACTGTCTCCTGTATTTATCTATGCGACTAAAATTGAATTCTTCCTGTACGTCTTCATTTCTTATATGATCCCTTCTTTACCTTTCTTAAAAGTCTCAACTCTGCTGGCTGTATGTTGCTCTTATCTCTTTGCTTTGTAAACCAGGATTCACTGCCTGCCTTAATAGCACTGGAACAGCCATTATTTCGTAGAATTTTAATTTTGTCTCATGTCTCGTTTTATTTTTTAGTGTTTTCTTCCGTAGTGAGCCACAACTTTTGTTTTGTTTCTATAGGCTGTAGTATTGTCGTCCCAGTTTATGAAGTCTGTACACAAAGCGTTGTAAGTCTGCTTCATTATTTTGTAGTATAACCACATTATCTGCATACAGCAAAATATTTAAGTGGTAAAGGGGAAGTGATTATTGTGTTAATTTGTGCAAAACTATAATAAGGTTTCATTTATTGTCGTGTGTTGGTTGGAGAGATTTAACTAAAATTATTGTATGAGAGAGCATTTGTTAATTTTTAACTGTTGCTTGTGTCTAATAATTAAAGTTTTCTCGGGTGAAGCAGACAGACGATACAAAGGAGAACGGCAAGAGGAAAGAGAAGAAGCAGAGGAACGACAGGAAGCAGTAATGGTCAAAAAACAAAAACGCTAATTTTGGAATCTGAAGAACGCCGAAAAGAAGAACGTATGCGGGAAAAGAAAAAAACGGAAGCTCTTTTTGAAGCTATACAGAAACAGATTAACAAACATATTACTGGAGAGTAGGCTTTCCTACGTGGTGACTTGGGTGAACTACGAGGTGTTATGAATGGCCAAGAGTTAGGATTGTCTACAGTAGAAAAATCTGTCTCAAATATAGAAGAAGCAATAACGATCAAAGTATTCATATCAAAGTAACAGAATCCGTTGCAATCATAAGAGAACAAATTAAATGTGAAGTCGAGCAGATAATTAAAATACAGCCATACGTTTCAAAACAAATCCTTGAAGAGACAGTGCCAATGATAAAGACAGAAAATTGCATAAAAGTAAAGTATTAGAGAATGTGGTTTTGCCTGCAGTTGGTGCAGTTCATGTCAAGACCCCAACATTCGAGGGAAGCACTCACTAGTGACGTACCTTCGGCAATTTCAAGCTTGCGAATTCGCAAATCGCTGGACGAAAGCATCGACAGACTAATTAGACTGGCTTATACTGAAGTACCAGACGATTTTTGAGTTTGCGGTGCAGACATTTATTGATGGCGTCAGAAATTGTGAACTTCGCCAAGTGTCACGAATGGCGAGACCTGGAAATAGCTCAGAAGCTGTTATCTGTAAAGATATTCTAACGTTTTAACAGCAAAGAAACCATAAAATCTGAAACTAGATAAAACGTATGATGTTGCAAACAAATCATGCATGAAGCGTGGCCTGTGACTATAACAGTAGGCCCATGTCTATATATATCTGGAGCATTGTTAACCGGAAGCTTGCCAATTCAGCGTCCTACTACATTAATGAGTTTATCCCATCATACTTCAGTCAGAAGATCCCAGTATCACATTGTCGTTACGACGGGGACTGAAGCAATTTTAACCATTTTTACGTAAACCATTTTCCAGATGAATTTAACTACTCAAAACGTGTTGTGATAATGTAACTATACAAGAATTACCGCAAACATTGAAGTAAATAGAGATTCGCAATTCATCTGGTCCTGATGATGTAAAGACAGAACCTTTGAAATATAGAGACATCCTATTGATTCTGCATCTGTTGTATTTTCTGAATATGTACTGAAAGAAACAAAAACTTTTTAAAGGATGGTAAAAAGAAAAAATAATTTTGCTATTCAGACAAGATGTTCGGGCATCGTGAGTGGCAGACTGAAATAAAAAAAGAGATGCATCATAATTAGAAGTAAGGCTTTAGAAAATACAGACCGTGAATAGACGCGATCTTTACACTTAAAATAATAACTGAAAGCACAAGAGAATTCAACATACGTAGATATGCGTCTAGCATTTGTACCTACATATAACGAAAGCTTTAGACAGTGTAAAACGTTTGTTACAAAGAGCTTTCCTTTCGCAATGATTTAAAGTTTTACTAGCCTCTGTTAAAAAACAACTTACTATACGGCGCAACATCCATTTACCGTCCGTGTTTCACTAGCATATGTAACAACAGATATCACCATTACTTTATAGAACTTCATTTTAGTATCAGTTCTTGATTTGTTCCTTAGTGTTCGTTGCATTCTACCACACATCGTTTGATACTTATTTACTTTTTTATTGTTATCATCATGATGTTCATAACTTATGTCACAACCAAGAAAAGCGAAGTGCGATACTTGCTCTAAAATCCCCCCAACAACTATTTTGGAACGATTTGGAAATTTCCCCTTAAAGGCCATAACCTTCGTCTTGCTTTGAGATATTTTAAAATTATATGTCCCACATATACGGTTCAAGTGGTACAGCGACTGCTGCAGAGCATCTCCGCTCTTCTGGAGTATCCCCTGGTCACCAGTAAATAACAGAGTATTTATGCATGTGGTGGCAGGATGTACGTTTATCCCCGGATTGACTTCAACTTTCCACTAGCTGTGTCGTTATTCTTCTTATTCATATTGTCCCCTTAAAGCAATTCCCATGAATTAAAACACATTAGTGCCAATATTTCTACAGATTTAAAAAATAACATTTCTGAAAAACATATTATGAGGTAGTTTTGAACCCACTTAGGAAATTTTGTGTTATAGTTTCAACAGTTTCAAAACATTGTACTTTGATAATTTTTTCTCTTTTTTTGGAAGATAAATAGAT
Organism: Magicicada septendecula; assembly: GCA_034769895.1. Lineage (NCBI taxonomy): Eukaryota > Metazoa > Arthropoda > Insecta > Hemiptera > Cicadidae > Magicicada > Magicicada septendecula. The sequence goes on along the minus strand of CM068369.1, from coordinate 480,701,219 downwards.
TGTGTATAGCCGGCGTTGGGCCGGTCATGTTATGAGAATGGAGGATGGCAGGAATCCCAAAAGGGCTTTGCTGGGTACATGGGAAGGAACGAGACCTAGAGGCAGACCGAGGAAGAGGTGGGAAGATGGTGTTGCAGAGGACGCGAGGGACATGGAGATAAGAAACTGGAGGAGGGCTGCAATGGATAGAGTAGATTGGAGGCGGAGATTGGTGGAGGCCAGGGCTCGACTTGGGCTGTAACGCCATAGGAGGAGGTATAACAAATACGGCGATTACTGATGACATTTCGAGGGTTTTGTTGTCCGAGATTAAATTATTGAACACGCTGCGACACGTGTGCTGGAGCACTATCAAGGAGCAATTTATATAAATTGTCCTTCCATAAATTTGGCCGTTTTCGTATAGCAGTTTCATTTAATTGGCGTGGCGTAAAATGCCCGTATAATACTCTTCATTTAGTGATAAAAATAATTTAGTGATCAATATTGTTAGTGCGTCGTAACATATTTTTAAAGCAGTATGTTTGTGATTTGGTGATGAGTTTTTGACATTTTTATATCAAATTATTGGGTCATTAAGTGTTTTAATAAATAACAACAATAAACGTAATATATTAGATACAATTACAGTGTAATCAAAAGAGAAAAATGTTAGTTGTAACTTCAAGTTGATTACAGTTCTTGAAATATCGTTGTGATGTTTTCAATCATTTTCTAATGTTGCAGTTGTTTTCCTTGAATTGGCCACAATATTAGCAATAAAGAGAGTGTTGTTACACTTTCAGTCTCCACGCTGGCTACAAGGTATGTCAGATTTAAAATTTTATCATAATTTACATACTTCTTTATAAGCAGATACTCTTGTATGTTCAGTTGTCAAGTGAATACAAAGTTAATTACCGCATTTCGTGTAACATAAGAAACGGTTTGAAACATTTGTACTTAATAATGTGAGAAAAGACCTTCAGTGCTCGACAAGGCATAGACTTGGTCATAAATTTCATCCTAGTAAACCCGAAATTTTTGAGCGCATTTTCTGTTTACAGAATCACTTTGTCTTTGAAATTGTATTCACTTTGTTAGTTAAGTAGCAGTGTCAATATAAGATTAGTTAGTAGTGATAACATTGTCGAGGCGCGTAAACTACCATTCGCTTGTAAATTATTGTATCAACAGGGAGAAAAACACCATTGTATCTGGTTAACAAATTTTATAATTTTTCCAGGACCATTTGAATATATTTAACTGGTATCAACGTATTTACGTTTTTTGCCAACTGGTATCATCCACGACTGGACGGTGAACGTAAGTTGAATTAACTTTATATATTATTTAATAATAAGTTGATATTAGAGACGATTTTATATGCACTAGTCACAAGATACTTTTGTTTTGTATGTCGTTTGATGGTAATTTTGAATTCAACCTTGTACGGACATTGTCGCGGGAAGTTTTTATAATGAAACGTTCACACATTTTAGCCAACTATATATGGAATGTGAATGGCCAAATGACTTTTTGGCAACAGTAATGATACCAATGGAGGAAAAGAAAAATGCAAAGATATGCGAAGACTTCAGAACTATTAGTTTGATATGTCATGCAGCAAAAGTGTTGTTAAGAGTGTTCAATAGAAGATTGTATGGGAAACTGGATGCCACTTAGAGGAAGATCAGTTCGGTCTCAGGAAATGTAAAGGGACTAGGGATGCAATAGGGTTGCTAAGAACAATTGGAGAAAGATACATAGAAAAAGACAAAGAGCTGTATGTTGTTTATATAGACCTTGAAATAGCATTCGACAGAGTACAGTGGGGAAGACTATTAGATATTTTGAGGAACAAGGGGGTGGATTGGAAGGAGAGACGGTTAATTCGTAATCTGTACCTTGGACAGAAAGCGAGTATGCAAATCAGAAAGGAGAGTTCAGAAGGAATTAAAACTGGAAGAGGAGGAAGTTAAGGCTGTTGTATGTCACCAAATGTATTTAACATATATCTTGAATACTTGATTAGGAAGTGCTCTGACAACACAAGAGGTGTGAATGTCGGTGGAAGAAGAATTGAATGTATAAGGTTTGTTGATGACATGGCTGTTTTAGCAGAAAAGGAAGAGACAATGAATAAAATGATAAGAGATTTGAATTTAGCATGCGAGGAATATGAAATGAGAATTAATAAGGAAAAAACTAAGTGTATGGTGATTAGCAGAGGAGGAAAAAGAGCAAACATAAAGATAGGAGACGACAAAATACAAGAGGTGGAGTTGTTTAAATATATCAAATATAAATCTAAAATAGAGCAAGAATCGCTATAGCGAAAGAGGCATTTAATGGGTAGAAAAGACTGCTGTGTGGCAAAATTAATAAGAATTTAAGAAAAAGGTTGGCCAAATGTTATGTGTGGAGCGTTCCTTTATATGGTGCAGAGACATGGACTCTGAGGAAAGAGGATGAGAAAAGATTAGAAGCATTTGATATGTGGGTTTGGCGAGCAATGGAAAAAGTGAGGTGGGTTGATAAAAAATTTAGAAGAAATCAGAAGATTCCAGTACGAGAAGACCGAAGCTCAATTGAAGATAAGCATTCAAAGAATTTCGACGAAACCGAAACATCGAAGCATGATAATGTTTTTAGTCTTTTGAAACGTATAATGTGGATTATGTAAATCATTTCCAAACCACAGACGATCACAAACAGAGCATGTAAAACCAAATTTATTCTCACTAAAACGTTTGCTAAACTCAATGTCAGCAGCGATTATTTCTGTCTTGATGCGTTTACATATCACATTTCTAGACTGTGGGGAATCGAAACTGTGGAAGCGTCACGTTTTTCGATGACGATTTTTGTTTTTTGTGGAATGACCCCCAGCCTAAAAATATTATCATGTTAATAAGGAATGATGAAGTTTTAAGAAGAATCGGGGAAGAGAGAAGAATCCTGAAGGTAATAGAAAATAGGAAAAGGAATTGGTTAGATCATTGTTTAAGAAGAGACTGCTTGCTTACAACTGCCATGGAGGGTGTCACAGAAGGAGAAAAAAAGAAGAGGGCGTAGAAGAATGAAATGAAATTAATAGATAGCATTAAAATCAGAGGGTATTACGAAGAAACTAAAAGACTGGCATGCAATAGGACATCTTGGAGAGCTTTTACCATTTGAAGACCTGCCTTAGGGGACAAAAAAAAAAAAAAAAAAAAGACTGTTTTACGCACGATCTCACCTAAATGATGTGTGGTTGCCTAATACTTTTAATTACGCAATAATGCGGGTATCACAAAACGGCGATAACGTTAAGGTCCACATAAAGTAATGTAAATTAAGCATAAAACTACAGCAGTAGGCTTTGAAAAAGAATTCGGTTTTATTTTACTAATATTTTTTTTGAAATTGTTGCAGTATAAACTCTGGCGGTCGTCTCGTTTTTTAACAAATTATACGTATTTGTTTCTCATCAGCCTTGGCAACCCACGTTGTCAAAAAGGTACGTAAATCTAATTTAAATTTTCTATTGTAGTGTATTCATAGTTCATAGCCTAAAGGTACTATATATATGATTTGCAATAAAGTTTGAATTACTCACATCCTTAAATTAGATCGATTTCGATCTTAGACCATCGTCAGGTCATATACACTGTGCACTTGCGGTCACAATATCGTAAAACAGCCACTATTTACAAAAACTAAATCGTAGACATTGATTAATGAACGTGAAACGTACGTTGGTGTCCAAAGTTTATCACGAACAAAATTAGTTCTGACCTGACGATGGTCTATGACCGAAATCGATCGAAGAATCGAATAAGAATGTGACAATTAAAACTTAATTCCAAATCATATGTATGGTACCTTTAGGCTATGAACAATGAAAATAGAAGAGAAGATTGAGATTATAGGTACCATTAGTAAACAATAAGTGTGTGTATATTATAAATACATCACATTATCATTAGTTAGTTTAAATGTTATTTGTATGGTTTGTGCATCTGTTTAAATGCAAACACGACATGATTCCTCATTGTATTTTTCCTTACCTGAAAAAACAATTATGATTGTGACTTTCCCGTTTGTTTAACGCTTATGTTTTTAAACATTACCGAACTTAAGAGTAGGTACTGTTGCCAGAGAATCATTCATACACTTAACCCAAGTGTACGATAAATATTTATAGTGACTCGTATCTACTCATTTCTTACAGAAAACCAAGTTATCTTAACTTTCTGTTAACAACTGAAAAATGAACTTTAAAAATAAATTACAACAGGCATTTAAACTTTTCATGTGCATGGAATATCAATGCATAGACGCATAAATTAAGCTGTAAAAGATCTTTGTAGATAATTGTGAAATTTTTTCAGAAATTCCTGTATTGTACGTTGGAGTACTTATTAGGGCAGTGGTTGTCTTGACTTGTGTGAGGAAGTGTAAATCAAAAGACAATAAGAACAAGAAGCTGGATTCCACGACGTGCGAGGAGTGATCCAGAAATTCCAGTGTCTACTAATTAACGTCTACTCAAAATTTCAGTGCATCTCAAAATTTTCTTTCCAAATTATTGTTTATTTTTCTTTCGTTTGTTATTTGCATGAATTATCTTTGTTACTGATTTATTATTACATGTCTTTGTTAAAATTTCATTAAAGGTTTATCGCCACTTGTTAATTTCTTCTTTATTTAATATTTTGTATTTTGTGAATCTAATGTATTCATTTGCTCATCTGAAAAGCAATGCAATAAAATTTTTAATTTTTTATTTAATATTTGTATATCACTTTAATTTTTGTGTACGATATATACCAATATCCCTGATGGTTTATATCAAAGATAGAACAGAATTAACGGCTGTTATTATAAACAACCATAGTCAGTCATTGTAATAAAGTTTTATTTCCCACAAATAGGCGTTTAAAGATTATCCTGATGATGGAATTACGCTGATGTAAAAGCTCCGTATTGAAAGTTACAAAGATTGTAAACAGACAAGACGGGCAAATCTAGTTAAGCTGTGGAAAGCACAGAAACAGATTACAAAACATAAAAAATGAAAGAAAAAGTAGAAGATAAAACTAAGAGTAAAATATGAATGAAAAGATAATGAAGTAAATGAATATAATTATTTCACTACCGACTCGGAACACAAAACTTTTTATGGGTAAAAACGTAAATGTTTTACCTTACAACCTGAACCGGTTTTCACTTTTAAAAAGCTTCTTCAGAGGTTGCCGCTGGTAGCACTGACCGACTTGTTGTTGGCGACGGAATCGATTTTGGAAAGATCGGTGTTGTGTGTGTGGGGTGTGATATGTTCGAATAATGCGTGTGATTTGAATTGTGTCTGTTCGTTTAGGATATCGTTTTTATTTGTTTTCGTGTGTTTGTATATTTCCAATTGCTCTAGAGTGTCTAGTTTTCGGCCTTTTACGAATAGAATGTTCATATTATTGTCGATGTTTTTGTATGTGTGGTTTGCTTCAATGAGGTGGTTTGCAAGGGTGGATTCTGTAGTGGAGTGGAGTGCCTTTGTGTGTTCAATGTAGGCCTATCTTTGTTTGAAGCTACGTCCTGTCTGGCCTATGTAGAATTTGTTGCAATCTGAACAATTTAGTTTGTAAACACCAGGTAAATCGAATTTGTTTTGTGCTTTGTGTGTGTGTTTTGATAGTGTGTGTTCTGTTTTGTTAGTATTTTTGTAAGCGATTCTGTATCCTGCTTTTTTGAATTTGTGGGCTATTTTTCAGTTTGTTTGTTGATGTATGTTAGTGTTATGAATTTGTTGTTTTCTGTCTTTGTCTGTTGTTTGTTTTGTGTAGGAGTTTATTGGCTATTCTTCTGTCGTATCCGTTGGATTCTGCTAGATATTTTATCGTGTTTAGTTCGTCTTTGTATTCTTTTTCATCTAGGGGGATGTTGTTAAGTCTATGTATCATGGTTCTGAAGGCAGCTAGTTTGTATTGTATTGAGTGATTGAAGGAGTTGTGCATTAGTGTGTCAGTTGTAGTCGATTTTCTGTATATACTGAATTTGTGCCTGTGTTCAAGTTTTGTGATGGCTAATTAGAAGTTTATGCTATTGTTGTGTTCGTATTCGGCAGTAAAGATTATGTTTTTATGTATTTTATTTATGTGCGTTAGTAACTGTTCACATTGTCTTTTGTTTCCCCTGTATAGTATTAGAATGTCATCAACGTATCTGTGCCAATATAGTATTTTATGTGAGTGTCTGTCATTGTTTGTGAGGATTTTAGTTTTTTCTAAGTGATGGAGGAAGACTTCTGCTAGAATGCTGGATATGGGTGAGCCCATGGGTAGACCATAATTCTGTGTGTAAAATTTATTGTTATATGTAAAGTAGTTTTGTTTTGTGATAATGTTAAGAGTTTGTGTTATTTCGTTGATAAGCTCGTCTGGTGTGTTGTTCTGTTTGAGTTTGTTTTGTAGGATGGTGATTGTTTCAGAGATGGGGATGTTTGTGTACAGGTTTTAATGTCAAAGGAGGCTACTGTGGCATTATGGGTGATGTGTATGTCTTTTATTTTTGTTACTAGGTCTGTGTTGTTTTTTACTGCAATGTTGTTGTCTAGTTGTGTGTGTTGTCTGATAATTTTGTCTAGATGTTTTGCGAGTTTGTACGCAGGGGCATTACGGTAATTGATAATGGGGCGGATCGGAATTTCTTCTTTATGTTTGGGAAGCGCTTGGAGGGTAGGGGCTGATGGTCGGATTTGTCTCATGTGGAGCTTTTGTTTGTGTGTCATTATGTGTTTGGCTTTGTTGATTAGTTGTTTTACTGTGTTTTGATATCTGTCGGTGAGGTCGTGTTTTAGTTCTGTGATGTTGTTCTGTTCCATGAAGTTTTGTACTTTGTTGTGTAGGTCGTCTATGGAGATGATTACAGTCATGTTGCCTTTGTCTGCTTTTACAAATGTGATGTTGTGTTTGTGTGCTTTTCTCTCAGTTTGATGGCTGTGTGTATTTCTGAGGTGTGGTTCTTGTTGTCTGGTGTCTTATGTGCTCCTATTATAGTGTTTACGTTATGTGTTAGTGTGTCTTGATGTTCTGGTGACTTCTCGATTTACAACTAGTGACGCGTTTCAAAGTACTTGCACATTGTAAATCAAGAAGTCACAAGGTGGACTGAAAAGGTTAGTTTGTGTATTCGTACAAGTGACTCGGATAACATTGAAAAAATGCATGCTAAAAAATAATAGCAAGGGTTATTCATAAGAATGAATATAGGTAAATACGAGGGACTCAGATATGTTATCTACAGGAACAAATTACGAGAAAATACATCGAAATTGTAATAGATTAAACATTAGAAATTACTACGACTACTGCAAGTGAGACTACACTGCGCGGGTCTCTCGTATCCGAGCTTCCATCGTCTTCTAGTTTGCCTATCACCCTTTTACTCACCAGCAGAATCGGATTCTACGTGTTCTTTTAGTTGGGTCGGTGCCCAGTGGCATATTTCAGATTACTATCGAGCTGTATCGAGAATTACTATACATATTTAGTTCACTAGTTCAAATGGTTTGTGTCTCGAACGAGTCCAGCATTATCAAGCAGTTGTATCACTTCAATGTTTACGTGTTCATGAAGTCTTCTTTCATATTTATCCGCAACCCGTTTAATCTCGTCAGCAACCGTAGGCTGACGATGAATGTCATAATTTCTTACGTACCATGGTGCATCAACAATACTGCGAAGAACATTATTTTGAAAAGTCTGAATTATTTTAAAATTAGATTTTTTAGTACAACCCCATAGCTGACACCATACACCCAAACTGGTTTCAAGACTTGTTTGTATAACAACAGCTTGTTATGGAGCGACAGCTCAGAGTGTCTTCCAAGCAGCCACCACATTTTCTTCAATTTTAATCCAAGTTCTTCTCGTTTCTTCTTAAGTTTTTTTCCACCTAAGTTCGGCATCCAGAGTCATGCCACAAATACTTCAATGAGTTTACGTTTGGAATTCTTTGCTGATCGATTACGATTGGTAAATAATCTGTTTTCCGAGGCAATGGAGTGACAGAGAGTAAGATGAGCGAGAGTTAGAGATTGAGATAGATAGAAATATAAATAGATAGAGACAGAGATAGAGAGAGCGAGAGGGGACAGACAGACAGAGTGAGTGACTGAGTAAGAGAATGTGAGATGGGAAGTAAGTTTGAGGGAGATGGAAGTGGTTTCACGAACAAAGATTACTTTTGGCAATACAGCAGTCATAGGTCTACTGCCTGGTGTATTCAGCAGTACAATGGATGTACGGACTAGCCGAGGTCATGGAGCTGTGTCCATTTGTCAAATCGTTAGCGCCCTGTAATGACTCTCTACGGAACTCTGACAAATCATCCAAACACAAAGTAGGCCTAATGTCTCGTGGGATTATGTAACAAATCTGCTAATCGCACTGTAATTAATACGGATATGAAAGCCACATATCCTACTGTGTCACACCTGTAACGTCACGTGGATGGGTCCATATTATCGCCACAGGAATACAAAGTCTGACTTAGTTTAACTTAACACAGTTTGCTACACGGTATAACTTTTTTTAGTGTATTGCGATGTACAGGTGTTGCATAGAATAAGTAGTCAGTGTATCGTGTATTGGAATGCTGTAGGATTTATTAATGAAATAAGTACATAATTGCACTATGTTATTTAATTCAGTTTACAAAAAAAAAACTAATTACTCTGTCTCTTTTAACCTGGCTACAAATTAAAATAATTTTTATCTCTTATAATCTACTACAGAACATTTTATGGTTGGTCACTCTACAATTGATACATCGTTGTTTGCGGACGATCAGGGTAATCTGTCGGATTACGAAAACTGACTGCAGATGGGTATAAATTTATTAAATCGTATCTGTAAAGACTCTAGATTGCAAATATCTACACTTAAGACCAAGGTGATGGCTTTTTGTGGTACTTATCCCGATTTTGTGGGCAAAAATTGTTAAAGATGGTACCGTCCTGGTACAAGTTAGCAGTTTTGAATATCTGGGCTACAGTGCGTCTTATAATCAGGGGCGGATTTATACTTTTGCCGCCTACGGGCTACCGCCAACTTGTCGCCCCCCTCCCCAAACAAGTTGTCGTCAACCACCAAGTTGACGGAGGAAGCTGGATGCTTCACTCCTTCTCAATTCTTTCTGCTATGATCATTCATTTCTTCATTACTAAGACGCATGACTTACGGTCTGATGAATTCTCATGGCTTTTTAAATACTCGTTGCCGTGCTTCCAATCATCAAAGCCTTCTTTTGCTAATTTTGAAATTCCTCCAAAAAGTTGGCACGGTATACAATAAAGTTTTCCAGAACTTTCTGAGTACATTAGGTAAGATCATTTTACTTCCTGTCCATTGATTCAGCTAGTTTTAAACAGGGTTTGAGTTAGATAGCAATGTTGTTCCCTAATGAATCTTTTGGAACGGTTAAAATCTACTTTGGAAATGTCTTGAATTATTTCGTCTTTTAGGACATGTTCTCGAGTGTTGTCATTGATAGGCCATAACGCAGAGTCATAAACCATAGTGTTGCTACTATGTTTAGAATCTTTATCGTCATATATTTCAGAGTGTTTCGTGGTAGTTGTGCTCGTCCGAGGAATTGGATTAGAAAAGTTTTCATTATTGACCAGTTCAGCAAGGTTAGGCCTACACTCAGTGTTGGAATTATTGAAATCATCCTCCTGTTGTTCTTTGATTGGCGTTTCAATTTCATTGCTATTTAAAATTTCAACTGCATTAGGATATGTTATAGTTGGGTCTGATTCAATTTGAGGAAAGTCTTTTGTTTGATCAGAGTTTTGGATTTCCACGTTGTTTTCTGATGATTCATGTCCAGTGTTGGCTTTCCGAAAAAAGTTGAACATTTTTCTAGTCTTCTTTACTGCTTCCTGTTCTTTTTCTGTCTTTGCTAATGCTGCTTTTCTATAAGCAGCGCCACTAACGCGCTTCCTCCCGTCACTCATGGTTATTTCAATAAAATGTCTGAAAAACGTTTTAATTATCTAATAGAAAAAAGATCGCCTTTTTTACAATGGTAAGTTTATATTATAATATTATGATTATTAGCGTCAGACACAAATAACACACATTAACACACTAACACTAGAACATAAATACACGAATACCGATATACCCATACACATTTTGAACATTCGTAACAACAAACCGTTTGTGAAGAACACACAGGATTGAGTAAATCATATCGTGTCATTATGTCAACACGCAGCAGACGACAGACTGACATCTCGTATTGATGACTCAAGTGTCGGTGTCGTGGACGAGTTGGATACGGAGTAATTAAGATATACTTTGCGCTCATGACTACTAACAGTTTCACAACAAAAACAAACAACTACTGAATTAGACACTAAACACTATTATTACACTATCATTTATACAAATCAACAAGAAAAACAACTATTTTATTAAAAACATTAACAAATAATACACAAAACAAAATGTAAACAATGCGCGCCGCGAACCAGATGACAAGACAACGGGCTACATAGAGTAAACGGTAGCCTGTAGTGTTTTCCCTATCAGTCACGGGTCGGTCGTATGCGTACACTGAAACATTTTTCAGTAAAAATTAGTATGGGGAGGCGTTTAAAATTTACGAGGTATTATTATTATTGGAATCGGGCAGTTTGTAGGTTAGTTTTTGTAATATACAAGTATTTAGCAAGATTTTCTCCATTTTTATCATTATTCTAATTTATTGTTTGAATTGACTTATATGATATAAATTTTCTCATTTAAACATAAATATAAGATACATACATTTATACAAAATAATGCTCAATTGAAGGTAGGTAAGGTAGAAATGTACTGGGAACGTCTTACAGTACCGACCGTCCTACAGTACCGACCAGTCGCTTCTGGTCACAGATAGCAGCAGCTGCTAGGCATGAGAGGAAGTATACTGTCGTCATATGTAACACAGTCCGTGGACTACTTTTTTTGTTCAGTGTTTCTTAAAGTGTGAGGCGTTGAAAGTTGTTCTCGTTATTTTAAGCGCGACAAGTTATTTTAACGATCTTGTTTCTTCTTATTAAGCTACGTAGTTGATTTAATTATTCATTTATTATGATCTATAGTATATTAAGTGAAGATAACTAGTAACCGTTTTGCGAAATCTTATACAGTATAACTACACTAGAATCTGCATTATCATTACCACGTGGCGTTCGTACAATACCGACCACCCAACTGTCGTCCAGTACCGACCAAATTTAGTTTTTTAAGTTTTTTAAAGGCAAAAGTATTATTTCTTATTTTCTTTTTTTTTAGAGATAAATGGCTGAAAACGATAAAATAAAAAAAAGGAAAATGGTCTGAGGAAGATATGAAAACGGCAATAAACGAAGTTATGTCAAGTAGAATGTCACAAAGACAAGCAGTTGAGGCTTTTTGTGTGCCAAAAATCACGCTAGGGGACAGACTGAGAGCCATTCAAGCAGGTAAAACTGTAAATCTAACACCTCAGATGGGCAGATATAAAAAGACATATGACGAGAGCATGGAAAAACAGCTCGTTTATTATATTAAAGATTTGGACAACAAATTCATGCCTTTCAGTAGGAAAGAATTTTTGAAATTAACGTTTGATTTGGCTGAGTATTTACAGGTACCTCAACAATTTAATAGGTATCATAAAGTTGCCGGGAAGCAGTTTTATTATGCCTTTATGGCACGTCATCCTGAACTGTCCCTGAGAATGTAAGCCTAGTTCGTAGAATTTCAGTTTTAATTTTTGTTGGTTGACTTTCTTCAATTATTTTAGTTACGAAATCTAATATTTAAGTCATTAAACTTTGTATTAGTACTTTGAGTTCTTAAATAAAAATTCTATTATTAATCTCGTTAGCCTATTGTTCTGACCTTAAAAGTTTTGAAAAAGTAAGTGGTCGGTACTGGACGAAAATTTCTACACACCCCGAAAACTAGACTTTTTCATATTTGTAAAAAATCAAGACATTCAATAAACTAAAAGAGAAACCATATTCTGTCATTCGCTAAGAACTTATTAGGAACTGCATTTTTAATATGATTTGGTCAAAAGTTGCACATATTATAATCAAAATTGCAAAGGTGGTCGGTACTGTAAGACTTTCCCCTACATTTTACTAAGTGTGCAGTAAAAATTATCATGCTCGTCACTCATATCATGTTGACTGAAATACCTAGTAATTTTTAAACGCTCGCCATAATAATTTTTACTGAAAAATTTTTCATTGTAGGCTATATTTCCAACAAAACGGGTCGGTAGCTGGAGTACATTTCTCCATTAATGCTTCTGGTTGGTTGTCAGCTAATGTAACGAAACCATTACTATGTACTGTACAAAATGCCGAGAGTCTCGCTCTCGCTATGCGACGCTGGCAATTCTCGCATAACCATAGTGAGTCGCGCTCCGAGACTCGCGGCATATACAGGGTGTCCCGGGAGGAGAGGGAAATAATTTGAGAAATGGTTCTATAGTGTAAAAGAAGAAAAAAAGTTCATATAAACATATGTCCGCAAACGCTTTGTAAGCGAGTTACGGCTAGCGAAAGATTTCGCCCGGGTTTCGGTTCCCCCGGGTAAATGAAGACTTTCTGAAATTCTGGGAAGGGGCGAATTCTGTTGTTCCTTATGGTTTTTAACCTGAAAAATCGAATAAAACAGGTCGCAGAACTGTATCTCCCATAAGTTTCATGATATCCGACGTAAAACAGAAACATCTTTGCCTAAAAACAAATTTTGGAAAATTGGAAACAATTGGAATTTGTTGTTGTTTTTTATTGACTTTATTTACACCATTTTTCTCAGAATTAAATTCTTTACAAATTTTGTTTTTAACTTTTATGCATTTATTAGTTATTTAACAAAGTTATTGTACTTCTAACCTAAAGACACGTGTTTTACGGAAAGTCGCGGACCGCGACTCCCGGGACTAAAAGGGTTATTTGTCTAAAAGGTTTTTATTTATTTATTTTGTGTATGTATTGTTGTGCTTTTAGTTTTTTTCAAAAATGTGCCGCCCCTGGACTTTGCCGCCCTGTGCTGTAATGCTGTAACTTTGTCCCCCCCCCCAAAACCGCCACTGCTTATAATGCAAACAACGACGTTGTGAATAAGTTGGGGAAGTTCAACCTTATGTGCGGGACCATGAGGCGAACCCTTAAGTCAGCAAATAAAGGAAGACGCCTAAAATTCTATAAGGTGATGACTCTTCCTACACTTCTTTTTGGGTCTGAGAATTGGACTTTAACGAAAGGCCAGGCCAGTCGCATCCAAGCGGTTGAAATGAGATTTCTCAGGTACGTGGCAGAGTATACTCTCTATGATCATAGAAGAAACACAAATATAGGGCAGAAACTGAATATTATGAGTATAGTCGACAGGGTCGCCCAGTATCGGCTGAATTGGTGGGAACATGTTTGCCGAATGGATGACTGCCGCATCCCCAAACAACTATGCAACTATAAGCCGACGGGACGGAGAGGTGGGGGACGTCCAACGAAGCGCTGGAGTCACCAGCTGTAACCTTTGCCAATTTGAGACCGGAAAAAACCATCCTTGGTTTAATCCTTGAAGATGATGGTGATGATGATAATCTACTACATACAATCTTTCTTTATAAGTTCTTTTGTCTATTTAGCTTACAAGTATATTAAAGTTTATAACAACAAATAAAGTCACTTCACTTGTAGGAAAAATGTAGGTCGAGTTGTTGATGATCCAGTCTGGAATACAGATGTGGATAGTTCACTCAGGATACAGAAGCAGGCTTAATCTGGATACCGATATGAGTCCTTCCTGGTGTCCGGCGTTCAGGGTCGTTCTCGGGTTGAACGCTTCTATAAATTGCAGTTAATTATTTTTCCACAGCTATTTTTTTTTGATATTTGTATCACCTATCTGAAGACCACATGCCAATTGTTTATCTCTTGTTATTTTCTTTTTCTCCAATATTCTTTCACCTTTTAACTATGCCTCTTCTTCTTGTCTTCAGCCCACATTGAACCTGCGTTTTTCTCTCTCCTACACTGGACTCCTTCCATTTTTAACACTTTTGCCCCAAAAACTTCGCTTTCAATTGCTTCTTCTGCGTTTATATTATTTTTCTATATCCTTTTTCACAGCTATTTTATTTTTACTGCAATTTTGTGTATTGGGCTTACACAATAAATCAAGTAACCTTCAAGTGCCTTTGATTCCTATACGGACATCTTTCACTTTCCCGGATTAGGGCTATTTACAGTTTACATCAGTAACTAGCAAAAATTCTAACTTTTGTTCGTAACGGCTTAGTAGACCGAAGTCTAAACTAGAGCAATACGTCTGCACGTTTTTGAGTTCACCGAGAGACGGTGTATGACAAGAAATCAGAATTCGATTGAAAATTTGCCCTATTTCTCGTACGCTGATTGGTTAATTTGTTTCTGCGTCTGAAGCCAAGATAAAATTATTCTTGTATTAAACTGTTCGAAAGCAATGCAACGGCCAGCCTAAATAACCAGTATGATTTTACGACTTATTTAAAGAGTCATAAAACTTTCTTTGTTAAAAAACTAATATATTCGGTTCTTTAAATTACTAACAAATACTGACATTCGATAGGCCTTTTTATTAGGCGTATTCTGGTACAAGTCGCATCTTACCGCTCAACTTATAACAAAAGTTAGTTAATTTAATATGTTTTTTATTATTACAGTTACATAATAATTAGATAATCTCGCACATGCGCACTCTCTACACGCCTACCCATATTTTTGCACCATTTCACAACACTAATAATTTTTGTTTGTTAGATGCACTAAATCCAAAATTTACAAAACACTTATCAGGCCAGTGCTAACATACGCTTCAGAAACCGGGACAATGACAAAAAATAGCGAGAGACTTCTAGGTTGCTGTGAAAGACGGATTCTAAGAACAATATTGAGAGGAGTACAAGAAAATGGAATGTGGCGCAGGCGCTATAATTATGAACTATGCCATCTTTACAAAGAGCCGTACATTGTCAAGATAATCAAAATATACAGGCTACGGTGGGTTCGACACATAGAGAGCACGGAGGAATAACAGCCTACGGAACATATTTTCTACCAGAAACCAATAGGTAGTAGAAAAAGGAGAAGACCCCGAAGTAGTTTCAAAGACCAGATAGAGGAGGACCTGGGAAACCTGAATATAAGAAACGGGAAACCCAGGGCAAGCAATAGGGAGGAATGGAATCGACTCTTGGAGCAGGCCAAGACCC
This sequence comes from Magicicada septendecula, assembly GCA_034769895.1. NCBI lineage: Eukaryota > Metazoa > Arthropoda > Insecta > Hemiptera > Cicadidae > Magicicada > Magicicada septendecula. The sequence continues at coordinate 480,685,949 of CM068369.1, read as the reverse complement.
ACCAAGGGCTGTAGAGCCACGGCTGATGATGATGATGAACAATTATTTTTTACTGTCAAAAATACTTAAAGCTAACAATTTGAACATGTCTTTTATCGACTAACATACAATGTGCAAACCTGCAGTCTTCACTTATACAAACTTTCATTTCAACATGCTACCGTATGCCTTGACTCCCAGTACTATTTTATATGCATATACTATTCACTACAGTATATTAACGTCTACAAACGTATTCATAACACACAACAATACGTTCACTTACTTGACTTACCGTGTGGCTGCCTCAGCCTTCTGCATTCTGCGCTATTATTGGTAACGCACAATTAATTGTTTACTTGAAAGACATGTTTGAATTGGTATCCAAGTCACTTATTGACAAAAGTGTCCGATCGGTCCGACTCGAGTGCGCACTCAAGTAAAGCGGATATGTGTGTAATCGTTTTCAAATATTTGTATTTTAATATGTAACGACCTCGCTAAGAGTGAATTTTTATTTTATTTATTTCTGATGACGAGACATATGTCTCGAAACTCGTAAATTAAATCAAAACGCAACGCGAAGTCACACGACGGAAGAAATAAGGTAAATATTTTACAGATTTTTTTTAAATTGTTTACGTGTAAGTAATCAGATAATTTAAAATGCCAAAGTATGATTACAGGTCCTGTTACAGAAAAAAATAGAGAATATTACTAGGTGTTTACTTTTTCATATTTTTCTAAATTTTGTTGGGGAGGCTTAGCCTCCCTTGCCTCCCCCGATAAACCGCCGCTGGTGTGCGGAGCTGTCGTATAATAGTCTCCTTACTGTGCACGCTTAGTCTGATACATTGGTTTCTTAGCTGCACAAAATAGGAACTGTGTTGTTGGTTCTCAGTGACACGGAAGCAAGTACAAAGTGGTCGCACACACGTCAACAACTGTTACAGTTGAAACGGTTTAACATCCAAGATCGCATTGCAGAAAACAGAGATGGTTTGCTCATCTGAATAGGATTCCGGATAGCAGAATGCGCAAGGAAGATTGGCAATTAAAGCCTCTTGGACAAAGAAGTATAGGAAGGTCTAAAAAGCATTGATGAAGTTTAATTTTTAGAATGTTTTACTATTTTCTCGGCTGTATACCGTAATGTAGTAGTAATTATTTTTTTTTGTTAATATAAAAACAGGTTTATTACACAGCATTTTCGTATAGGTTTGCAATATGAAATATAAAAAAAATCAATTCAGTTAATAAGTATTTTGTAAACGGTGTTTCAATAACGCGTATTTCTATTGTGTTATTACCCTTTACTTTAATAGAACTGATTTCACGATGCTTATCACACGTTTTTCAGCCACTTTACAGATATTAATGTTGATTAGTCTTCATTTGTTTTTTTCTTTTATATGAAGCCGACTCGACCCACAAGGCCAAATTCTAGATATGCAACTGATTTTCTCAAAATTGGTTGGTAGTCCTTCAGTCTTACGACTGGTTTGTACCCTCCCCGCATATACCCGTGGTGCGTGTGGTACTGAGTCTCTCACAGGTATATGGGACCTACAGTTTAACGCCGGATCCGAACGGCATAGTTGGGGAAGGTTTATACTAAGCAGGACACCTCTCGCAGGTTTGCCATTGCCTTGCGAGGGGGAACGGTCGTATCTAAATCAGATGGCCCCCGGCGGGAATTGAACCCACGCCGACAGCGTAGCAGCGCCACACGCTAGCCACTACGGCACGACCGCTCCTCAAAATTGGTAATTTGGATAAATTAAATTGGTTATTGTCTTATCATGCCTGCTGTTACACTAAACTGGTTCTCGAATGTACAACGTATGTATAAATTTTAAATAGATTTCTGTTTGATAGTGAAGTGCAAATGCGTTGAGGTGTAAGAAGTCCGCGCGTTGGAATGGGTAACAAGTTACAATTTTGTTTACCGTCCGCGTAAAACTCATTCCGTAAATTAAGAATCTTGAAGATACAGTCTGTGATGTCTACAACAGGAATTATTGTTATAAATAAAACATGAATTTACATTTTTGCCTTTAAGGAATTTAGTAAACAGATTCAGTACACCGTATTCCTGTTATTATAGAATAAAGGCAGCAAAGGGAATTGTTAAGTTGGGCTGTCGCGAGTAACTTCGCTGTCCCTTGTTCACAGTTTCAAAGCGTTCTTGCGTCACTTTAACTTATATTATTGAAAACGTTATTATGAAAGTACAGGGGTAGGGAAAATTTGTAGATTTAAGTTTCAACTGTCGTGATAGAAAGCTTATCAGAATTATTCTGCAGAATTTGTGTGTAAATTATAATTAGCCGTCACAATAATACAGAGACTTTTAAATTCTTTCATACTGTTACGACAATTACGGAACACTCTCGAAAAGGCGAGAGTGTCTTTTTACATGCTTCTCGACTAGCCCAGCGTGCCTTGTCTGTGTCAAGGCCGTCTACTCACGTAGCACACTGTTCGAGAACACTTGTAAGCACGCTAATTAATCTGCCACGCCGCCAAATGAATGGCAAATTATTCTGAAACATGAAACATTTGCAGACTATATATATATATATATATTGTACTGTAATTATTTTATTATTTGTATGGTATTTCCATCTGCTCATAAAAAGATAACTCTATCTCAGGGTTAACAATTATTAAGTTAACTTATATTATTTAATACTGTGTATGATTTATTCTTTTCTTTAATCCGTACCAAATAACGTTAGTGTATAAATTTTTTAATAAATAACAAGGTAAGGATATCTACCATATAAATGTAAATAGTTTGAATCTGAGCTCTTCACAACTGCAACGGGTTCAATTCTAGTTGATGTTTATCATCTTAAAGGTAATGTTAGGCTTCGTGGTTTTTTCCTTCTCTGGGATTTCTTATTAGATTAAATGTTGAATTATATTTTCTTCTATGATTACTAAATTGATACTGCTTCGGAATATCGAATTTTACTGTATTGACACTCAAACTATCTTCCAGGACAGGCTTCTTCTTTTAGTTCGGCGTTCTATAAATGATATACTCAGACTTCTTGAAATATTGTTGTTTATTAAGTTGTATAAAAATTATAATTCTTTCAATGTTACAGATTTATGCTCTTGTATGTTTATTAAATTCAATATCAATGTTAACTCCCTTCCTTTAAAGGTTTCCTTTATTAAATACAAAATTAAACTCTTTTACAAGACCACTCTTAGAGGTTTATGTGATTAAATATAAAAATAGACTTTGTGATGTGTGTCGTATTACATATAAAATTAAACTAAACAAATTTTCTTCCATTTGAATACAATTCAAATCTAACAATTTACAATTTGACATTTAGATACCTAACTACATTCGTCACATCTTTCCATCATATGACTCTTAACAACATATATAATTTTATTAATTATTATTAATTACATTTATTTGCTTTTTTACATTATCCATATAATTATTATAATTTAGATTACTATTCTATTAATCTTTCATTTTATTTGAATGTTTATTTCCAATTTAATATAATAATTGTTAACACATATTTCTTAATGCTGTTCTATATAATATTGGAGTCTACCGCTATGTTGGTTGTGACTAACACTCAGTTTTTTTGTTTAAAATCCTAACATATGTTCACCATACTATTAAATTTATATCTTCTCTCTTTTAAAATTATTATTTCATTCTTATGTACTGTTGTGTATTTTAACAAGAGTACATAATACCTTCCCTTATTTCACAATCTCAGATATAATTTGATATGAGATTTTGAAATAATTAATTTCTTATCACCACCATGGTCTAACATTAATATTGACAACATTTGATTAATTCGCTAATTGTATATCACAAAGTTCTTTTCATAAATTGTTTTTTTATTAACATAACAAATATGGTTCATCACTATCACGAATCACCGTATCTTACACACTCATTTATGGATTAAAATAACATTAATCAAACCAACTGGTTTTACATAAAAAATAATAAGTATAAAATAACAATTGTGCCTACTTTCATGGCTAAAAAACTCAAAAACATGAATACAAACATTATCTTTTCTTTTAAATCTCACCTTCCCAATCCTGGTCATAAATTTCATGTGTTCTTTATTTCAGAATTCACACTCTTTTAGTTATTATCTGATTTATAAGGGCGAAGTTGATTAATATTGTATGTCCCTTTAATTTTTCCATCCTGGTATTTTATTACTACGGTATTGTTATTGTTCACCGTTTCAATTATGAATGGGCCTACATAATATAGAAATAATTTTTTCATCAACTTCTCCTTACTGCTGGGAAGTTGTCTGTTACGAACAAGTACTAACTCTCCTATATGATAATTAATTTGTTTATACCGCTTCTTGTATTGTCGTCTGGCTCTTTCGTGCCTTCACTTTCAACCGACTTTCCATAATAACTTGGATGTCCTTCTGTGGTTCAGTGAACCACGTAAAGTCGACTAAATTTTCGATAATTCTGGGTGGGCGTTTTTTATGCATGGCCTCATATGGTGTCACACCGGCTCGTGATTTGCTAAATTTATAAACTCTTCTGCTTTACTAACATATTCACTCCATTTATTATGTTGATCATGGCAGTATGTGCGAAATAAACGACCCATTTCTTTGAGCATTCTTTCGGCCGGGTTACTATTTGGATGGTATACAGATGTTTTATATGTCCTAATTTTTATTGCTCTCATCGCATTCTGCCACTTTACACCTTTAAATTGTGTTCCATGATCGGATATGATACTACTAGGCAACCCTACCTCCTTTATATACTTTTCTTTAATTATTTTTACTATAGTATGGGTATTAGCCTTAGTGATGGGATATAACTTTGTAAAACTAGTAAAACTGTCCAAGATAATCAGTATGTACTCACTACGTCTCCTACCACTAGTTGGGAATGGTCCACAAATGTCAATAAAAACTTGCTCTAACGCTCTCAACGCTTGATTGTTTATCCGCCTTCCCTCATATCTGACATTGGCTAACTTGACTTTTTGACAAATATCACATGTTTCTATGGATCGAATTACCTTCTTTTCTAATTTATTTATGTAAAACTGTTCCTTCAGTGCTGACACTACTTTCTTCTGGCCTTGGTGTCCATATCTCTCATGATAATCAACAATTAATTTATGACATACCTCTTCCGGCACTAATATTTTCCAATCAATATTTCTTTTGTCGGTGTTCCTAAACATTACTCCTTCATGAATCATATAATGTGATGTAGCGTTGGAAGTATTTTCCATCCTTTTCCTCAACTTCTGTATTCTAATATCTGTTGGCTGTAATTTCTTTATTTCTTCTACAATGAGTTTTAATTCTTTTGTGTTCCTAAAGCATGCCAAAATTTTACGTGCTTCTTTGCCCATTATTTCTTCTTGACCCCCTACTCGGGATAATATATCCGCTACTATATTTTTATTGCCCGGTAGGTACTCCCATTTTATACGATATTCTTGTAACTGGAACATCCATCTTGTGAGCCTTCCATGGAACATCTTACAGTTTTTAAAAAAGGTTATTGCTTGATGATCGGTTCGTACTACTACCTCACTGTTTAATAAGTATGTTCGGAATTTAGTTATTTCAAAAACCACACTCAATGTCTCTTTTTCAGTTATGGTATAATTAAATTCTGCTTTAGATAGTGTCCGGCTTGCAAAAGCTATCACCTTTGGTTCTCCCTTGTCATTTTCTTGATATAATACCGATCCCAAACTTCCACTGGCATCACAATTTAAATTAAAAAACCTTACTAAAGTCTGGGTGACTTAACATGACACACTGTAAAAACATCTGTTTCACTTCATTGAAGACTTCCTCATCTTTTTCAGTCCACTTCCATTTATTCTTCTTACAAATTAAATGTTGATAATGATGTGTTAGTTCGGAGTAATTACTTTGGAAGTTTCTATAATAATTACAAAGACCTAAGAAACTTTGTAATTTTTTTACATTTTTTGGATATGGGAAATTCTGTTTTGATTGTATTTTATCAGGATCCGCAGATATGCCTGTATTCGAGACTATAAACCCTAAAACTTGCTGGCTATGAATGTTGACTTGTCTAATTTTAGTGTAATTCCATGTTTCCCCAATCTGGTAAGTACCTTATCAATTTGATGACAATGCTTCCGAACTACTTGATGCAATTACTAAATCACCGACGTACACTGTAGTAAATTCCAAAATCTCCTTGCCCAATACTGCATCAAGACTTTTGATAAATATAGCCACACTATTAACCAGACCAAAAGGTAATCGTTTGAGTTGGTAATTTCTACCGTTTACTATGAAACTCACATATTTTCTGCTTTCTGGATGCAATTCTACTTGCCAATATCCAGATACAGCATCCCAACTACTAAAAAACTGTACGTTATTAAAACGTTTTAAAATTTCTCCTATGTTCTCGGGCGACGTCTTATCAGCAATTATCATCTGATTAATTTGACGTGCATCCAAACACAATCTTAATGACTTATCTTTCTTGGTGTCGGGATTAATTATAGGCTCTGATAAAAAGCTGGTTCAGTAGAAAGGTAGTATTGGTTGTTAACCCCAACTGAACTTGGCCGATTGCTGGAATTGTTGTGGGAGTTGTAAATTCCCTCCCAGCAATTGCCATTTACACTGATGAAATACAAATTACGTACAGTACCTGTGGTTTGATGGAAAGCACTCTTGTAGGCTGTAAGACAGCATGTAGCTGAAGCTGCTTGTTGTGGTAGTTGATGTTGTAGTAGAAACTGCGGTGTTGATGAACAGTTCGCACATACGCGATTTTCCGAACTTTTGCGTGAGTTTTGAACCGTTTGCCGTATTTGCGGAAAAAGTTACATACGAGAAGAGACAGGCCTGCGAAAGCGACGCGAACACGTGTATAACTACGAAGCGAACAACAGAACAGAGTTCAGCGCACGCGCGAGAGATCGATTTGTGGTTGGTCTTGCATAAAACGACACGCACTCGCGCACTATTTGAACTTACCAAATCGTACGTGAAATTAAAGTTACGAGGAAAGACAAACACAGGATATTTACAGAATGAAAATTAATTACAACTGAAAATTAGCTAAACACTACATCTAACACACCGCCCGCCAAAACCTATGGTTTTTCAAATAGTGACGGGGGTGACCACGTGCATATACAAAACTGGAAAGGGTGCAACCTTATTGACGGGTCGCACTACGGTACCATTTGCGGTACGTATGGTCAAAACTCGGGTAACGGAATCAGGAGCGGGATGAAGGGAGAGGATTCGTCCGACAGGCCAGTGCAGTGGTGCTGACTCTCCGTCTTGTAATAGTACAAGTTGCCCTTCATGGAGTGACGCCGAGTTCTTGTTCCACTTGGAGCGTTGAAGTTGACTGTGAAGATAGCTCTTACTCCACCGTTTCCAAAACGATTGAACTATTTGAGAAGATGAGTCCATCGCTGACGTGGATGGGCGAGATTATCTTGAGGCTCTTCTGGAGCTGATAACAAGGATCTTCCAACGAGGAAATGTCCAGGGGTAAGAAAATCAAGTTCCTCAGATGGATCTGGTGACATGTCGCATAGAGGGCGACTGTTCAATATCGCTTCAATGCGTGTGAATATGGTACAATATTCTTCAAATGTAAATGTTACATCACCAAGAGTGCAGTACAAATGACCTTTCGCTGATTTGACGGCGGCTTCCCAAATTCCACCAAAATTCGGCGCATACGGCGGATTGAAGTGCCATTGAATTTTGCGTTTCGCTAATTGAGCGGCTATTTCATCGCTATGAGTTTCCAACATAGAACATAGATCACGAAGGTGGCGGGAGGCGCCGACGAAGTTGCGACCATTGTCAGAATAAAGATCTGAAGGAAGTCCACGACGAGCGATGAAACGATTCAGCGTGGCGAGGAAAGCCTCAGTAGACAAATCTGAGACAACTTCTAGGTGTACTGCACGGGTAACCATACACACAAATACGCAAAGATAACTTTTATAGGTGCGTGGTTTACGAAGGCGAGTGTCTTTAGTTGAGAACGGACCAGCATAATCAATGCCGGTGGACAAGAATGCAGGTTGTGGTGTTACGCGAGACATAGGCAACGAAGCCATGATAGGTTGCGAGGGCTTTGCAGACATTTTAAAGCACTTGACACATTTACGCAGCCGAGCTCTCAAGGTGGAACGAAGGCAAGGAATCCAAAAGGTTTGGTTGATCAATCCTTGAGTAGTACGTGGTCCAGAATGCAAGCCTAACGTATGAAAGTGATCAATGGCGAGATCAGTTAGATGTGATTTCTTTGGCAGAAGCATAGGAAACTTGGATCTGTCCGGCAACAAGGAGTGACATAGTCTACCACCAGCACGAAGGATACCATCATTGGAGATAAACGGAGACAGCGAATGTAACGAGTCAGGAATCTTTCCCTTCTTCATACAGGCAATCTCTTGATCAAAGTAGTCTTGTTGCGTTAGACTTACTACGGTGAGTTCAGCGACTTTGAGTTATTTGACAGACAAAAGCGTAGATTTTGACGCCATATGCTTACGAGAGTGATTTACGAACCAATGAATGTAAGCAAATACACGTATGAGTTTTTGAAAACTCGACATTCTTTGGTAGAAGTCAGTGAATCTTTCTGGAGAAGTGACCACAAGAGTTGTGGCCGGAACAGGTTTCAATTCAGGAATCTCCAAGTGGACCTTTCTACTGTAGACAAGCAGAGGCCAAGACTTAGATGACACGTGAAATTTCGGTGGTCCCTTCCACCACAGTCCTGAGTTTTGAAGCGTGGCAGCAGTGCGTCCACGGGAACCCACATCAGCTGGATTACTGTGCGTAGGAATGTGAGCCCAACATTTAAGTGCGGTGAGTTCCAGGATGGTCACCACTCGATTAGCAACATACGTTTTGAGTTTGTAGGATGGTGTATTAAGCCAATCCAATACAGTACTAGCATCAGTGTACAGTCGAATTTCCAGTATAGGAAGAGTGGATAGGACCTGTTGAGTTGATGGTATCAATCGTGACAATAGCACTGCGGCATTGAGCTCTAGTCGAGGGATGGAGACAGTTTTTAGCGGGGGGACATGACTTTTGGCTACAAGCAGTTTCATGTTGACTCGGTTGTCATTACTTTCTGAATGCAGATAAACGGCGGCGGCAAAGCCATGCTGTGACGCATCGCAAAAACCGATGAGACGATAATGAGCGTTGTCAATAGTGGCGCGAGTGGAAATGATATTTCACTTACAGCTGATAGTCCAACAATGAATTTTTTCCAATCCTCTTCGTAGTCAGAGCATAACGGGTCATCCCAATCCAATGAAGCAGTCCAAAGACGTTGCATGAAACATTTGGCCCAAAAAACGATAGGCGAAAGCCAACCAAGAGGATCGAAAAACTGGGAGATGTACGACAAGATACTGCGTTTGGTGATTTTCGCTTTGAACGGAATATAGTTATACGAAAAGGTATCAGAAGATGGACACCAACGAATACCAAGAATTTTTACTGTTTGGTTTTCATCAGAAAAAATGAAAGGATTTTCCAGGTGTTCTGGAGGAAATTGGGCTATCAGTGCTGGGTTGTTTGACGTTCACTTTCTTAGCTCAAATCTCGAAAGTGACAATATTGTATTTAGCTCCTTTATGAGATGCACACTTTCCTCAAAGGTGTCAGTACCTAGGTCGTCTACAAAGGTATGATTTCGAGTGCATACGCGGCGCGTGGGAAAGATGAGCCTTCATCTGAAATCAGTAGTTTTAATGAACGTTGAGCTAAATACGCTGACGGTTTTAGTCCATATGTTACAGTGGCTAACTCATATTCTTGGAGAGGTTGAGATGAATCGCTGCGCCAAAAGATATGTTGGAGATGTCGATCTTCCGGACGAAGTATAATTTGACGATACATCTGACGACAGTCTGCGGTGATGACAAATTTGTGAGTACTGAATGATATCAATATGTGTTGGTCACTTTGAAGCTTGGGACCTGCAAGAAGGCGTTCGTTGAGTGACACACCAGTGTGATCTGGAGAACTGGCATTAAACACGACCCGGATTTTTGCGTGAGGATCGTGCCTTTTGAATACACAATGGTTTGGAATTATGTACGAAGACGGAGTGTGCGCAACAGACATGTGGCCCAGGTCCAAGTATTCCTGCATGAAATTGTTATACTTGTCCCCTTCTTGTTATACTTGTCGCACTTCGGGGTTTTTTGAAAGGCGATGTTCCAAGTTAAGAAAGGAACCAATAGCGGCTGGACGATTCGATCCAATTTCAGTAGCTAAAGGGGCAACTGGCAGTGCAACCATGTACCGCCCGCCCTGTACTCTCGTCGTGGTTTGAACAAACAAGTCTTCACAGTATTGGTCTTGAGGAGATATAGATTTGGGTGTTTCGACTTCCTCTATTTCCCAAAATCGTTTAAGTTGGAGATCAACCCTATCGTTCAGAGTTGAGAACAAGGTGGTGGACGACGCTTGACGTGATGAGAATGATTGGCGATTGACTACAGTGCCGACTAGGACATATCCGAACATGGTAGATATAGCAGAAGGATTGCCTTTGATTACGGAGCGTGGGCCGTCTGACAGGCAATATGGATACACGTCGCTTCCAATGAGTAGGTCGACCTTGGCAGGGCGATAAAAATCAGGGTCAGCAAGTTGCAGGCCTGAGAATTGTGCAGCTACATCCTTGTGGAGATTAATGGAAGGCAATTCACTAGTGATGCGATCCATGACTACAGACTGTACATGAATTGGACGTTGACGAGCGTCTCGAGACCGAAGACTGAGATCTACGGTGAAAGTAGTCTTGTTCACTTGAGAATTTATACCAGTGAGTGTGAAGTCAACAGGGCATTGTTTAAGAGCAAGACGTGCGGCGCAATCTGCGGTGATTATACTGCGTTGACTGCCAGAATCGAGAACAGCTCGAATTTCCTGGCACTGACCATATGCATCCTTTACTAATACTTTTGCTGTGCCGAGTAATACAATTTTCGAAACAGAATCGACGGTTGAGGCGTGACAAGAGAAAGTTGCATTCTGACTGTTGGCAGAGCTTGATGGTGACAAAACAGGTCCGGGGGCGCCCGTTTGCACACTACTCGGCGTTGAATTGACAGACGAGCTTTGAACATTTGCCTGACAAAGCATAGTGTTGTGGCTTTTACTACAACATGTTCGAAAACTTTTGTTTGAGGTACAATTTGCACGAGGATGAGTGGAAAACAAGCAAAGCATCGTTTGTGCTGACGAAGTACATTGTAACGAGAGTCAACAGGCAGTTGTTGAAACTTTTCACAATTGAATATTTTGTGATTACCATTGCAATGAAAACAGGTAGTGTTGGGTCGAGCTTCCTGAGAGGTTTGAACTAACAGAGTCTTTGCAGATTTATTTACAAATTTTGCCTGGTTAGGTGTGCCTTTGAAACCACTTGTGCCGGGAAACGATCGCCTATTGACAGGTGGTGTACTGAGAGGCGAACTAGGAGGCGATTCAGCCTGAATGATTTCGTATGACCTTTCTAATTTGGTGATAAATTTATTACAAGTAGGGTAAGAATGAGAGTTCTAACGCGGAAGTGACGTCACAGCCCCCCTTTTGGCGCGAAATTCAAAAATCCATGTGGTGGGGGTAGACTTCCGGCGCAGCGTGTCGTCATGTGCAGAGGTTATGATGGACCGGGGGGGTAGTGGTGTGTCCCACGTTACCTCGATGGGCGTACCAAAGTTGTCGGCCATGTTGTCGGCGTTCGGCCATGTTGTCGTCGTCGTCCATTTTGCGTGGTTCCGTGTGCGTTGATTGGCGGAGGCGTGGCCGCCGTTCGGTGACAAAATGGACGACGACCCCACCACGACGGGCGAGGATCAAGCCAGGCCGCCGCCCAGCGACGATGACGACGACGGCGAAGGGCGAACGGCGAACATAGCCACGCCTGGTGGCCATGTTGGGAAAGCTGTGATGTTGTCGGATTGTGCGTGTGTGCTGGTTAAGGTTGGGCCACGTTGCCGGATCGTGGTGTGTTATAGTGTATGGTTTGGGTATATGTTTTGTTTTTCCGGAAGGGCGGCCATGTTGGAAAAGCGTCGACGTTGTCAACTTGTGCCGTTGTCGGCTCGTGCATGTGTTATAGTGTACGGGTTTTGTATATGTTTACACTGCCGTTGTCGGCTCGTGCATGTGTTATAGTGTACGGGTTTTGTATATGTTTACACTGCCACCATTGTCCGTCGACGTTGTCAACTTGTGCCGGCCACGGCTCGGTGTTATAGTGTACAGGTTTTGTATATGTTTACACTGCCACCATTGTTGCCAACTCATGAACTGTAAATTTGAATGTGTGCTTTTGTGGTAAGTATATATTGTAAAAATACAAAAAATGTGCACAGCATCGATGTGAAACTCTTGTTGACTGGCTATTGTGGTGTAATTGTTTTGATTGACACTTCACTTATAAAACATGCATGATAGAAGGAAAAAGGATAGTTGAAAAGAAAAGAAATAACTAAGCAAATTCAAAAAATTTACATATTTATATACAATATATATACCGAAAAAAAATTACAAATACAATATATATATACAGAAAAAAAACATTATAAATAGACATATAAATAATATAATTTAATGAAAAAATAAATAAAAAGTTCAGTTTATATTACATTTTATATACAATATATATACAGACAAAAAAAACGGTTATAATATATATACAAAAAATAAAACATTATATCAAAAAAACATCACTTTGTATATTACAATAGTAAAAAAAAAAAATACGGATACAATATACAGAAAATAAAACATTATATGAAAAAAAACATCATGTTGTTCATATTTAATGTGCACGACCATCTGTAACAGAAACAAAAACAATATTAGTGATGTATAATTGATAGGCGTAGGATGGATTAGAATAATGTGTACTGTTACATACCTCAAAAATGCATGCGTGCATAAAATGGGTGTATTGGCCTGCTGAATGCATACACCCGACATTGCGGACATCCTGGCGGCGACCCCTCCAGTGCCACGGTTTGAAACCAGTTGATGATGCACAGATAGTGGTATGTGTGCCCACACATTAAGCCGAGGAGTCTCTGCCCCTCAGTATAATTTTCTTGGCACACACTACAAGATGTGTGCCCTAACATACCCTGAATGGGGCAGAGATCTCCACGGCTCCATCGCCACGTTGGAAATCTACTTCTGAGAAGTAGTCTCATCGTGGCGACTTCGCTATGCATCCTTGGTTCCACCGTGTCGATAATATCATAAAACACGCATGGCGCGTCTTCTGGAGGGGACTGTAATCGTGGATCGTGCCGCATATGCTGTTGCTGAGGTTGTGGTTGAGGCTGCTGAGGCTGCTGAGGTTGTGGCTGCTGTTGAGGCTGTGGGGATTGCGATTCTGGTTGTCGTGCTGTACTTATCCATTGCGGACGTGGTTGCGGCTGTTCCTGTGGTTGTGGCGGTGGTGATGGCGATTGTGGTGGTGGTGATTGTGGCGGTGTGATCGTTATTTGTCGTGCTTGTGGACGAATATCACTGGTGAAAAGAAAAAATATAAAAATCATGTAAAAAAAAACATGAAAGTATGTAGACATAAGAAGAAGACTTACATATTAAATGTGATGGTAGGTAATTGTTGTTGTTGTTGATGCTCATCAACATTATTTTCATCATCATCATTATTAGTTCTTTCGTCAAGCAGTAACGTATCACTGTCACTATCATTGTCATCATAAACCATCATCTCATCATTGCTGAAAAAAAGTACACTTTTAATACCAGATGTAAACGCAATAGTACAAGTGAACGTTAATGAAAAAAAACGTACCGACTCGTGCCGGCTTCCTGAGATGCAGCAGCAGCAGCAGCAGCAGCAGCAGCAGCAGCAGCAGCAGCAGCAGCAGCAGCAGCAGCAGCAGCAGCAGCAGCAGCAGCAGCAGCAGCAGCAGCAGCAGCAGCAGCAGCAGCAGCAACAACAGCAGTAGCAGCAGCTGAACCGGTAGCATCACTGAAAAAAAAATACATTTGAATACCGAACGTAAACGCAATAGTACAAGTGATTGTTAATAAAAATGGTCTTACCGACTCGAGTTTTGTTGTGATACTGATGAAGGTCCCAATAAGGCCTGACGTAACCTTTGGGAACTATAAAAAATAAACAGTAAGTCAGTCGAATGTTGTATTCTGTTTGTACTCGTTAAATAAAAAAAATGTTGTAATTTACCTTCGAACTCGTCGCTGCTCCTCACAGACTCTTTTATATAATCTATTATCGCTTCCACTCATTCTGTAAAACGTAACAAGAAAAATGTTGTATAGTAATTTGCTAACATAATAATGTGTGTGTGTGTGTGTGTGTGTGTGTGTAATGTCAAATATTAACGTAAAAATATAGTAAGTACTTACATGCAAATTGAAAAATTATAATGAATGTGATAATACTTATTATGACGAAATGCTTATATATACGTATATGCTTGGTAGGAGTCTGCTATAGACAAAGTCCCCTTACCCTCAAAGTGTTCACCACACACACACACACACACACACACACACACACACACACACACACACACACACACACACACACACACACACACACACACACACACACACACACACACACGGCTTGCATCCTGTACGTAACAAAGCCCCTCGCCATCACAAAGTTCACACGCTGCGATAACATATGGCTAGTCAGCGAATAAAATTAACTGCACATGTGCATAGTGTGGGAAGGTCTCAGTGGGAGTCGATTACATCCTGTTATAAATATTAACCATTAATGTCTAATCGTCTACCTCACCTCTCCTACCAATTGAAAATTAAATGAAAGTAAATAAATAAATTTTATATTTGCAATACAAGTTTATTATTACCGTGAGTTACTGCTCTGTGTATCTTAGTCTCTTCATGTTAGGACTGGTATCGTCATTGGTTAACGCACGTTTACACACTCTGTAGTGTCCGTACGCGAGTGTAGTTACACCATCGTCCAGTACGTACCTCTTATCGTCATAAGGAGACAGGGAAAGTTTTGTTACACGTTGCGTGTACAGCTTATGACGATCGCTTCGTATACACTCGGCAGAGGTGAAAACTGTACGACTATCGAAAAGACACTCGCTGTATAACTGATGACGTAACCTTTTTTTTATTGCCGTTCTTGGAACACCTTTCGCCACCTTTTTGTCGGTACAGTCGGACAACAGGAGCGAGTAACATTTAGCTCTGAGTCCGACGAATTCCCTGATGGGTTTCCCATTAGTTTCATCCTTGAACTTCCCCACGACTTTTTTGTTGTCGTCGCAATGACAAGGATGATCTGAGGGATAGTCCGACGTGTCGAAAAGGTGGAGATCCTCTTTCATATCCAAGTACACATCGTCAGTCTGTATGCTGTAAAGTAAACTGTCGGTATCGGTCATTAATAATGTTAATCGTTGTCCGTACTTGCTGACAGCGTACCGATAATGAAAATCGTACATTATCAATTTACTGACATCAAGTACTGTGAAACCAACATACACTGGACGGGAAAGGTATATAGTTCTGTTTCGTAAAGCCAATCCGACCAAGTCGTCGGTGTAGCGGATCATACGCTTTAGTCGTGGATTGGAAACAAGTTTCTGCAGCCGCCCTTTGGTAGAGACTAGTTGGAAGTCTATTCGTTTCCTTACGTTCTCCAGCGATTTACCATAGACAGCGTTGACCATCAGTTTGAAAAAATCTTTTTCAAAACTGTTGGTGGCTGCTGCTCTCTTTTGTGTGTTGAAATCGATAAACGGTTTCATCCACGCTTTCTGTTTAAAACTCAACACCCTATGGATCGCTTTCAATTTTAGACCAAGGTTCAGATACAACTTTAAATTTCGAAAATGAAGAACGTATTTTTGCTTATCGTCCAAAGTCGTTAGCAACTTGGGGACGGACGATGAGGGCGTTTCTGATCCGTTATACCCTTTTGTATAGTGTAGTCGTGTGTGAAGTCGTCGAGAGTACGGTGAAAGTATGTCAGGATTGACGCAGGAACGCACAGGTGCTAGTGGATAATCTGAGTGAAGATCATGAAGTTCGGATGGATAGTGTAGGTCGACCTCAAGTATGTAGCCCATGTCACTGTCATCACTCAGAGTACGTACGTCCAGTGAGTCGATCTCGTTACGATCGAGCCATCTAAAGTCACCGTAAGGGAGTGGCTGTGACATGGCTGCACCGTAAAGGTTGTTGCAGTCGGTGTACAATATGAAAGAGGTCGGCTTTGAAGCATCATACTGATCAGCGATTAGCGGGTTGTTGGCCTTGGCATAGCGGTTGGGTACCATGCTAACACCACCGCGAACGGCTGTTTCAATAAAAAGATGCTGATCTATATCCGTCAACAGTTCCAGTCGCACACCGGTCATCTTTAACATCGCGTGCCAAGCAACGCCGGGAAGCGAGTAAAGATGAGCCGGATCAATCTGGTAGTACCGTATGGCCATCTCACGAAACGCCTCGAAGACGTCAGCCAGCAGCAGTACATCTGTTTTAAGATAAAGATCGTGATAATCACCCAGCGTGCGGATTCCGAAAGTCTGCCACACATTCTGTGCATGTGCGTAATCTTCGTCCAACACGGGTGATTCACTCAGCCTATTGAAAAAGTGTTCGCGTGCGGGCAGACATGTTTCGTCGAACTTCTCGCTACCTGTCATGTAATCGTAAGGGTACACCCCCTTACGTAAGAGTAGCTCGAAGTGTTCTTCAAAACATTGCTTTGTTAAAGCGAAATCCGCACCGCTCGCGCGCAAGTTTCCAACAAGTGTATCCAAGGACGTGTTCAAAAATTGTAACGTGTCTACGAAACGTAGGGCACCCAACGTGACTGATACGAAGCGTTCACTAGTGGTAGCGATACAAGTGAGAGTTTCATCATTGTATTTACCCAACCCTTGTATCAAGTGATGTGCGTCGTAACCTCGTAAGTTATGGAAAAAGACAGGAATATGTTGGGCGGACTTGGAGTTGAGGTTACATACGTTGTGAGCTGCGCCAAGGTATCGTCCAGTCAGATGACAATGGTTGCGCACCTTGTCGTCATCAGTCAGCGGTTTTTCGCAGAGATGGCATACGACAGCATTCGTGAAAGATAATACGTCACGATCACTCATAGTCATAGGGATATTGGTACGCATGATCCTGTACAGTTCATGCTCTTCATCGATTAGTCTATCTAAAAAGGTTTCTATCACGTTCACACCGCGATAAACGACCTGTGGTTTGAAAATGTTACCCTCGTGGTCGACTATGAGGTAGGAAAAACCTGAAGGAAGATGTAACGACTCTGTTGTGGTGGACGATGTGTGTGGAGGAGCATCGCAACGATGGCAAGGTACAATGAACGATTCAAAGTCTGCATATATAGCGAAAGGGACTTTATGACAGTACGTGTAATTTTTGAAGTACATAACCTTCTCCTTCTCTTTCGTTGGTAAACGAATTCTTTGTTCACCATACGGTGAACAACGAGGGACATGTTCACTAAGTAGTCGTTCTTCACAGAATCTATGCAGACAGTAGTTGCAATAGAAAGAACGTCCGTTGTGTTTGGTTAGTGAAGATAGTAAGCGGCTAATATTTTTTATTAAACAGTAATGTTTTCGGTCAGTGGTGGTGAGAAGTAATAGATTAAAATGGTGTTGTCTGTCACTGGAAGGAGTTATTCTTAGCGGGTAAATTTCATTTTCTTCGTAACCAAAAACATTTATAGAAATGTCAGAATTGTCTCGTTCGAACTTCACAATATCGCATAGGCGGGTGGGATAAGTTATACCAGAAGTGGTGATACTGTGAATATGTGATTTGTATTTGGATACACGCTCGCTGTCTCTGTGTTGTGGAAACAGTGCGGCCAACACTGACCATATAAAACACATTTGATCGCCTGTATTGTTTACATTGATGATGGATTTAGTACAAGACAATTCAGGAGGTGTACGGATGAAATTGGAGGCGGCCAGCGGTTGGTATCGTGAGAGAACGAGTTCTAACGAGATTATATGATCCAACGCCCAACCGCTACCCTCACGAGTGAATTTATAAATCGATTCGATGATTTTTTCGTACGAAGCTTCTAAACGTTCAGGCAATACGTTCTGATCAGCGATCAATGTCGTATGACATCGTCCATGAAAATAGCCTTCACTCGTCACTTCTTCGTCCTCGTTCGTGTCGGCATTTACAATGTACTTGACAAATCTCGCTTTTAGCGCTATATGCCACTTTATAGTAAGCAAACGTGTCAGTTCGTTTAGAATGTCCGTACGTAACATATCGTGAATTTCATCGAAAAAGGTAATGACATCGTTGACACATTCTTCTTCTTCCTCTACAAGAGGTGTGTAAACGTACGACACCAACGAGCCACGCAACGAATGTTTACGATCAACAGAAAACGTCTGCATTGTTAGAATAACGATAAAAGCAAAATCAATTACTTGCTCACTTGAAGAACATTAGAATACTGATACAAAGTTAGAAAATAAGTAACATTTTATAAGCAGTGCGTGAAAGTTAGCCTGCACGAGACTCGAAGGTGAACGCAGGCAGCGATCACCGCTCCACTTATACTATCTATGATGAGTGCGTGCGCAGCTATTTGTTCCCACTACTGTGCTTTATTTCATACCGACCAATTGACGACAGCAATCCCCACTACGATTGCGCGCGCAGCTACCACTGAGGAAGTGAAATGCAGCGCAACAAACCAACATTCTTGCTTCAGATATGGACGTGCACACATATTCTTTTGCAAGCCGATTAAAAAGCTTTTATAACATCCATCGTCGAGGTAACATTAAATTTTACGTGCGTAAATTTCCGAATACGAACGTGAGATTTTTTGACCTAGCCAAAGCCGGGTTTATTTATGAAGGCGATGATGATGTTGTAAGATGCTGCAATTGTAAAATACGAATTATGGATTGGATGGCGGGTGATGATCCTGTCCAAGTCCATAAGGCGTCAATGCCTACATGTAGTTTCGTTCGTGAACACTTGTAGAAGTCGACGCACGCAAAAACGGCTCTTTTCAGAGCCAACATAAACTCATGTACAAACATACCCGTTTGGGTAATACTAGTAGTACTCTGTGTTAGTACTATACTAGTACTAATAGTACTATATATATTACTATTACTAGTACTACTACTAAATGTGTGTACACAATTCAATGTCTGACTGATGGCGCCAATGATAAAAAAATAAAACAAAAGATTTCATAAAAATTATACCTATTAAATATCATGACAATTTCGAAGCTGTATCACTTGCATCGCAGATCGATGACACAATGGATGTTTATCGATACGATGATGGGAAACATTTCACACTAACAAAACCGTTACGAAGCACGATACGTTCCAACTTGTGTTCTATGTATTTTGTGAAGAAAAAACGGTTTTGTGGTAACTACTGTACACGTTATAAGTTTGGTGTTGACAAATATCACGGACGTTGTTGGCGTCACATAAAGAAACGTAGCGGTTATCTCCCGCCGATCGTGCTGTTGATGATAATCTCTGATCGTATACACAACAAATCACGATGGCTTCATTTTATCGAAGAGTGTGATCGAAACAATGTACCGATTGAACTCGTGGTTTATGAAAAGAATATGTTCAAGTGTACAGTACGTCACGCGTGGAATTTTATTTCACGTTTCCGACCGATTCCTGAACTGTATCATGCCGTTCAACGTGTTCACGGCTTACATGATTCACACGGACAAATGAACTATGCGACTGTGTACACAGACATGCTCGCCTACGGAAGTTCAATCCCACACGCTTTGTGTTGCATTGTCATTACAGAGCGCACTATTCCGATACGTACAGCGATTGAAATATACAGAAGCGCGATTATGATAGCACCAAAGTGCGCAGTGGATCCTAGCTACAACGTAAGTTTTGACGTGCGCTGCCCGCCATCTTCGTTACCGACACTTGCGAGAGGGAAACAGTTCACATTGGTGAACAACAAGGCGCAGGGATTGTTTTCAGTAGCCTTTCTGAAGGAATCATTGCCTACACTCCGCAAGTATTGTGAATACTTCGGTCTGCAGTATTCACATGAAAAAGGGTACACAGTGAAAGATCGACGTTTATACGAACAGTGGCAACGATGTACAGGTGCTATGGCAGACGAGTTTTGGTTGTTGAACTCGTATCTTATACACCTGCATATGGAGTCGAGAAGTCATCGTCCGATCATAGAACTCAAAGCTAAACACATGTGCGAGCATCTACCCGTAAACGATAACGTCATAGTCGCGGAAATGCACGAGTATCGTGCCAACGTTATACGCAGCGTCATGTTCAAAGACATGAATTCCGTCAAGACCGTAAGAGCGTTGGACATGAAACAACACACGCTCATGAGATATTACATCGGTATGAGTCTCGTGCGTAATGGACGTATGAAAATCAGTTTAGCGCATGTTTTAACGTACTTACGCAATCACAAGAAGAACGCGTTGTTTTTCCGTTCGGTCGAGATGATATAACTGGACGTGGAGTGGAAATCTTACTACAGTCACGCGATGGAAAGCAGACGTACCAGAACGGTACCGAGGAGAGTTACATTCAGCACTGAGTTAACGCTTTACCACGTTCCGACGTATTGTGAATCACGGTTCGTACGATATGAGAATGAAACGACAGGTGAAGAACATACAGCAGAGCGTTCGCAAGACTATCGCGAAGGAGTTGCACAGACCGGTAAGAAGGAATTTTCCGAGACGTGCGGTGGAGTTAAAGGGACTTCACGACTTGTACCAAGCGGACCTGGTAGAGATGATACCGCACGCGAAGGTGAACAAGGGATTCAAGTACCTTATGACAATCATTAACGCGTTTAGCAAGTACGCGTACGCTGTTCCGTTGAAAACAAAAACGGGCGTAGAGGTCGCACGAGCTCTGGAACCGATTCTTCGTGCTAATAAAATGAAATATCTGCAGACAGACAACGGGGAAAGAGTACTATAACAGTAGCGTACAAAAATTGCTGAGCAGATACGGTATCACACTCTATTCCACGTATAGTGAAAAAAAGGCCTCCATTGTGGAACGTTTTAACAGTACGTTGAAAACGCACATGTATCGCGCGTTCAGTGAACAAGGTCATTATCGTTGGTTGGATATGTTGCCGGAACTAGTCAACACGTACAACAACAGCGTGCACAGAACGATTGGAATGAAACCGTGTCAGGTGAAAGAATCCAACGAACGTACAGTGCTACAAAGGATTCGTGTGAACACAGCGAGGAGCATCGTTTATAAACGACCGAAATTCAAAGTAGGCGATCGTGTGCGTATAAGCAAACACAAAATGACATTCGCCAAAGGATACACACCAAATTGGACAAACGAGATATTTCTCGTTCATTCGGTGCGTACCGGCAGCGTACCCATTACCTATTCGCTAAAGGATCATACAGGAGAAGTGTTGAAAGGTGGTTTTTATGAACATGAAATCAGTAAATCGAACGTTGGTGACGTGTACTTGGTAGAAAAGATTGTACAACGTAAAGGCGATCGTGTAAAAGTCAGATGGTTAGGATTCGATGGTAAACACGATTCGTGGATACACAAGAAGAACTTGCTATAACAACTATTCGACTCATGGAAATAGAACCAGTATGCATCGATGCGTTACGATGACAACATGCACGCTGTGTACAGTGTAAAAGACATTGTGTCACATCCTGGTTACGATGAGTACATCGTGAACACGACTGCAAACGACGTTGAACGCATGCGTAGGATCTTGACAGTGCACGAGTACTGGCAACGGGTTATCAATCGTGTGAAGAGATTCCGTCTTAACGAAATAGTACCAAGTGGTACCGGATTCGATCACTACAAAGAATGTGTTTGGTCGGATCCGAACTGTGAAACGGGTCCGGACACTTGTGTATGCAGTTACATATCTACCGACTGCTGCAATATAGTGCGACTATTAAATAGACTGTGCACGGAACGTCAACATGAAAATATTGCAACAAGCGCACAGATTAAAAATAAAGGACGTGGACTATTCGAAATTGTGCGGCGATGGTGGTGGGGGTGGTTGTGGCAGAAAAAAACGTAAACACGGACGTCTTCTGCCCGATACCGTTCGTTCGATCATCTGCGGACCTTCTGCGTGCGGGAAGACAAACGTCATGTTCAACCTGTTGTTCGATGTAAACGGATTAAGATTCGCGAACTTATACGTGTTTTCTAAATCACTATTTCAACCCAAATATCAGATGCTGGAGACCTTGATGACACAACTTTCCAACGAAGGAATGGGTTATCACGCCTACAACGATAACGAAGAGGTACCGCCTCCCGACGAGGTCGATCCTGATTCTATTATGGTGTTCGATGATGTGTCTTGTGAAAGACAACACAATATACGCAAGTATTTCTCTATGGGACGTCACAGCGGTGTGGACGCGTTTTACCTTTGTCAGACGTACAGTCAAGTGCCAAAACAGTTGGTTCGTGATAATGCCAATCTAATAGTATTGTTCAAACAGGACGATCGCAACTTGAAGCATGTGTATAACGATCATGTCAACACGGACATGAAATATGACACGTTTAAGAACATGTGCGCTGAAGCGTGGAAAGATCGTTATGGCTTTCTCGTTGTGGACAAGGATTCTTCTATCGACACCGGTAGGTACAGAGTCGGTTTCGATCGTTTCATAGTAGTCGCACCTAACGATTAAACAAAAAAAAATTGTCAAAAGTTTAGCTAAATACACGTGTCCTGCTGTCAACGACTTTAGTTGTCGTACTACTGTTTATCGAGATGGATGACAAGAAAAAACGATTAGCACGTGATATCGACACGATCAGTGATGACATACGGAAGAAATACCGTGCGTTAAAACATGGTATTCGTGAAGAAGAAGCAACGTTATCCAAAAGTTACAAACCGATTCTGGAACCGTTACAAAATATTTCACAAGCATTGCTTGAAAAGAAACGTAAAACAACAAATGAAAAGCCGATAAGAGTGAAAAAAATGAAACAAGAAGAAGAGGAAGAAGAAGAAGAAGAGGATCCATTAGATGCAATTAGTAAGAGCGATGTAGGAACACCACTTAGTTCCCGAACGAAACCGTCTTTCCTGAAAACACCCGTGATAGCCGAAACATCAGGTGATGACGATGAGGACGATCCTAGTCAAAACATTGAAAAAATGTTAGACACACCGGAAGGAAGACGTGAAGCGCGTAGATATTTTCAGGACAAATACGACAGTGAATCGTTAGCGAACAAGTACATGCGTATGATCGTTTCGTCCGAACGCGATCGTCTGATGGACTATACGTACGGTGTAAGACATGAAAACGGAAAATGGATGATTGGTGATTCACAGTTCGAAATCGATAAGGACGATACGATTCTTATCAACGGTAAACGATACAAAGGTACACCAGGACTCTACGAACTTGTATTCATGAAGCATCCTAATGAAAATATTTACAAGGAATCAGATCTGAAAACGTACAAAGATATACTGCGTAACACCAACGCGCATAAGCAGTATTACTTAGCGAACGCACAGGTGAACGCGAACAGAGGTGTAAAGTATAAACGAATAATATCGCAACTGTTTCCATCGAAACGTACAGGACAGGGGCATAATAATATTGATACATCGTATATGACGGTAACGAGAAAAAAAGACAAAATCGATTACGTGCACTGGGACGATCCGAACGAACTGGTGGACAGATTGCGACTGTTAATGGCATCACAACGTGTTGGAAACAGTGGGCACACGAACGAAATCGTCTCCATAGTGGAAGAACTACGTGAAGCAGACATAATCGTATAACAAGAGCGGTATATATCATCTGAGATTAGCAGCAGCAGCATGGAATCGATCTTAAAGGACTCGTTAATGCCATGTGCTCCCTATTCGATTCTGAAAGCCGATAAAGTATAAATAATACTGTCGTACACGCACCGGGGGACATTCCACGATTGGTTGTGACAACATGGATATCGTGCTACTGTTTATTATTGCGTGCACAAGCGCCGTCGTCGTCGCATCGTCCGTTAACGCTAACGATGTAGATTTCGCTATAGATTATTTGGTGCGATACGGATACGTGCCCGACGATAGTTTACGACTCACGGACAACACTACCATCGATATGGACGCCTACCTTCGCACGTTTCAAGTGAATTACAATTTAACCGTAAATGGAGAATTGAACAATGAAACGATGAATCTGATGCGTGCGCGGAGATGTGGTAACGAAGATTTCGTGTCGTACACCTTACGAACGCCGTGGGCCAAGAAACGTCTGTCGTGGCGATTCTTTCACGGTAGCGTCAGTGCTATAGAAGCGTCGCGACAAGCGTTCGCTGTGTGGCAGAAACATTCGAATCTGGAATTCCAATATCGACCCAACGGCATAAACGCAGACATGGTTATCGCTATGAAATATTTTAAACACAGGTGTCTGACTTCCAGGTGCACGATCTGCGGGTACGATTTGGACGGACGAGGAGGTATACTCGCTCACGCTTACTACCCGCCCGATTTACCGTATAACACTACTGAAATACATATGGACTACTACGAGTCGTGGAATTATACAAACGCAACCGAAATACCGGACGATCAGACCAGTTTTCTTCAGGTGCTAACGCACGAAATCGGACACGCGTTAGGACTGTCACATTCCCTCGAGAGGGATTCGATCATGTACCCGTTCTACGTACCACGCTCGGACGGACCGTTCGACCTGAGAGACGACGATATAAGAGGCATTCAACGCTTGTACGGGAAGCCGCCGCCGCCGCCCGCTACGACGACGACGACAACGTCAACGTCGACGACGACGTCAACGACGACGACGACACCGACAACGAACGAGACCGTGCGGACGACAACGGATTTATGTCGACTAAAGAACGTTAACCAATTTTTAATAATCAACAGACATCTGTATATCGTGCACGATAACTTTTTGTGGACATTGGATATCGAGTCGAAGCGAACGGGCGAGAGTCCGCTTCTGTTGACGGATTGGTTGACTTTCTTACCGCCGACGTTCACCAACGTTTCGGCGATGTACCAGAGACCGCGGACCGAAGAAGTGGTGCTTTTCATAGACAACTATGTATACATGTTTGATATACACAGTCTGCAGCCGGTGAACGGGTATCCGCGTTCAATCACAACGCTCGGTGTTCGCACGATGACGAAAATAAACGCTGCAATACACACGTACACGGGTCGAACTCTTCTGTTGTACAACGATATGTATTACAGTGAGATAGACGAGTGCACGTTCACGATCAAGAAACATGGTTATGTTAAAGATCGTTTTGTCGGCTTACCAGAAGCCGTTGATAGTGCGTTCCGATATATCGACGGAAAAATTTATTTCTTCAAAGACAGACACGTATACGTGTACGATGAATTTCTAGATACGATTGTAAAAGGAAAACATAACGACGCACTATCCGTTGTCGGAATAAAATGCATAGACAGTACGATCGTATCAAAACTAATCGATTTATTACGTGAATACGTATAAATGTCGTGCACAACGAACGAGGCGCATCATTCACGAGATGAGTGTCGACAAGTTTGGCAGACACCAGAGCGCTGTCAGAGCGCGAAGAGAGACGCGACGCAGTCTGCGAGAGGATATTGGTATCACAATGACCGAGGACGGACACTTTGATGTAGCGGGAAAAAAAATACATAATTTGGGCGAACCGCGCGATGATAGCGATGCCGTTTCACTGCGCTTTGTGCGTGACAATTGTCTGTTAGCTGGCGATTCGTCGACGGCGGCGCAAGGAATAGATGCGAAAGGTCGTAAGCTCGTCAACGTCGGCGCTCCTGTCGATCTCGCGGACGCTGTCAACAAGCAGTACGTAGACTACTCGTGCTTACGTTTCACACAATTGGTACCGAACAAGAAGAACGGGGCTGTCGTCGACGCACGAGACCATCGCATACA
The DNA here is from genome assembly GCA_034769895.1 of Magicicada septendecula. Classification (NCBI taxonomy): domain Eukaryota; kingdom Metazoa; phylum Arthropoda; class Insecta; order Hemiptera; family Cicadidae; genus Magicicada; species Magicicada septendecula. The sequence goes on along the minus strand of CM068369.1, from coordinate 480,659,894 downwards.
GTCTCTGAGGGAACCGATTCGTGCGAGAGACGCCGCGACCAAAATATACGTGGACTCGAAAATCATACCGAAGGATACGAACTCTAACCTAATGGTCGGCAATGTGCGGATAACACAGTTAGCTCCACCCATGAACAACAAGGACGCAGTGAATTTGGAATTTTTGAACCGACACACAATCACCGCGGTAAACGATGCTTATTTCAACGCGCAAGGAAAAACCATTCTAAACGTTGGCGATGGTGGCGCACGGGCCACAGATGCAGTGAACGCGCGTCAATTGGAGGACGTGAAGCGGTACGCGAAGAGCGAAACGTACAAACTCGCAAAAGTGTTCCAACATCGTTGGGAGAAAGTGGTATCGTATATCTATAAATTGCATACACGCGCAGCGCGTACTTCACTTGGTGCCGAAGAGGCAGACTTACTACTTATTAACAAGACGGAGACGAGCGTGTTGATTAGTGATCTGGACAAATCCAACAACGAGCAAGATTGGAGATCTCTTTATCGAGAGCAAACGAAACAGTAGTCATGTATGAACTACGTAGCCGTGTTGATAAAAAAAAGGGGGGCGTGGTCTTATCGGAAAAATAGTTAAAAGCGCGGTACCATTCGTCGCGAAGTCAGTACCTACACTGATCAATCGAGCAGTGGACGTATTACCGGTAGAACTACATCTGCCTGGCTACAGGTTCTGCGGACCAGGAACGAAACTAGAGGAGAGATTGAGTCGTGGTGATCGAGGAATCAACGAGTTGGACGAAGCCTGTCGCGAACACGATATCGCTTACAGCAAGTACAAGGACAACGAACGACGAGGTATAGCGGATCGTGTGCTAGCCGGTAAAGCGTGGGAACGAGTTAAAGCTTTGAATTCAGGCTTCAGTGAAAGAGCGTACGCAGCAGCCGTAGCAGCAGCAATGAAGGCGAAATCTGCGTTAGGCAGCGGGCTATGCTGTAGTGGTGGTGGTGGTGTGCGTAAACGTCGACGTCGCACCAGACGACGCAAGCCGGTTCGACGCACGATAATCAGGAAGAGGAGGAGGACGACGACAACAGGGACAGGAAAACGTCGAAGAAAGAGTGGCGGTAAAAAGGCTTCAGGACTCTATCTTCGACCGTACCGAAAAAACTAATCAAAATACCCGTGCGTGCATTGACCGATCATGATCTTTATGAGTACACGAAACGATTGCGTATACCCTATTTCAGAGGTGTGTACATGCGCGACGCACTTCCTAGTACATCACCGTGGGTGAACGAAAGTGCGATCGTGAATCTGGACGATGCTAGCGGACCGGGCACGCACTGGGTATGCTACAAGAAGCGAGGCGACAGAGTCTGGTACTTTGATGGATTCGGCAATCTACGTCCACCTGTCGAGCTAATGCGGTACTTTGGATCGAACGTGACCGATGTTCATTACAATTACATGCGAAAACAGCCGTCAGATACGGTCATCTGCGGACATTTATGTTTAGAGTTTTTGACATCGAACGATCAGTAAACTACAAGATGTCTTCGCTTACGGTCACCGTCACAGGAACGGATCCGAGCGCACTGGTTTGTGACTTTTTTCCACCGCTTGAATTAACGGACGGTGAATGGTACGCAGGACTGCTGGACTTTACCACGTACAACTCTATACCGAACGTGGAGAGTGGAAAAAACAATGTCTTTCCTGTACTAAAGGGAGCACGTAAAACGTTAGACCCTGTCAATATACCGACCGGTGTGTATGAAATCAGTGATATTGAAACGTACCTGAAAAAAGAACTAGCAGACCCGAAATTTTCTCTACGACCCAACAACAACACATTGAAATGTGAAATTTATTGTTCATATGATATCGATTTCGGATGTACAGAACACACGATCGGTACCATGTTGGGTTTTTCCAAGAGCCGCAAGTTAGAAGCGTATATATTACACACGTCGGATGCGCCTGTAAACATTAACAAAGTGAACGTTTTGGAGATAAGGTGTAACGCTGTTCAAGGTTCATACAAGGCGGGTCGAAACGAGCATATATTGCACTCGTTCTATCCAACAGTTGAGCCAGGATTCAAGATAGTCGAAACGCCTAGAAACGTCATTTATTTTCCGCTTAACGTACTACACTTGCGTAACGTTACAGTGTCCGTACACGATCAGGACGGTGATATTGTGAATTTTCAAGGGGAAGTCATCACCGCACGTATACATTTGAAACGTGTGTAGTAATCATGGGAATTTATTTTACCGAAACCTCCATGATGATGAAGAGCGGAGGTAGCGACGGCTTGCGCTACAAGATAAAAGAGGACAACACTTTTGGAAAAGGTATCAGTAGACGTTCGTCGTTGACACGATTAACAGCAACTAACCGACGCTACCTGATTTCACTAGGATTCAAACTCAAGAGAAACAAGTAACATGACGGACAGCGGTATAGTCTTATCGGTTGAACGTCGACCGTTCTTTGAAGACAACATCACACATTATGAATATCATCCTCATGCACCGTACGCGTCGGCGTCACGATATGGAAATAATGATGAGATACGCATACCTATCCTGCAACAGGAAGTCTTCACTTTACCGATGGAAAGTTTCCTGTACGTTGAAGGCAAGTTGAGCAAAAAAACCACTGCCACTGGTAATGTGAACGTGAAAATGATAAACAATGCGATTGCGTTTCTCTTCGAAGAAATCCGTTACGAATTGGCCGGCGTGGAAGTAGATCGTACCAAGAGTGTTGGCATCACGTCCACTATTAAAACCATACTATCTGCCAGCAAGCAGGACATTGTTTCGATGCAAAATGCCGGTTGGGTTGCTCCTACAGCTGACGAGCTAACACCATCTGGTAAAAATAATGAATTCAACTTTTGCATACCGTTGAGGATGCTGATGGGATTTGCTGAAGATTTCACACATGTTATTTTAAACATGAAACAAGAACTGATACTATTACGCACTTCCACTGACGTTAACGCTCTGTTCTCTTCTACGGATGCGCCCGCTAACGCTGATATAGAACTAACAAAAATCTCTTGGATGATACCGTTCGTGTACGTGAACAATGAAGTACGGATACGATTATTGGATATCATACGCAAAGACCTACCACTATTCTTACCGTTTCGTAGTTGGGAACTGCACGAGTACCCGGTTTTACCAACAACGACTGACAGACAGACTTGGACAGTGAAAACAACTACACAACTGGAGAAACCGCGGTACGTGATACTCACCTTCCAGACCAGCAGAAAGAATAATCTGAAAAAACATGCCGGCGAATTCGATCACTGCAATGTGACAAATGCGAGACTCTTTTTGAACGACAAATACTACCCGTACGATAACCTGAACCTGGATATCAATAACGGACGTTATGCATTGCTGTACGACATGTATACACGATTTCAAAAGTCATACTACCACAGAAGTCAACCCAACGTACTTCTAACGCCTACTGAGTTCATAGCAAAAGCACCGTTATTCGTCTTCGATTGTAGCAGACAGGATGAGTCGCTCAAGTCTTCACCAGTCGACGTCAGATTGGAATTCGAGTCATCGAGCAATTTCCCCGCTCAGACCGCGGCCTACTGCTTGATACTGCATGATTCGCTCAACGTGTACACTCCGTTATCCAACACAGTGCGCAGACATAATTAAACATTTACTATAAATTATTGTTTTTTTTTTGCTGTAAATATAATGTTGCTTTTTAGAATGTAATGTATGTGTTACATGTATGCGATTTTTATTAAAAAAAAAAAATGTAATCAATTTTTATGTATTTGCTGTAAATAGAATGTAATGTATGACTTACATGTATGTAATTTTTTTATTAAAAAAAAATGTAATCATTTTTCATGTATTTTATTTTGTGGAGGGGGAAACGATTATCCTCTTCTTCCTATTTTTTTTTTGCTCAGTGTTTCATCAACACGACTCGCGAGAGGACGCACAAGATGCTTTCACACGATTTCGATGATAATGATACCAAACCCAAGAACGACCGCTATTTCAAACAATGCGGTGAAGCGACAGCAACAACAATCAAGTCCTTATCACCAGACGATAAAGAAGTGCAAGTCATCTTAATTCAAAAAATCACATCTCCGTACCCGCGTTACAGAAGCTTGGAAAATCGTTTAAAGAGTTTTAAAGAATGGCCTGTATCGTTAACGATAACACCTAAAGAATTATCAGAAGCGGGTTTCTTTTACACTGGATGCAACGATAGAGTGATTTGTTTTTGCTGTGGAGGCGGATTAAACAAATGGGAACGTGGAGAATATGCTTGGATGGAACACGCACGTCATTTCCCTGCGTGCTCTTACGTAATGTTAATGAAAGATAACAATTTTATCATCAAGGCACTGGGTATCGTTACCGAAGCGCAAGCACCAACAGCAATAGCGACAGCAGAGAACGAACAACGCGTCGACACTATCAAGGAGAATATAAAAAACATAGAAGGAAGCTCTAATCGTGATACAATGTGCAAAGTCTGTTACGCACAAAACGTGGAAGTTGTACTTATTCCCTGTCGACATTTTATCACATGTGTGAATTGCGCCATAACCCTACATACTTGTCCTTTATGTAGAACCACATGCACCGCTTACATGAGAGCGTATTTCTAGTTCATTTTCACGCCTTAATTTAATCGATTAGTGAACACAAGGTTTGAAAATATATGCTGCCGTGGCAAAAGTGTTTAATCCAAGTCCACTAATATCGCATACCTCAGTGTTTGAACAGCACGCGTTGAAGACGGACGCATGGAGCTGTTATCTCCGTACCAGTACATACGCTGTAGTGAATTAAAGCACACAATACTATACCCTATAGACATTTTTGTATACAACATTTTGACCTGTAAATTTGTTGCACTGATCCGTGACGAAAATATAAGGTACAAAATAAACGTTCCGAAAAAATTCTTTACGAGCGTTTCACAACATACAACGTGTCTGTTCCGTAAGACGGACGGATCTGCAGCGTTCTTAGTAACACCAAACACATTATTTATAACGAAAAAAGGATGTGCGAGGATAATCTAGCAGTCATCCTTGACTTTCACTGTTTCATCGGCAACGATGGAAACGAACTCGTTAAGGAACTATCCATTATGGATGTCACTGCATTTGCCAGCAGACATTGGATATTTTCACCTCCAGCAAACATGATTGTTTCGAATCATAAACATGCGAGGACAAACAGATGGTTAACAGAGCATTATCATGGACTAGCGTGGACGGACGGGGACACATCGTATGAACATCTTGTACCGATATTAGAAAAATATACATTTCCTTTTAAATTTGTGTTCGTAAAAGGATTGCAAAAAAAAAAATTTCTACAGAAGCGTATCGTACATTTTAATATTATAAATTTAGAAGATTTCGGTTGTCCTAAACTCGATCAATTACAATCAATACATGGAACAGTCTGTCTCGCGCACCACTTACTTCCAGAAATATGTACAAATACTAGAGTACACGCTTTACGCGAGTGGGTTGTATCAGATTTTAGAGTAATCAATATGTTTCTAATAAATTACTAATTGAAAACATTATTGTTTAGCGCTTACGTAAAACAAATTAACCTTTCTGACGATTACATCACTCTGTATAGTCATATAAAAAAAATTAGATTCACCGACATGTTCTAACACGCATGAGTGCTGTTAATTAAATCATTCTGTCTATTCATAAAAAAAATAACCGAGTCGTCTCCTCTTCCCCGCCTACCCATCGAGTCGTGAGAAGTCAAGTCGTATCCTGTTCACACGGATAAAAATAAACGCTTACTGTACGATAAAAAAATTAGCTTCAGCAACATGTTCTAACACGCATGAGTGCTGTTAATTACATCATTCTGTCTATTCATAAAAAAAATAACCGACTCGTCTCCTCTTCCCCGCCTACCCTTCGAGTCGTGAGAAGACAAGTCGTATCCTGTTCACACGGTTAAAAATAAACGCTTACTGTACGTTATGTAGTTCCCCCTCTCTGGTTCCACCTCCACAACTACCTCCCTATTTATTCCGCTGTGCGCGAGCGTTATTCGTTCAGTCCTTGAGAGACGCGCGAGACAAATATAAAATTCTTTATTTTAAAATGGCATCATTCACTGAAAAATTTGCAACTATTAGCGCAATTGAATAAAAAAAAACAAAAGAATTAATAATCGGTGTAAAATATCCGATAGAAGAAATGCAGAATATAGACGCGAAGTACGGGAAAGCCGTACTCGTCACTCTTCAAGATTATAAAGACCCTAAACTAAAATATCGCGTATATCTACCTAAAAGATACGCGAGCGTTTTCGAAGATGATGAATTAAAAGATTTAGTACCGTGTTCACTGCATCTAATTTTTCGTGGAGAAAAGGATAGAGCGTACATAGTAGAAATTATACAGTAAGACCGAATGGACATACTCACTTACCATGTATAATTTTCATTGTAAATACACATAATTGTCATTAGCTGCACGTACAATTATATATTAACATGTACTTAGTTGTATTTTAATTTATAATATATTGTGCTTACACATATATTTCATTTAATTTAATTATATTTAATTATCAATGTATTTACTGTATATCTAGATAATAAAACAAGGCTTACATGGTGTACATTTTAGAGTAAGCCTGGATAGACATCTTCAAAATTAACAAATATATTTGTTCAAAATTGTCATTGCACACGTACACAAATAGTAAATATAATGTGCTTACACTTATTTATTTTAATGTAATTCAAAACAATTTTTAAAATAATTACAAATAATAAATTATTATGCGTAATGAATTTATAAATTAAAATCTAATTTGCTTACACATAATATAAATGTGTACAAATGTATTTATTAGTTTTACTTATTTGTAATTCATAGACAATTGTCATACATGTTTACATATTAATTTTTGTCATTACTGTGTACGTCATCATATTTTAATTTGTAATTACTTTATTTAGATGAATATTGTACACAAATGTCATATTGTATATGTTTACATATTATGTATTTTGTACTTGTCACCACTGTTTACTATTACATAATATTTATTTTAAATTGTAATATATTTTGATTACTTGTATTTTAATTAAATAATATTGCTTTAACATTTTTATTCTATATTTATTTCACAAATCCTTGAAAGATTAACACTAATCATCACTCAATATACAAGCTAAAAGAAATGTTGCGCAATGTGCATTCATGTGTTATTACATATAACTAATTTAAAAAATCAATAATATTAAACAATAATTGCTTGATTAGAAATTACAAAAATTATTTTAAAATAAAACTTACCTTGTACGAGCTCTAGTTGAGAATTGCTTGATTATATTATATTTTAGAAATTAAAAAATTATTTAAAAATGAAACTTACCTTGTACGAGTTCTAGTTGAGTTACTGAATGTGAATCTCGTCGAACGAAAATTAAAAAAATTATTTAAAAAATGAAAATTATTTAAAAAAAAATGAAACTCACTCTGTACGACTGAATGTGAATCTTAACGAACGAAAATTAAAAAAATTATTAAAAAAAATGAAAACTTATTTAAAAATGAAAAACTTACACTGTACGAGTTCTAGTCTCGTTGAACAATGTGATGATGTGAGCAATTCGTACAGCGTATATATACGCTATCTCAAGGATGAACGCGAAAGCAGCTGGTATCAACCAGAGCTGCTACACGTGCAGTCAAGGACAACCATTTAGCTTGGCTTTTCTGTTTCGACGACAAAAAAACCTAGAGCTACTACACGTGCAGTCAAGGACAATCACTTAGCTTGGCTTGGCTTTCTGTTTCACACAATAATTTATGTACGGTCATCACTTCGTTCACACACACACACACACACACACACACACACACACACACACACACACACACACACACACACACACACACACACACACACACACACACACACACACACACACACACACACACACACACACACACACACACACACACACGCACGCACACACATTAACAAATGCACAGACAGCTGGAGCCCAATTAAAATATTACATCACCAACGACTTGTGTTCTTCAAATTATGTACGGCTATTAAAGCCTCAGCTCTCACGCTTTGGTAATAGATGGCTAGACAATTACATCATCACCAGCATGTGTACATATGCTCAGATAGCCGAAACCAATTATTATTCATTAGTTAGTCAACGGCTAGGGTTCTGTTATTAAACAAATGGATGTACGCACACACAAGCGCGCACAGACAGCTGGAGCCCAATTAATAATATTACATCACCAACGACTCGCGTTCTTCAAATTATGTACGACTAATAAAGCTTTCGTTCACACGCTTTGGTAACAGATGGGCACACAGATGGATTGATTACATCATCACCAGCATGTGTACATATTATGCTCAGATAGCCGAAGCCAATTCATTACAACTAGACATTCAATTATGCAATGCATATCATGTGTATTTTCTTACATGTACACAACACTACTCATTTTTTTTACGTTCGTGCAATATAGATTACTATAGTAATAATTATTTATGCATAAATATATATTTCATGAGTTGGCAACAATGGTGGCAGTGTAAACATATACAAAACCTGTACACTATAACACCGAGCCGTGGCCGGCACAAGTTGACAACGTCGACGTGGCAGTGTAAACATATACAAAACCCGTACACTATAACACATGCACGAGCCGACAACGGCACAAGTTGACAACGTCGACGCTTTTCCAACATGGCCGCCCTTCCGGAAAAACAAAACATATACCCAAACCATACACTATAACACACCACGATCCGGCAACGTGGCCCAACCTTAACCAGCACACACGCACAATCCGACAACATCACAGCCTTCCCAACATGGCCACCAGGCGTGGCTATGTTCGCCGTTCGCCCTTCGCCGTCGTCGTTGACGTCGTCATCGTCGCTGGGCGGCGGCCTGGCTTGATCCTCGCCCGTCGTGGTGGGGTCGTCGTCCATTTTGTCACCGAACGGCGGCCACGCCTCCGCCAATCAACGCACACGGAACCACGCAAAATGGACGACGACGACAACATGGCCGAACGCCGACAACATGGCCGACAACTTCGGTACGCCCATCGAGGTCACGTGGGACACACCACTACCCCCCCGGTCCATCATAACCTCTGCACATGACGACACGCTGCGCCGGAAGTCTACCCCCACCACATGGATTTTTGAATTTCGCGCCAAAAGGGGGGCTGTGACGTCACTTCCGCGTTAGAACTCTCATTCTTACCCTACTCTCGAGCACGTTAGGTGGTCATGTCGAGGCCAATCAAGCTGCTGCTGATCCTTGATTGGCTCGCCTCGCCTTCTCGTGTCACGTCTCGGCTGGCGCCGAGAGCAGATCTTCGCCTCGCTACGTCACAACTACCCCGGGTCTTGAGTGCTCTCCGGTGGCCAGCCCATTGTTCTTCTCCGGCGGGTTTGAGCCGTTGGCGGTGAACCTTGTATGGACGTCCGTCCTTCTCCACGGTGTAAATCTGCCCGCCGAGGGTTGCGGCAACGCTAAAGGGACCTTCCCAGGCTGGCTCCCATCCAGGGTACCTCCGTCCTTTGGCTGGTCCGGCGTGGCTCTTGACGTACACCCGCTCCCCTACGGCCAGTGTAGGGTCCTGTGTCCTCTGTTCCGGATACCGCCGTTGCTGATACTTGGTCTGGTGTGACCTGGCCGCCTCTTCTCGTTCCTCAATTGGCCGGACGTCCTGTTCTGCGTGTGGCCGACTCCAGTCGCCGGGTCGGCGTAGGTCTCTGCCCAGCAGAAGCTCGCTCGGTGTCACTCCAGTGGCGGCGTTTGCACGATTCCGCAGCGAGAACAGAACCGTCGGCAAACGCTTGTCCCAGTCGCCATGGTCCTTGCAGTCATGGAGCTGGTTCCGCAGCACCTTCTTGATCTCGCCGTTGCGCCGCTCGGTCGGGTTCGCCCTGGGATGGTAGTTGGCTGTAGTCCACGGTCGTATGTGCAGCTTGTCGCACATCTGCTTCCACTTGTGGCCCGTGAGCGGCTTTCCGTTGTCGGTGAGCAACGCCTCTGGGTATCCCCAACGAGGGAACACTTCTTCCTCCAGGTAGCGGATAATGGTGTCGGCGTCCGCCTTGCGCACGGCCTTTGCTTCCACCCATCTCGACATCATATCCGTGACCACTACGATGTACCGGTTGCCAACTTGAGTCAGCGGATATGGTCCCATGACGTCCAGGGCGACAGTATTCCAGCATCTCCTGGGTCGGTGAGGTCGCTGTTGGTCCTGTTCGGGATTTGCGCCGCGCTTGTGTAGGGCGCATATTCTGCAACTCCGGACGTATCTGCGGACATCAATGGTTAGGCCGGTCCAGACGAAGTCCTTGCCGATGGCCCGAAACGTTTCTTCGGCCCCCGGATGACCGGCTTCAGGGGAGTCGTGGAAGTGCCTGATGACCTCCATGCGGACACTCGGCGGCACGTACAATCCTGGTTCCTGGTTGCGTCTGTCCTTCCAAACCAGGCCGTTGTCCACCCGGTATCCTCTCGCTGTAGCCGCCGCAGGGTCGTTTCTCCACGCTTGGCACTCCTGGTCGCCTTCTTGCGCCTCCTGCACTGCCTGATGGATGCCGACAGCTGTGATTTCTTGTAGTCGCAATGCAGCTGCCGCAACACTGCGAAGTGGCCTCTCTTCAGGCTGCATCCGTGGTTCTTCTTGGACGCCGGCAGTATCTTCAAGCCCAGGTTCCCTCGAGAGGAAGTCCGGCAACTCGTTCTCCTTGCCCGGGCAGTGGACGACGGTGAATTTGGAGCTCTGTATCAGTAGAGCCCAGCGAGCGTACTTCGTCTTCTGCCCCGTCGCCTGCTTCAGCCAGGTTAGCGCCTTGTTGTCGGTCCTTAGAGTGAAATGGCGATCCTCCAAGTATGGCCGGTATTTCTTGATGGCCCAGACGACTGCCAAGCACTCCAGTTCGTTGGAGTGGTAGTTCTTCTCCGCCTCGTGAAGCTTGGCACTGGCGTACGAGATGATACGCCTCTTTCCGGCTTCGGTGCATTGATAAAGCACCGCTCCAAGTCCCTTTTGGCTGGCGTCGGTCTGCAGAAACATCGGCAAGTCTCGATCCGGTCGTGAGAGTTTTAATGGCTGCCGGAAAGCGGCCTTAACCTCTTCGAAGGCTCGCTGAGTTGTGTCGTCCCAATGCCACTTTCTTGTCCGCAGCAGGTCCGTTAACGGTTCCGAAATCATGGCGAAGCAGGGGATGTACTCTCGCAGCCAGTTGCAGGTTCCCAGGAAGCGTTGCAGCTCTTTCTTGTTGCTGGGGTCGGCTAGTCTTCGATCGCTCTGAGATGTTGCTGCTGCGGGAGATTGCCTTCCGGAGTAATCTCGTGGTCCAGAAAGGCGACTTCTTCCCGGCCGAAGTGACACTTGTTGAGCGAGCAGGTCAGCTGGTGCATCTGCAGCCTTTCCAAGACTTGATCCAGGTGTCGCAGGTGCGTTTCCCAGTCGGGGGAGTAGACAATGATGTCGTCCAGATAGACGAGGCAGCACTCCCGTAATAGTCCCGTGAGAACATCCTGCATCAGCCGTTGGAAGGTGCTGGGCGCGTTCTTCAGCCCAAAGCACATCACCCGGAACTGGTAGCGACCTCCGTCGGGCACCGAGAATGCTGTGTACTTCTTTGCTTCTTTCTCCAGCGGGATTTGTCAGTAGCCGCTCTTCAGATCTAGGGTCGAGAAGACTTTGGCCCCGCTGAGGTTCTTGATTGTTTCGTATATCACGGCAGTGGTGAGTCCACATCCTCGGTCTGATCGTTCAGCCTCCGGAAGTCCACGCAGAACCGGGGTGTGCTGTCCTTCTTCTTCACAATCACCACCGGAGAGCTGTATGGCGAGGTGGCCGGTTCAATGATACGCTGCCTCAGCATCTCTTCTACCTGTTCCCGGATGGTGCGTTTCTTCTCGTCGGAGTACCGGTACATTGGGAGCCGGAATGGCTGGCTACCTTCTTTCAGCCGGATCTCGTGCTTGGCCGCAGATGTGGTGCGGAGCGGGCCACGAGAGAACAGACTGCGATGACGGTGTAACATTTCCAGAAGCCGTTTATGGTGTTGGCCGCCTGCTGAGGTTTGAAGGCTAGCTTCCTCAATGTCCTCTTCCTCGGGCTCCGCGCGGTCATTCCAGAAGACCGTCTGTCGGTTCTCGCTGCCAATGTGAAGGCAGCCCCGTCGGTAGTCCACAACTGCTTGGTTGGCCGTGAGCCAGTGGTGGCCCAGTAAAACTTCTTCTTGCAGTCCGGGCACTTCTAGCAGACTGGTGGTGGTCGCGAGATTTCCAATTATAATGTCTGCGACGACGGCGGCCGTTGAGTGACATTGCTGACCGCGTAGCGCTAGCTGGACAACTCAGGGCTCCGTCTTCCTTCCTCCGGGCAGCAGACCGGCTCGTACGAAGTCGTAGTTTGCGGCGGAGTCCAAGGCTGCGGTCAGTTTTCGGCCGGCGATCTCTATTGGAATGCGCGGTATGTCCGCACCTAGTTGGTTCACGCGCCCCGGTGGGCTATTTACCGGGGCGCTTGGTCGTTTCCCTGCCGGTTCTTTACAGGGCAGTCCCGATGGAAGTGTCTTCCCGGGCAATAGCGGCACTTGGGCGTTAGGCTGTTAATTCTTTGTTCCTCTTTCGTGCTTGAGGCCGATCGACACTGCTTCGACCCCCCTACTCGATCCAGGGAGTTTTCAGCAGAGTCATCCCGACCTCGCGCACGACTATCTTGATCCAAGTCGGCCTCGATGCTCATTGCCCGTTGTAAAAGTGCCTCTAAAGTCGTAGGCGGCGGGAACCTCAGCGCGGGTCGAAGGCGTGGCTGCAGCTGTTGTGTAAGCATGACTATGCTCGTCCTCTCGTCACCTCCGGGGTACAGACGGCGAAACAGCTTGATTTTTCTCAGGATGAAGATTTCCGCCGATTCCTGCCGCTGCGTTTGTCCGTACAGCTCGGCCAGCAGCTCTGCGTCGCGTTGCGTCCCGCAGAAGTGATGCCGGAAGCGGTCGTAGAACTCGGGCCAATTTATCTGCAATCCCGTGTATCTCTCTGCCCACGTGGCAGCTTCTCCTCGGAGCTGCCGCACTGCGTAATCTGCCCACTGTTCAGGTGGGACTCTGTAATTTATCTGCCGCAGCTGTCGCTCTAGTTGGCGAAGATATCGTTCTGGATCCTCGTACTTGAGGCCATGGTATGTGGCGGTGATCACCGGTGGCAACGTGCACCTCAGAGCTGCGGCGAATTGCGCAAAGCCTTGCTCTACCTCGAACACGGTGTCACGCTGGGTGTACCTGTTGGGCGCCATGTTGTTTTGTGTGCCGGCTGGTAGCTCTCTGGCGTGGCTGGATCTTGCATCCGCAAGATGATCGTCGCCCCACGTTGGGCGCCACTTGTCACAGGACAAATGGCGCCAATCGTACACACTATCGTTTTTTAGGCCCTTAAAAGGATCGTTTGTCGGTTACGCTAAATCATTTGCGTACGCTGCCCGAGCCGCGCTGTGATGTTCGGCGGCTGCGTCCGCTGTTTCGGGCGTGCTGCGGTTCTTTTCTTTCGGCAGCGGTATGTAGAGCCCGCTGCTGTCCCAGTCGATGTCCATCACTGCTTCTCCTGTGTTCTCCATTCTTCCTTCTTCCTTGTCTTCCAGCTGGCTTCACGACGTCCAATGGAGTGTGCCAAAAATTTTAGCGGCGCTCTTTTTATGCCCTGACAGGTCGTGTGCCATGAACCTATCAGAGTGCCGCTGGTCCCTGGTTGGCTCGCCTCGAGCACGTTAGGTGGTCATGTCGAGGCCAATCAAGCTGCTGCTGATCCTTGATTGGCTCGCCTCGCCTTCTCGTGTCACGTCTCGGCTGGCGCCGAGAGCAGATCTTCGCCTCGCTGCGTTACAATATACATTTGATTCGTAATTTTTATAATTATAACATATCCAAATCTGAACTCCCTAGCTCTCTTACTATGGAAGTTATTTAAATAAAATGAATTATCTCATTAACTCTTTAATTATATTTATTGAAATCTGCACACCCTATTATTAATATTTCGGCAAACATTTTGGCTATTTTGGATTTTGCCTATATTTATTCGTTTCCGAAATATTAATGTTTTAAAGTTAGGGCGTGTCCATAATTTATAACGGTGCGTGTGTGATTACATAACACCACCGGAACATAGCCGCTGGGCGTTTTACAATTGTTTTGAGTGCTCGCTACAGCGCGAGATATGGTTCTATCGATTTAAATTTATTATATATTTGATTTTTAAAACTTTCTACACATAACCCCAAATCTATGGGATTTGGTACGTTATAATATATATATATATATATATATATTGTAGCATGACAGATAATCCACTTAATAAAGATTACGATATGATCATAAGTAAAAATCAATTACATGAAATATCAAGAAAAATCCAAATGAGAACCAAATAAATATCAAAATAAAATGTCACCATAACTTGAAAAAGTAAATATAAAGAAAAAACTCTGCAACAAAAATAAATGTACAGCAAAATAAAACCCCAAAAACTAAAATAAAATAAGGATAATACCCAGGTAGGATAGGAGTAGGTAAGGAAGATACCCAGAACAAATCAACGGACAAAATAACGATATAATAATGAAGAAACCGAGAACGAAAAAGGAAGATACCCAGAACAAATCAACGGACAAAATAACAATATAATAATGAAGAAACCGAGAACGAAAAACGAAGATACCCAGAACAAATAAAAATAATAATAACGAAATGGTACTGAAGAAACCAAGAATGAAGAAGGAAGATATCCAGAACAAACCAACATACCTAATGAACAGGGACAAGTTTGAAGATACCAGATAGTAGAGGGAGAAGAATACGACCAATACCCTAAGGAAACAGTAGGGAGAAAACAAAAACCCCAAAAGAAATTAAATGTCACTATTGAAAGTATAACACCCCAAAAAACCAGAAACTCATGTAAAATAAATGAAAACAAAAGTGTTTAAAGTGTTAAGTAAAAGTGCATCCAAGAAAGTTATTGTATAATTAATAAAGACAAATTTTAACAGTTCCCCCATGATTAAACAACTTGATAATAAAACTATAAAACTGACTAGTGATAGTATCAAGAAATAACAGGGGACAAGTGCAAGTTATTATATTGTAATAAATAAACTTTGAGAAAGTACATTAAATACTGTACCTTTAAATAACTTTAAAAGTTTTAATTTAGTATCATGAGTACTATTTAATAAAATAGTATGGTGAAAGAGCAAGGACTAATATTTCTAATAAAGTGCCACTATTTATGTAATAACATTCAATGGAGTGAATAAGATAAATAGAGAGCTGGGAGTTAATCCATAAAGTGACAAGGGATACATCCCTAAAATTAAAGAAAAACAGATAAGACTGCACCCAAATAATTTTTAGTAAGTTTTAAAAATAAAGGAACAGAGATGTTAGGTTCCAATTACAATAAATTAAATCTATGCCTAAGGTTTGGAAATAGAGAATAGTTCTTATAATTATAAAATGTTATTATGTTTAGTAGTTTGAATCAGGAATGCAATGTCTGAATGTGGATACCATTCTTATATGATAAAATGTTTTTGTGAGTTACTATAAATAATCAGTACTAAAAGGTATGAATTTAAATACCATATTTAATGTCAAATAATTGTTATGTATTAATTGTTTAATGTCAATACTAAATGTTATTGTAGTAAAATAAGGAATTATTAATGAATATTATGTTAGAATCGAAGGTCAGAAAAGGGTATAAACAAACTGTATTATTAAAAACTTTGTATGTAACATCAGATAAAAAATAGGCCAAAGGGTAAATCTAAACTACATTATAATTGATAAATCCAGTCCAATAAACCAACTAAACTGATGAAATTCATGCAAGATAAACCCATCACATAGTAATATAAGGTAATTTATACTTTAAAAAGATATTGTCAGAAGATAGGTACAATTATGAGTAAAAATGCAAATGTATTAACTAAAAGTTCAGAGGGGGAGTCATAGATTAATGAATTATATTTAAAAACAATAATCAATGGATAAAATTGCAAGAAATTAAAGAAAGATAAACAATTATATCAATCTGAGATTCAGTATAATAATAATTATAACAGATAAAATGGCTAATATTTGGAGGAGAACAGGAAATAAAAATTTAAGCCTACTTTTCCAAAATGAAAGAAATATAGCAATTTTAATAAAAAACTTTGTAAAACGATATTATTGGGTATCAAATTAAGCAAAATGAATTAAAGAAACCAATTATGTATTTAGTATTTCATAAAATTAAATAATAGCGAAAATATATTCAGTGACATAATGTACTTTTTAAAGATGTAGCGGAAGCCAAGGGAAATTGAAACAATGTATTATGCATATTAAATTGGCTAAGAATTTCAGGAGACGAAGGAAATGAGAACAGTTAATTATTATCCATAGTAGAGAACACTTGAACGAGGTTTTGCTCCTATTAACCTATGAAAGAAGCAGAAATGGCGTGCGGTATATAAACCTAGTATTCAGTGAAATTTTGTATATTCATAAATTTTGACTTTAAACCTTAGAATCAGTGAGCACAAACCATAACACTATTAAAATACAGTAATACGGAACCATATATGACTAAATCATTAAATTAATACAAGCACCATTAATTATTACTAACGAAACGAAAAGTGTTAGTTACGACCTATTTAACCAAAGTGAAGTTAGTCATTATCACACACATTTAAACAAAGTGAACTAAGAAACACTGAACCAGGAACACTCAATTAACACCAGAACGAATATTCACAATTGCGGAGACGAGGAAACGGTGAAAAGGCATCATTTATTGCAAGAAATATTTGTTGAGGCAACTAACGTTAACCTACGCAGTCGGCAGGCGGCCATCTTTGTCTTCCCAGAATCCTATGCGAGTTTGACCAAATGAACATCTGGACCTCACTGGTTCGAATTTTATCAAATATACACATTATATATTGTTTAATAACCTTGTAATTTTTATTTTTAAGACTTTTAACTGTAAGTGTTATACTTTCATGGCATTACCCTTCTCTGGCTATTTATAAAATAACCGTTAAAAGAACCAAATAATTAATATACAATATACATGTAAAAAATTTATCGATCGGCCCTGAGAGACGAGTCGATATTGCTGTTAATAATCGATTAACCATCGATATATCCTATAAGTGTTAATAAATCATTTAATTCTGCAAATTGGTTGAATTTTATTTATTAATTTAATAAATACAATTAAAAATAAGGTAATTCAAGATCACGGACTATCCGAAAGGCGGTAATTATCCAGGAATAAGGAGAATTCTGAAGGAAGAAGAAGAACCGTCTATCGACTAGTGCTGGAGATAACTATATTAACGCAGGAGTTATTCCAAAAAAGTGACACAACAATAAAAACAACCATAAAAAAATTAAAATTTTTACATAATACTATTACGAAAATTATTTATTAAATACATACAGCAAAAAACACGAAAACAAAGACTTTTTCAGAAAACACAATTTTTAATATTTAAATTATTTTTATTATTTTGTAAAGATACGTTACAATATATATATATATATATATATATATATATATATATATATGCAACAGTGGTCGGTTTACTTAGTTAGTTATCTCTCGCGATTTATTCAAATGCGGATCGAAGTATTGTGGCGAAGTGATTATTGTGTTACAATTAGTGCGGAACTCTAATAGTTGATATTATTATCGCTTGTGGACAAATTTAACTTGGATTAGTGTATGAGCGTATCTTGTTGATTTCAAATTATTATTTATTTGTGAATCATTAAAGCTGGGAATTAGTGATTTCATTGGTGTCTGTATTTTGTTTCCACTGTGTAATACGACGGTCCGTGACACCATCGTAACAATATTGACGAACATATGTAAGTAGCAATTTCTT
This sequence comes from Magicicada septendecula, assembly GCA_034769895.1. Lineage (NCBI taxonomy): Eukaryota > Metazoa > Arthropoda > Insecta > Hemiptera > Cicadidae > Magicicada > Magicicada septendecula. Next base: position 480,641,898 of record CM068369.1, on the reverse strand, counting down.
CTTCTTCTTCTTCTTCTTCTTCTTCTTCTTCTTCTTCTTCTTCTTCTTCTTCTTCTTCTTCCTGTATCTCTCAAGCATTACACAGTTTGGCCAGTTTCGACCCATTTTCGTTTAGACCTGCCAACATTTCTCGTTCCTCTGGGTAATATTATACAATGTTGAAACGATGCCTACAACTTATAATTGCACCTAAAATATTTTAATAACTTACATCATAATTCTAATGAAAAATATAAACAAAATGCTGTACCAATAGCGCAAAACGTTTACTACAAACTGTGCACACAGTGTTAGGCCCACTTTCACATACTTAGAAACACTTTGTGTGAGTCTGTATGTAAAGAAGAATAAGACTCAATCGAGCAAATTCAATTAACACGGCTAGAATCATTCCCAACGGCAACTATGGCATCCTAATCTCTCTTAATTTAATTTATTGGAAAAAGAGTCGACAGGTAAAAATAATGTAACTTTATTGCAATATTTCACTTTATTAAAATTCTAATAAAGTCACCGTTGTTTTTCTTATGCGTGTGCAGTTAGATTATTTTTTTTTGTGGGGGAGGATATGCGTTTCATTTATCTTCCCTGACTTTCGTTTATTCTCAAACTGTTTTCCTACTTCGTTTTCTGCCAGCTTATGCATTTTTTTGCTTTTCTTTATTTTCTGTGTTCTTCAGCTTCACTGCTTCAACTGTGGTTCCTATTATTTAGAACTGCTGATATCGCAATCTCATTTTTCTTGTGTAGGCTATTTTGGCTATCCGCTCCGAACAGGACGATTTCCATGTTCCTGTTTATGTTTGTGTATGTGTGGTCTGTGTCAGTGAGATGGTTTACAAAGGTGCTTCGGTGGTGAAGCGTAATGATTTTATGTGTTCAAAATTACCAAAGCATTACACCCCACCACCGAATCCACCTTGGAAACCTTCTCACTGAGACAGACCACATATGTACAAACATGAACGCTTGTACAGTGGGAAAAAAAATACAGACACCAATGAAGGCACAAATTACCAACTTTAATTAGTCGCAAATAACAATGTGAAATCAACAAGGTACTCTCACTCAACTTAAAATTTGTCCACACGCAATAATAATTGTCACCTATTAGAGTTCCGTACTATAACGATAACACAATAATCACTTTTCACTATTCCGCATGATCACTTGATTGCACTAAAGAAATCGCCCACTGCAACTTACTGACTGAGCCGGCCGCTGTTGCTTATATACGTAGATCTCGCAGAATAATTTTCCATCCTTTTGACGGCATGCCAGCAAAATTTGCGTAGTTGAGTGTACTCGGAACAGTCTGGAAGGTACTTAAGTACACGGGCTTGACAGAGACACTCCACCTGCTCGGTTAGCCGAGAAACGTGTATAACTATTACGTAACTGCGCCTGCCGATTTTTCGAAAGCATTACGTAATTGTCGTAGCAATGTATCATCGCTAAAAAAATATGCCATCATCGTTGAAAAAAATACCCTGTATTAGTCACATATAGTTCAAAGTTTGGTGGTTCTGCAAGAATATAACGTTAACACCAGCAGCCACGTGCCAGTTGCACGCAGTACCCCCGATGCTGTGGTTTACTTTTAGGACACAACAATAAATTAAACAGGTATTATCCACTGATGAAAGTCTGTAACAGCACAGCACAACACAGCAAATAGACATTGGTTAAAATAAAAAAATTAACAAGACAATAGTTTTATTAAGTTAATCATCTACATGAATAAATATAATACATTCATTGAGAAAATTAAGTATTTGCATAATTTCTTATTACACAAATAGTAAGGGATTTTATATAACCAACGGAAAATTTATACTGAATGGGTTTGCATCAATTCTACGTAAACCCATTCGTTTTTATCACAAGAGGTGTGATAAAAACGTATCAGGATTCGTACTGGCAATGCCAAGTCAGCTGACTTGACTCCAAAAACGCGGCACATACGTTTACTTTACAGTATAGTAATTACTCGGTAAAGGTAAGAGCAGCTGATCTAGTTTGTTTACAAACGCCCATTGTTGCGTTGTGTGTTAATCTCATTTGGCGCATTTACCATGTCAGAAAGAATTGATCAGAGAATTTGTACCAGATTTTGTCAAGACGTTGGTGAAACATGTAAAGAAAGATACATTTGATAAGTTACAAAAAGTTTATGGAAAAGACTGTATGAGCCGTACACAGGTTTATGAGTGGTTTAAGCGTTTTAAAGATGGGCGTGAATGTGTTGAGAGTGACGAGCGTTCAGGAAGGCCTTTAACCAGCAAGACTGACCACAACGTTGAGCTTGTGCATGCTGCTGTGGAGAAAACCGCCGAATCACCAATCGTTAGCTAGGAAATGATTTAATTATTAGTTTCGTATCAGTTCAGTCCATTCTTACTGATGAGTTGGGAATGAGACGTGTTTCTGCAAAGTTTGTACCAAAAGTGCTCACAGCTGACCAAAAAGATGCCCGGGTGTCAGTCCACCAAGGCCTCCTTGAATGTGCTAAAAACGTTGAGAACTTCATTAAATCGATCGTAACGGGTGATGAATCATGGGTTTATAGATACGATCTAGAGACAAGTTTACAAATCTCTAAGTGTTGTATACTTCTGTAAATACTATAAAATCAATCCTGATACTTTTTGATCACACCTCGTATTAGGTTTGTATCCTCATATTAGCTTGTAGCCTCCATATGAACAACAGCGGACAGCAAAGGTGAAACGGCTATCATCTTCATAGATTTTTGTCAATGTGTGTGGATAAATCCAAAAGAGTGTACAGCTCGACTTCCTGTATCACTTCCTGCAGTATGTGACCATGATATGCTGCTTCCAGATGGTCCGCTACGTCATACTGTCACTAAGAGAAAACATTTAATAATTAACGAGACAGCTGACCATATTTTAAATAAACCTATAACTTGGCAAGAAAAAGTTAGATGGTTTCCTAAAAAGTAACAAAAGTATAACAATAAAAACCACCTGTGAACAATACAAGTAATAGTTTTGCTTTCATGTAAGTATAAACATCGTACCTAAATTACATAGAACCAACCCTAGAAACAGTGGCTGGCGTGGGTACATAACAGCTGTGGCCGGTTGAGTTTGGTATAAAACTGAGCCTAAAAATTAATTCGAATTTTTCCTAGTATAAAATATTCCTTTTAGTGTTGTATTTAGAGTCAAACAAAATTTTTATTGTATTTTCTATCTAGCAGAAGAAGAGAGGTTCCTGGTTTAATGGAATATGACTCAATTATACTTCACAGAATACTTCACAAATAACCAAACGAAGCATAATACAGAAAAAAGAAACTCTCTCTCCGAAACATCGAAGCATGATAATGTTTTTAGGCTTTTGAAACGTATAATGTGGATTACGTTTGGTGGATTACGTAAATCATTTCCAAACCACAGACGATGACATACAGAGCATGTAAAACCAAATTTATTCTCACTAAAACGTTTGCTACACTCAATGTCAGCAGCGATTATATCTGTCTTGATGCGTTTACATATCAAATTTCCAGACTGTGGGGAATCGAAAGTGTAGAAGCGTCACGTTTTTCGATGACGATTTTTGTGGAATGACCCCCAGCCTAAAAACATTATCATGTTAAAACAGAGAAATACACAACTAAAGGACAAAGCAGAAATAGGTACGTAGTAACTAGTACACGTCGGTTCCGAAAACTGAACATTTTGCCGGTTTATTCAGCGTCAACACATTGGAAGGACTAATGTGTCCCCTCCGCTGTAGCCTTTAGTGTACAGTGACAACTTCTACTAGGTCAATGACCATTCGCAGCAAAACGTTGCCGACGTCTGAGTCGGCAAGACAACATTAAAATTACGGTGCAAGTGCCCAACAATTCGAAAACAATGCTATGTTTTTCTTCAAGAATTCTTACTAATACTGTTCGCAATTCAAATTATTCAATAACTAAAATATTTACTCTCCGATACAATTAAATTTGTTTTCTTTCATTTACTGTAATGTTACCGCCGGCAACACCGGTTACATGGACGCTACGGTACTGCCTTCGACCAACTGCAGGCAGTGTAGCTAAGTCCACATATGCTTGCCAGCAAGACTGGAGGTGTAAATGTAAAACACTAAATTTATTAGCAGTGGCGTATCTAGAATTTGGCCTTGTGGGGGTGGGGTCCGGGGTCGAGTCAGCTTTATACAAAAGAAAAAACAAGTTAAGACTAATCAACATTACTATCTTTAAAGTGGCTGAAAAACGTGTGATAACATCCTGAAATCAGGCCTATTAAAGTAAACGGTATTAACACAATAACAATACGCATTACTGAAACATTGTTTACACGATACTTATTGACTGAATAAGTATGAATTTCCTATATCTCATATATTTCAAACGTGTACGCTAATGCTGTGTAATAATTCTGTTTGTACATTTAAAAAACAGTTACTACTAAATTAGCGTACACAGCTGAAAATAATAATGATAAAAAAGTCTAAACATTAAGAGGTAAACAAAATTTTTCAACTTTTAAGACTCTCTGGGGGGTCTGGTCTCGTTCGCCCCCCCCTCCGTAAATACGCCCCCGGTGTATAGTAGGGTTAACAAGAGGCAGGGATCAGCCTACTGCGTACAGAAACAAATAAACACTTACGCAGCCCCACTGGCAAATTAATTTGGACTTACCACTATATTCGTATAGAAAATTATGGTTGGTGAAGTTAATGTACATAATAAAACATTAAAGGAACTTACAAAATGTAAGAATATAAATTACAACTGTTTATTTGAAACTATAATATTCAGAAATATAAAACCAGTACAACAGTTTCAAATCACTGACAATAACTTTAGTTGAGATGACTGTCAACATTTTAAAAACAACTCTTTCTTCTTCTTCTTCTTCTTCTTCTTCTTCTTCTTCTTCTTCTTCTTCTTCTTCTTCTTCTTCTTCTTCTTCTTCTTCTTCTTCTTCTTCTTCTTCTTCACTTCAAGGATTAGGTTATATAAACTCGTTCCGGCACCCACCTCATCCTCGGATGACCCATGTCTCTTCGTCTCTTCTACCACTGGCTTTAAAGTTCCAATCCTTATTCCGAGGCTGCTTTGGCTCCTATAAGTATTATAAAGTATTAACATGAACATGTTGTTGGCCTGCTGCATAACCCCCTACCAGGAGGATCAGATTCTTCTATCAGGGTTGCCATGCCTTAGCTGAAAGGCACCTGTTTTGGGGCGCAGGGGATTCGCCCTCATCCTTCTCTTTCTAATATAGGATTGGGTGGCTTTGTACACGTTATCCTGATACTGAACGTTTCCTAGTATTTCCAGTGCTCACCTATCGGCATCAGTGGGCACTCTAAGGTCCTAAGCCATACGAAATTAAGAAATCAGAATGAAGAAGAAGACACCCTAGCCCTCGAGTGCTGTAATAGCGTCGAGGTCAGAAAAGAACAAGAGTCAGTGAAGAGAGATTAGACAGGAAAGACTGAAGGAAGGGATCCCAAGACAAGTTGAAGCAAAGTGGGAATTCATCTAGGCCACTGCCATACCCGTATGCACAAGATAAAGCAACATGATAGACAAACACCCCTGATGTATTTAAAAATAACGTTATAATAAAGAAAACCAGCAAGACAATAAAATGAGCGGCTTATCATTAGTTCTAAGTAACTAATTTAAAATTCAGTTTGAAATAAAATTACCATAATCTTTTACTACTCCATTCTACTTTACAAGCGCTTCTCAGGCTGTTTGTATAGAGATTACAGATCTTCCAAAACCCCATTTGCATTTTATAGTCTAAAATTTATAAGAGCGATGGGGCCTGCTTTGGAAAAAATATCATGTTAGCTTAAATTTTACCTAGTACAGGGTCCCTCTTGATCTTTTATTTTGCTAAAATGCATATTTGTCGAGATATTTACAAATATCCCAAATTTTCCCCTTCTTCACCCAAAAAATAACAATCCTGCCCTGTGTCCAACTCCTAACTCAATGATTCTTCAGAATAAAACCTTTCAACATCTCACCAAATTTTCATTGGCTAAAGAATTCTCCCTTCTAAAATACCTATTGTTCCTCCGCTACACTGAGTACTTTACACTGAGAGTTAAGTGGGTTAACAATTTACATTTTTCATAACACTTTCGTATTTATATTAATTTTTGAATCACTAAGAGCAGTTTAAATAACGCACAAGCTTTGTACAAAAAGTAGTAAGGCTTATTGTAAAATATTAATTACTGATAATTACCTGCACAACAATTTCATCAGATCCAAACTACTTTCCTTTTTGGTAGCCATACACTTAGGGAGGCGCTGTTTTCATTGATTTAAAAAGTACTCGAAATCTTCAACTGTAAATACCTTTACAATCTCGACAATTCCTTTACTGCCAAAAGATTGTGAAGTCTGATAGGCTTTTCGGATGTCCTCCACATCTTCCCGATGACGGTCCTAGAGTTAATTTATAATTTTTGGAATAAAAATAATCACATTGGCTAAAAGCAGAGTAGTAAGGGCCCCGGGGCCATAGAACTGATATTAATGGCCACTTACGTGTTCACGGAAAGTATGGGGTGACATTGAGGGTTCTTGTGATGAAGCAATCAAAAGTCACCAACTTTTGGTTGAACTCAGATCACGCAACAAAATATCGTCAACATTCTGATGAACGGTTGAGCCATTTAGTTTCTGATCGACCATAGTTACCGTCAGTTGGCGCTTTCAGACTTTATGATGAGAACTCTTACTTTGGACAGATTTTTGTCAGTTTGGGCTGTTTGGTCGTCCGGAATATAGGATTCATCCTTCACATGACCATCCAAAACTATTTTGTACCAGCTGAACTCAAGGACGCGGGATTCATATTTGTAAGCTGTTGTAACTTGTTCGGTGTTATTTTGTTATACTGTCTTTAAAGAGTGGTAGAAAAAATGTACTGGAAAACGATGCAGCATATCATCGAGTTCCATTGTTGTGAGATGAAGTAAAACAAACACGTACATAAACTGCGGATGCTTATGGTTAAGAAGTTTAACATTTTGATGAAAAAATGTTATATCTGTCAGCTCCTGATTATTTGTTTGTCAGACAAATAATTGCATTATTTGTCTGATATTGTTCGTTTGTTATTTGTTTGGGGGAGGGGAGGAGAGGAAATCGGACTCCCTACTTTTCAGAAAATATTTACTTCGTGTTGAACTCGCTTGAAGCATTTATACGAACAGCAACGCATGCCAATAGGAAATGTAGCGACTTTCTCGTCCTTTGCAATAGAGAAGATGCGACCGTAATTTGCCAAATAATTTCTTGTGACCCGACAGTGGACAACTTGGACAGAACACGAGACATCCACAGCGGCAGTAGTATGCTGTTTCCAGGTAGTCTGCTAACAGGGCCGGTAGGTTGTACACCCAGTAAGGGAACCTGAAACAAAACATCAAGTTTATTCATAGAAATCTGTTATCTACAGACTGAAATATGTAATACCCTATCTAGTAATATTATAAAGATTCTCTTTTTTAATATCCCTGTTGATTTTTATATAGAATGTTAAGCAGAAAATAGAATTTTAATGTATGCAGACGATCTTGTGATTATCCAAGAGAATGAAAATGACCTCCAAAGATCGTTGTTTTTCTTGCTAACATTTTAACAGATTACAATCAAACCATTCCCTTATCCAAAACAAAAGTTACGGCTTTTTCCGGGGAAAATCATATTAGAACAAAGATTGTCATACAGGACTCGTCAATAGAAGAGGTGCCACATTTCAAGTATCTAGAGTGTAGCATCGCATATCAAGATGATTAGGAGGTTGAAAGCAAAATTAGTATCTTCCAGTCGCTTTGTGGATGTGTCATTAAACACGTAAAGAAGAAAACAAGGAAAGAGACGCAATTGAAATATTATAATGCAATGACCATACCTCAACTACTGTATCGTATTGATACTTGGATTATAAAGGTCAAAGATATATCTAGAATAGAAAGAGTGGAAATGATGTTCTTGAGGGCTGCAAAAAAGTTGTACCAGGAGAGATCTTATCAGAAATGATCATATTAGAATCGAGCTAGGCATAGCTGAAAGCTTAAATGAGAAAATCTCCCGGTACAAAACGGAGTGGCGGTTCTTCTTCTTCTTCTTCTTCTTCTTCTTCTTCTTCTTCTTCTTCTTCTTCTTCTTCTTCTTCTTCTTCTTCTTCTTCTTCTTCCTCTTCTTCTTCCTCTTCTTCTTCCTCTTCTTCCTCTTCCTCTTCCTCTTCCTCTTCCTCTTCCTCTTCCTCTTCTTCTTCTTCTTCTTCTTCTTCTTCTTCTTCTTCTTCTTCTCAACAAGGATTAGGCCTTGATGACCTGTGCCCACTCGTCTTACAGAACATAAGCGTAATATTTTATTTGCTTTCATTAATGGAATTTGTTGTCATACCAAAATAATTACTTTACTTTTAGAGTATGTTTAAAAGACACCAATTCCTATAACTTTTCACTTTTTATAATTAAACGTTAAAAGTATTTCTGGGAACTTACAGGTGAAAGATTATTACATAGTTTATGCGTCCGTATGAGAGTAAGATATGCACAGGGCGCATGTAATTTATATTAGTATAGAGCAGAAACACAGTTTATCCAAGTGACTAAACAATTACTCCTTTATCCATCGTATTTTAATTGTCTCCTTTTTACGTTCTCTCACTGTACGCTAGATAGGCTACATAATACTTACGATGTTTTCTCACATCAGCCTATGTTGGACAAGGTAAATGTAAATAAGTTTCTTCTTCTTCTTCTTCTTTTTTCTTCTTACCCAACAAGGATTAGGCCTTGGTGACCTGTTCCAGCTTCATAGGATTTATTCCCATCTTTTCTTTGGTCTCCCTACGCTTCTTCTTCCAGCTAGTTTGTATCTACTTGCCACTTTTGGTAGTCTTCGATCATCCATGCGGTCCAGCTGGTCCTTTCAACGTCACTTTTGCTACTATATATTCTTATTTAAGTTTAATATCTCCAACTCTTCTCTAATCTCTTCATTTCTAAATCGATTTTGTTTAGAACATTCTTTAACCGATCTTAGAAATTTCATGTCCACTCCTTGTGTGCGACTGCTTGTATCTCTCTTTCTCATTATCCACGACTCACTTCCATAAGAAGCATAGGGACAGCCATTGCCTTGTAAAACTTTAGCTGAGTATCTTTCGGCGTCTTGTTTTTTAGTGTTCTTCTTATGGTGCCGTACATCATTTGAAACTTATGTTGTTTATTTTCTATGTTTCTATTTTTCTCATATGAAATATCATACCCTAGGTAGCTAAAGTGACAGATTTGTTCAATTAGTTGATTGTTAATCATTATTTGCCCATGTAAAAGCAATGCCAATGCCGAAAAAACGGAAAGGCAGTTATCACTGGCAGCTCAGGAAGTGACGGTGGATAAGCGTAGTTTCAAGTCCTGGACTGGACAACGACTGTCGCGAAACAGTTTTTAAGGACAAATCAGAAGCGAATCTTCAGAGCGAACGACGCAAGAGTGCCTGTCCAAAGAGAATCAGGCAAAAGTAAATAAACGATTTCGTAACGAACATTAATGTTGACACGAAAAACTGTTTCACCTGCCTTCTTATCTCTCATGCTTTGAAAATCGGCGGCGCATTTGTCACCTGCCTTCCTTTCAAAATGATATTGATCAAAGTCATTAATATCACTTCACTTCTAGTTCTGTGCGCGGCTTTAACAACTGACTGACCGCTCCGAACCAAAGGGAATCACTTCAAAAAATGCTTCGGTACACGATTATGAGTTAGCCATAATTTCAGAAATCTTAACATTTATTTAGGATTTCATAACTTCGCTTTCATTATATAGTCTTCTTTATTGTTTCCATGTTCCAAGTATGGTGATGGCGAAAAAAATCGTGTTCGGGATAAGGGCTAATTCTTATTGTACAACCCTCAAAACATGAAGAAAAGTCATTTTCCGAAAAGTTTCTGTGTGTAGAATGTTTTATATAGCAAACGATAACTGCCGCAAATTCAAACAAAATCAAATAAGTTTTTGCATATATGCCTAATTTGTAGAGGACTCAAGGGCTGTTGGTTTTGGTGAAGATCGGTTAAGGGGAAGGGGTAGTTTACCTGCAACGTTTTATGTTTTTAATAAGAGTATTTTTTTCTATGACGAAAGATAACTGCCGTAAATTAAAACAGAATCAAATAAGTTTTGCATATCTGCCTGAGTTGTAGAAGACTCAAGGCCTATTGATTTTGGTGAAGGTCTATTGATTAAGGGAAAGGGGTAGTTTACCTGCAACGTTTTATGTTTCAACAAGAGTAAAGTACTTAATTTTGATAAATAAAGTATCCTGAAAAGAAAGTCATAATAATCCACTGTAGAAAGGTAAATGAAACATCTATAAATGTAAAGGGTAGTTGAAAGGGGAGGGGTAATTTTTTATAAATGAAAATGATAGTTAAAGGGGAAGGGGATAATTTTTTGTATGAGTACTACGTTATCGGCAACAAAGAAGTAGTTTGTTGTTAAAATTCCTTCCCGGGCTGTTTGGCCGTGGTCCAATGTTTTTTGCGAAACCACACATTTCGGCAGTGCCACCGACTGCCATCATCAGTGAAAATCGAATGCGCTAACGTGAGGTGGTGTACGTTAGTGACCACAGTACTGTGGTTAAGGCTGAAGAAATAAGTAGAAGGAAGTAGTTTCTATGGAAATATTTCATTTAGAAAATTATTTTAAATTTAAATCTTAGAACATGGAAGTCATATATGGTTCTCCATACCGATTTTTACATTAGGCTACAGTTAAAAATACTCAAACTTATAACAATCTAACCTACGAGTACGATGGTTTGCTGGTATCTACGTATAATGCTAAACCGCACAGCACACGCCTCTGTGAGACGCAAAAAGCAAGGACTCATTACTAGTGATTTAAGTCCCTAGGAGCGTTAGCAGTGTCTCCGCTCCATGAAAATGCGGCCATTTTATCCTCTTGTTAATTGTTCTGGTAGTCGCTGTTTAAAGTTAGCTCTGTGGGGTATGTCCTGGGCACTGGCTGGTGAAATCATGTTTTTAACTAGTAAGTAGAGTCACACCTTGCTAAATTCCACTTTTATAATATTCATACTGATTACACTTATGATTATTTTTCTCACAGCGACACAAACTAGTGAGTACCTGAATATTTGTTAGTGCTTTTTTAGCATCGGAATTTTATGTACTTCTTCTTATTCTTCTTCTTTGGCGGCGCAACAACCCATTACTGAGTCAAGGCCTTCTTTAACAGCCTCCTCCAGTTACCCCGGTCAAGCGCAGCTGCTCTCCCGTTGCGGGGCCAAGGATATGGCGCGGATCATAGTTCACACCGTCTTCCCAACGTAGTTTCGGTCTACCAACTCTCCTGGTGTCATAGATCTGTTGGAAGTTTATGTACATGTGCTTATATAGTGCTTAGAGTCGATGCTTGCCCTACCCATCGCGTCAGGAATTGCCGCTGGGACAAATATACAGTACGTGTGCACAAACCAAATGTAAAGCAACACTAACGAACGTAATTGGACTATTTGCGATACAACAAATAATCCTACATTACGAATTGAAAGAATGCAGATTTAAGTCAGCGTTGATCGTCTCGTCTAATCGCATGGGCACAGAATTAGAACAGCTGCTTGTTAGGTGCTATCGCCTAGAAAAGGTATGATGGTGAAGGTGACGGAGTTAGTTAATTTAATTGAGGAAACTTCAGATCAGCTGCGTTATTACATTCTAGACGTTGTAGTTAACCGTGTTTGTAGGTTTGACTGGGGTGCTAACTGCCCGTTTATTTTTGTTTAATATGCTCTTTTTAAATGATCTGAAGCGTCATTTATTATTTCAATTCAAAATAAGTAACATGAGTTATTGGTTTTATAAAATTTGTCTCAGGGTGGTAGAACTGATGTACAATATCAGTGTATCTAAATGCTTTTTGGTTAAAATAATTTAATTCATGTGTGTCTGTGTGGGTTCTTTTAGCTGACAGAATACCAAATTATTGAATAGAACTCTTAATCTACCGTTATTAGGCAGTTTGAGGATGAATACAATTCAATCATCACTTAATAATTAACATACAAAATAATAACCATGTCTGCTCTGGACATTTCAGGTTAACAAAATTATTAAACTCAATCGACAATAAATGGTTTAAAGAACGTTGGTTAACGTTAAAATAATTCCTGATAAAACATTTAAAAAGTGAACAATAATATAATATGTTGAAACAGTGTTATTGAATGAAACATCTGATTCATTGTTTGACTCTACATAAAGGTAATTGCATGGTTGTAAGTAATTATGTAGCTTGACAACCTTGGTTCTTATTCATAGTAAACATAAACATTTAAATAGTTATAGTAGTAGACTCTTCCTAAATTACAAGACTTAAATAAGATTGAAATTTTCCTTTAACTTTCGTTAATTGTTCATCCAGTTGACAATTCTCAGTCATTGATGAATGCTGGTTGGTTTGATTTATATTTAATAAATGACAACTGTCATTAGGTGTGGTTATGTCACACTAAGTCTTCATACATAATAATTGATTGAATGTTTGAAAAATTCTTAAAATTGAATATTCAAAATAATCTGAGGATTGTCATTATTACTGTTGATTAAATAATATTGTGAATACACCTTAACCTAGGTTCTTTATTTACGAATATTATTTGAATATGTTTCGGTTATAGGCCTATCGTTTCTCAAATTCTTAATTAATAATGTAAAAATCACTGTACTCCCTTTTTATTTATAATTTAAATCCCGGAATTGCTCTGGATTATACACTGAGCAATCCTTGTTACGCACTGTTACACTTAACACCTTCGATACTGAAGTATTTATGTTATCACAAGTTGGAGTTAGGTTGCTCTGTTTACAACGGTGACGCGCACAAATCATATAAACAGCTGTTTCTTTGCGCTGAATAGTAGCCGTCTGTCTTCCTCCGAAGTTGATTACAAAGTGTCGGGAAGACGCATCTCATTCTGCCGTTCCGTCTTGTGATCGTTGAAAATTTTGTTAATTTCTTGGATCTGATTGGTTGACGATCTTTAATTCGATGCAAATACTCTCCCCGCGAATTATTTTAATTGTTGTTTTTGGCGTGGGGTGGCTGGTGTCGAGATTATAAATATTTGCTCGATTTGACCCAAATATATTATAATTGTAATAACTTTTGTATTATGGCTTAGATTTGAAATCTAAGTGTATCATTGTATTGGTAACACTCGGCTCTTTATTTTGAGTCCACTCATGGTGTGCTTTGGTCCATTATTAAGGGTGTTAATATTTGAGATTATCACAATTTACTATTCACTATTATTTATATTTATTTTTAGATTAAAACTATTTAACGGCACTCATACCCACTTGTGGGCATGCCTTCCAAGTTCTCTTACACTTCTTACTTACTGGTAACTTAAATCTAATGACAAAATATAATACTTAAGTTAACATTGCCTTAGCCTATGTCCCTATACTTGTATTTACATATTATTAATAATAGAAAGTATTTGTGTACCTTCTGTATGACCCCAGTTGTAAACAATAAGTGGTTTCAACTACTGTGAGTCTCTGTTAGTTGGAATATATGGTTATTCTTTGTCACTTCTGTTATTAAAGTGACCTCTATTTTGCACTATGAGGTGTACACTTATTTTCACTCTTATTTAGTATTCTTTTGTCTTTTTCTACTCTCAGTTAGTTAGAATAGTTTAACCATAGTAGTATCTTTATAATTGGTCTTGTGTTTTTAATACACTAGTCTGTCCCTAAGCGTATAGCACTGGACAACAGTAATTACACCTGGTGTCACATGACAGGTGTTCTTAATTACTCTTATAATACATTATGTCCTTGCTTATAATACTCTTATACTATTACAATAGTGGTATTATACCTTACTTGTGGTATAGACATTAGCCTTTTGTTTCTATTTGGCATTACAATGTGGTTTTGTTCAGGTTTTACATAGTGAATCCCATTTTGGTTGGTTTTGGTTCATTTTATTTACTTAAATTCTTATTTAAAATTCATTTTTGGTATTTTATATTGGTATGTGTAGAAAGCTTATTATTTCTACTTGGTTTAAGGTACAAAACATTTCAGTTTGGGTAGGTTTTCTTTACTGATAAATATGAATTTAGGTGAACAGTACCTGTATCTTAGGTTATGTGGTTTCATTATTTGTACCAACAATGTGTGTGTTAGGTTGATACAAATTTACATTTTTTTAACCTTATTTTCTCAAGTCTGGTTTTAGTAATGATAACTGGTAACTCCTTAGTTATTTCCTTTTCTTATCTTACATGATTGTTTGATTATTTGACTAATATTTGTTATTATTATGAGACAATTTTAATACTCCTTTATATTACATGGGTGATGTGCATAACATGTTATTATACTTTTATTTACAGCTTCTTTTCAATTAACAGTAGTGTTACTTTTATTCTTTTTATAACATATCTTGTCCTATACATTTATAATATTATCAATTGTATATTGGTCATCTCAGTCAGTCAGTTCTTGTCCATCTCTTCAATCTGTAAGTTGTTCAGTTATTGCATATACGGGTAAGATGTTGATCTATAGTTGACTGGCTCTTGGAATCTATATTTTATGCCATGGTTGTTAGGTGTCTTTCTCGTAGTATGTTTCTTCCTTGTCTTCATTGGTTCCTTACTGACCGAAAACTATTGGGTTGTTGGTTCCTGTGGTACAATCATTGTTTGTTGCATCTTCTTTTCTTATAAAGTTATTTCACTTGTTAGTTACCATTAGTTTTATTAACACTTATTGTTGTGAGTTTATCCTTCTTGATGAGTTGCTCATGTAGTTTTATTCTTGGCATTTTGGATTAATCACTTGTTGCGTCTCTTTGACTCAATTATTGACATGTGTTAATATTTTGGGTTACTGAAATATTGGGCTCATATGTCTTGTTACAACGTGATAAAGAAATTTGAACCCGAAGAGAAACTTATTGGTATATGAGCATATAATACAGTTACGACGGTCTCGGGGATCGTCGTATTGTACAGTGGAAACAAAATATAGACACCAATGAAGTCACTGATTAGCAGCGTTAATTAGCCATAACTAACAGAAACTCTAAGGATAATGGAGATGTTCCTAGCCTTTGCTTATACCATCCTCGGCTTTCCGTCCAACTGGAGGTATATTGTTCTGAACGCTGACCGGGGGCGTGAAGATGTTTTGGTCAGTACCCTTGGGTTTAAGACGTACAACTCTAACCATCCATGGGTTACGGAGTATCCACTATCTAGGATTTAACAGCAGATAGTAGCACCCAACTACACCACACAAGGCGATCACAGAGTTGACGCCCCACAGCCGAAACCACAGACCAACCTGGAGTCCAACCCAGTACATCGGGAATGCACCAGGGTTAACCCCGGACCCACCCCCGATACCGGTCGGGGCGGAGACAGGGCATAACCTGCCTATCGGGCTCCCCGACCCTCGAGGAGTTGATTTAGCAAGGCCAGGGCAAGCGCTGACCCGTCTCCCATCAACAACGGGTCGGCCCCCCAGTCTTCACTAACAACTTGAAATCATCATGGTACTCTCATACGGAAATTCTAGTTAAATTTCTCCACACGCAATAATAATATCAACTATTAAAATTCCACCACTAATTATAACACAAATATCACTTGTGTTATTTATAATACAATTATAACTCTAATACGCAACACTCACTTGATCCGCACTCTACAATCTCGCCAGGTGTAACTGACTAACTAACCACATGTTTCAGAATAATTTCCCATTCTTTTCGTGGGTGCCAGCGTAATTTACATAGTTATAAATACTAGAACAGTCTGGAGTGCTACTTGGCTGCACGACCTTGACAGAGACACTGCACCTGCTCGGGTAGCCGAGAAACGTGTAAAACTTTTACGTAACTGCATCTGCCGACATTTCGAGAGCGTGACGTAATTTCGTACCAATACCAACTCCAATTTAGGTGGCAAGAGAAAGAAAGAGACACATAGAAACAGTGAAAGTCCTGATAAAAGTGAAAACACGTTTTAAAAACTTTACCTGTACAAAGTGTTATTAAAAAATGTTAAAAGAAAATCAACTTCTTCTGCACCACACGGAATGATGTGCCTGTTCCACCTTCACGGAGTATCTCTCCACCTCACTCTCGGTCTTCCTATATCTCTTGTACGGAAGCGTCTATATCTTAGGTAGACGTTCATCCTCCTTTCTTTCCAGAAAGAAAAACAACTTTATCATCATCATCATATCATCTTGAAAGATTAAACCAAGGATGGTTTGTTCCGGTCTCAAACAGGCAAAGATTAGAGCTGGTCACTTCAGCGCTTCCTCGAACGTCCCACACCTCTCCGTCCCCTCGGCTTATAGTTCCATAGTTGCTCGGCATGCGGCAGTCATCCGTTCGGCAAAGATGTTCCCACCAATTCAGCCGATACTGGGCAATCCTGTCGAGTATACTCAATACTCAAGTCCTGCCGTATATCTGTGATTCTTCTATGATCATGTGGAGAGTATATACCCTGACACGTGCCTGAGAAATCTCATTTCAGCCGCTTGCATGCGACTGGCCTGGCCTTTCGTTAAGTCCAATTCTTAGACCTATAAAGAAATGTGGGAAGGGCCATCCACCTTGTAGAATTTTAAGCGTATTCCTTTACTTGCTGACTTAATGGTTCGCCTAATGGTACCGCACATAATGTTGAACTTATGCAACTTATTCACAATGTCCTTGCTTGCATTATAAGACACACTGTAGCCCAGGTACTTAAAACTGCTAACTTGTTCCAGGGCAGTACCATCTATAACAATTTTTGCCCGTACGGGATTAGTTCCCGCCTTGGTCTTAAGTGTGGATATTTGCAATCCAGTCTTTGCAGATTCGATTTAACAAATGTATACCCATCTGCAATTTGTTTTCCGAGTCCGACAAAATAGCCTGATGGTCCGAAAACAACAAAGTGTCAATTGTAGAGTAAAACAATTGTCCGCAAAACAACTTCTAGAATAAATAGTTATTAGTGGTGAATGTTTACAAATTTTTAAACATTCTTAGAAAGGAAATTAGTTGATATTGTGTTGCTTTAAGCAATTAAGTTGGTAACTTAAGCATCTCTCTTGCCAGCATTAAGTGACTACACAGGTAGTTTACCGCACTCTGTTCATGACGTATCTTTATTCTGTGTGCGTGTGTGCTTGTGTGTGTGTATACGCAGAGCAGCTGGGTACTTTAGAAAACACTGTCCATTAAAAATGAGCACGAGGAGGGAAAGAGTAGAAGAGAGAATCCTGGAAAAATATTCTGGACAGAGATGTCAGTGGAAACTGTGACCCTATAAAGAGCCTAGAAAGCAAAACTGGTAGAGAAAGAAAGTGGATGTTTCAGTACGAGACTAAAAAACGTTCAAAAGATTTGCACTTATATGGATAATATCAACATTACCTAAGCTTTTTGAACCTTCCCGCTGTGTCAGGTAATTTTGTCAAATGATTCCGAGATAAATTGAGAGTCACCAGGTTTCTCAGTCTCAAAATAGCTTCCGGAAAGTCGCATAACTGCAACAAATGTCATTTATTTTTAAATACACTTTGAGGGTAGACATTTAACAAATAATTCTACATCAAATTAGAGAATCCAAAAATTATAAAAGTTAAAGAAAATCACAAGCAGAATGATCACTGCTGCACACCACTATATAAAATTATCCCGATTAGCGCTTTCAAGCTTCACAGCTCATCGTCAGATCAGAATTCCGATCTGACGATGAGCTGTGAAGCTTGAAAGCGCTAATCGGGATAATTTTATATAGTGGTGTGCAACAGTGATCATTCTGCTTGTGATTTCAACCACTAACACAACTTTCTTCATTAAACTTCTGTTAAAGAAAATGTTAAACAATAATTACTATTATTATAAGGAAATTAATAATAAGGAAAACAGTATATCTTGAATGAAGAATAGTGTTAATTATTAAATTATTAATTTTAGTAGTGTAGTTGTTTTACAGTTGTTTCTAATTCCTGTTAGGGGTGATATATCGTTAGGTTAGGGGTTAGGTTATATCGTTATATCGTTAGGGGTGTTACAGTTAGGTTTAATCGCAGTTAGTGGTGTTATATATGTTTTTAGCATCCTCTCATTGTTAGTACCACTTTACTTCAACTTCTTTAATTATAGACGTTCACGTAAATAGCCTAATGCAACGTTATAATAATTACGTCAATATTATGAGTTTCTATACCTACTTCGTTCTGGTCCAGTGACAGATGAAGAAGATTTTCTTTCATAAGAGGAGAAGTAAGCCAGTTCCAATCTGTAGCCTCCCCGAGTCGATTATTTGACAGGGTCAAGTGACTAAGACATGGGAGTGATCCCAGTGCTTCAGAGATGTTTACCAAACCAATCCCGACTGCCGTTATTGTAGTCAGATATGGATACCGGGTCACTGTGATTCCCCTAAGAGTTTGCAGATAGAACTTTGCTGTAAGCTGAAGTTTTTTTTTATTAATAACAAGCATACTCACATACATAATTACTACGATGTTAATTGAGGACTCGGTTCATTGGGGACTTGGTGAAACATATTAATACAAAGATTTTTTTAAATATAAACACTTTAAAAACATATTTAAAATAATATATAAACACTTGGTACGTTTCACAGTTTTTATTTAACTCTGACAGCTGTTTCAGCTTATTAAGCTACTGTCAAAGAGATCAGTGAACAACTAAACTAAAAACAAAGGATATTAGTGTGGTGAACATATGTTTAGGGCTTGTATTCGGACATGTGTGGGGTGTGATGAATGAGAGGGGGTTGGAGAAGCTAAGGAAAGTGTCTGTAAAAACTAAGTATAATATTCTAATTTCTAAAATTCTTAATAAATCCATTTTTTACCTTATTGTATGCTGTGCAGTAGTGTTATGTTTTTTGTATCTATAAAGTCATTGTGTTGTAAGCAATGATCTGCAAAACCTGTATTGGTTGTATTAGTTAAAATCGCCTTCTTATGTTCAGAAATGCGATGTTTCAGAGCACAGCCACATTGTCCGATATAAATAGCATTGCATTCTGCACAGTGTATTTTATAAACTCCATTTTTCTCTAGTGTGTTTGATTTTTTTTATTGTTTACTAGTAATAAAAAAAGAGAACGTTTGTTTACTGATACCATGTTAAGACCATGCTTTTTTAAACCTATTATTAATCCTATCTGTTTTAAACGGAACGTAATTTGTTAAATGAAATTTTTTGTTACTCTGATTTCTCTCTATGGAAAAAAATTCTTTTAAAGTAATTTTTTCTGTATTTTTTTAAATTAAGGAGTTTATTATTCTTTTATCATAACCGTTATTTCGTGCTATGGTTTTTATTCACATTATTACTATCTTAATGTAGCTGTCGTTATGGAAACAGTCCCGTCAAGGTCACACGACTTACAGCGTTGCCAGTAAGCAACAGTTTCACTTTCGTAAATAAAGCCGAAAAACCGCTACACAGTAGTAAGTATTTAGTGTAAAGAATATAACAATGTATTTTTAAATTAAATATTTACTTTGTTGTTGTCAGTGAGGTTTCCATTAAACCTCAATTGAAATTACAATTAAAATTATTTTTTGTATTTTAAACTGTTAAAAATTCTAAAATCAGTGAGAAAAGAGGATTGAAAAAACAACGACACATTTTGAAGGTTCATAGATGCCTACAACAGACATTTTGTAGCTAAACTTTAATGTTATTTAGAATAAAAACATGTCACGAGTATCGCACAAGTGTTCTGATTTTGTAAGTTAGTGGTAATGTAAGATTACTGGTTAACTTGTGTTTTACTGTATTTTTTACGTAACATCTTAAAGTGAGAAAGTTTCTAATACATTATTAACAATTAATTTCCATAACTTATATATAAAATTCAATGGGATGTGTCAGCTATAGTTTGGTTGAAGGAATTTTCGTAATTGTACTGTGTCTTATGCTCGCCCCGTTTACTTACTGAGGGAACTACGCGCTACTCGTGACTCTGCAAAATGTCCTATTTTTATTTCCTCTACTAATACTAAGAACAATTTGTTTTGACAATTAAAAGTCAGCATGATAAAATGATACCTGTAGGTAATTTAATGAGGTGGAAACAAATAAGAAAGTTAGGGAGGATAAGGAGAACTGGGGGGGGTTGTGCTATTAGCATTATGGGGGGGGGGCACTTCTAATGAAGCCACACGTCATTTTTATGGACAAAGATGATGTGAACCAGTGAGAGAGTGAAGAGAGCGAAATCATTGACACGTCCTCTCGACTCCTAGCATTTTTACTCTATTCAACATTTCATGCCAGTGAATCGTTTCGGTCATTATAAGATTTCAAAGTGAATGTTTTCTTTAGTTCTTAAGTTGCAGTCAGAGCTAAATAATCTAGTCGCGTTCTTAGCCAAGTTTTGTGTTACTTACATTATCGTACGTATATCGCTTGAGGTTATTACACAGTTTGTCCTGGACGTCTGAGCCAAGTGTATTCGATCCCTGTGTATCTGTACTGGAACTACTATTAGAACAGCCAGGATTGAAGGGACCGTGTTTGTGTTCATTGTTAACAGTGAGGAGACAGTGCAACTTTTCCTCAGGGCACGGTTCGAGGTCAAGTTCGCAAAGGCATTTGTATACTATGCTATCGCATGGTGCGTCTTCTGTAAGAAAGCCAGCAGCCAACACAGTATCTGCGAACGTTTTCACTTCTCTAGGAGCGCACGCAATCACAAGATCCAGTTTAGGTTGAAAAAAGCCGATACGTAAAATTCCTCTGCTAATGTCACCTTTGTCCACTGCCCGTATGTTCTGCGTCACCTGAACCTGTAAATCGCAATAATGGAAAATAAATTTATCTGTTTTCAAGCAGTGTTTATGTTTACGATAACACTTACGTTTAAGTCAGCTTTAGTTCTGACTACATAGCTTAATTATTGTACGAGGATGAGGTGACAACTTGACTTTTAGAGCGTTGTGTAGCACTGCACGGAGAGATAGTCTAGTAGCGTGATTTATTAAAAACCATTATTAGACCCATTGGAAGCTTCACCTCGCTGTGGATCAGTGGCGTATCTAGAGGGGGGGGAATCAGGGGTCAAACTATCTCCTACAAAACTATTAAAAATCTTAGCGAAATTCCCTAACCAATTAACGCAGACCCATTCCTAAGCCAAATGGGTGAGTTAAATGAACTATAGAAAACTCAATTCACTCAACAATTATCTTGTAAACAAAGTTTCAATAACTGTATTTTTATTGTGTTTTTACCGTTTATTTTAATGGGACTGATTTCAGCTACCTTAAAGATTGTTGTGTTGATTACTCTTAACCTGTTTTTTCTTTTGTACGAAGTCGACCCCCCCCAGACCCCCCCAAGACAAATTTCTGGGTACACCACTGGTTCCGACATCGATTTAAAAATTATTTTTTCCCGTGTTTATATAATATAGACGAATAACAAAAAAAAGCAACAAATACCAGTGAATATAATAAAGCTCACAATTACCTTTAATTAAATTCATTAAGATTAGAAAAAAAGAACGGTTTATGAGACATTTGAAATTTTCTAGAATATTTTAAATTAACTGTAACAACGTTAATTTGTGACCACAATAAAAGACTATAATTTTAATATAAGTTCATCGTACACATGTAAATTCGATAAAATAGTATGTTTTCATTTTATATAACTGTTTAACACTACAGTTCCAAAGAAGCTTACTTCAATAATTGTTTAAATTATTGTCCTGGCTGTAGTAGTGTGGCGTCCATGTAACCGCTGTTGCCGGCGGCAACAGTACTCGAGATAATAGAAAATAATATTAATTATATCAAAGAATAAATACTTTAGTTATTGAATAATTTAAACCCGAACAGTATTAGTAGGGGTACTTGAAGAAAAGCACAGCATTGCTTTCGAACTGCTGGGCACTTGCACCGTCTTGTGTTGCCGGCTCAGAAGACATCGGCAATGTTTTGCTGCTTACGGTCATTGATGTCGTACTAGTTGTCACTGCACAAACCTGGGGAGGGGGGAGACACTCGTCCGTCTAATGTGTTGCCGCTGTAAAAAGCTGGCAAAACGCTCAGTTAGCAGCTATTTTCCTTTTGCGGAACTGACGTGCAGCAAATACTACGTACCTATTTGTGTTTCGTTTGTTTAGTCATATGTTTCTCTGTCTTTGTTATTTTTAATTCGATTATTTGTGTTCTGATTTTTTCCGTGTAAGTATAATGAGAGTCAGATCCCGTTGAACCGGGACGCTCTTCTTCTCCCACCGAATGATAGAAAATGCTCAAAAGAAGAACACTTGGTTCAAGGAAAAATGCGAATTAAATTTTAGATTAAGTTTTAGGCCTATCACAACCGCAACAGGTGTTATGTACCTACGCCACGTCACTGCCTGTTGTCTTTCAAAAGTGCCATGCTGATTGATGTTGGTAATGAAATCCCTCGTTTGCCGCAGTAATGTGGTGTACTGACCTACATTTTGTCAGTAGTTCCGAAGAGCTTTCACTGAAGATGGCCTCCAGACGTGAGGCCGAAACGTTTGATTACATTAACAACATTAATCGGCATAACAATCCGTGAAGACGACAGACTTACAGCCCGTTTATTAATTTAAACAGTTATGGCACCGGCCGCGAAAGCCTAAGAAAACAAATTATTTCAGCTGATGTTTTAACCTGCGGCGTACAAAGCGTGGGGAGCGGTCCACTGCGGGTCTGTTCAAGTTTCCAGCAAGGATTCACTATAACCCGTTATCTCCATTTTGTAAACTATAACAAAAACTATTTTTTCGCTGGTGGCCCAGAGAACGGATTACTTACACCGGGTTCCGCGTCCGACTTACAATCGGAAACGTCGTAACTGATACCGAATTGATTCAATATCATATAATCAAAATTATGGATCTTTTCCATTATGAGTCTACAAACAACTATCGTAGCGTTCATGAGCCCGCCAAGCTCCCTCCATCAACGTTCCCGCCAGTTCCTACTCCTACAGAAGCGGTGTGAAGGAGAGGTGATTATCATACCACTACACACATACGTTTGACGCACGACCTCGCGCGCTCGCTTTCAATTCTTCTTATTTTGTTTCAATTTTTTGTTTGTAATGTTTACTTCTTTTGTTTTTTTTTACGATGTATTCGAACAAATCATAATGGAGATTAAAGACTTTTGGCATCATTAAATGATTGTATATACAGTATGTTATGTAAATAAATCAGTGTAAATAAAATATTGAAATGTAATATATACTGAAATGTATTGAAGAGAATATTATAATCTAAATATAATCATGTAAATAATGTTATGTAACGTAAATAGAATAATGTAATTAATTTAATGTAAATTAAATAACTGTGGAAATGAAATAAAAAATATTCCCCCTTAATAAAAATAAAAAAGAAAAACGACAATAACAATAAAAAAATAAACAAAATAAAAAGGATTGAAGGCGTGAGTGCGTTTAATAAAAATAAAAGAAAAACAAAAAAATTACAAACAAAAAATTGAAACAAAATAAGAACTGCAAGACCGCGCGCGTGCGTAAATATACGTGCGTCAAACGTATGTGTGTAGTGGTATGCTAATCGCCCCTCCTTCACACCGCTTGGTGGGGAGCTTGGCGGGCTCGGAAACGCTGCGAGAGTTGTTCGAAGACACATAATGGAAATACCCCAAATTCTTTATGGAAGCTCCTGTTAGTGATTCAGGTTGGGTAGTAGAAAAGATCAATATAGTATACGGTGCCTTTGATAATGACCATAGGCCTATTACTCCAACGATGTGAAAGCGCTTCTAAAAGCACAGTTTAAGCGCGGTCAAAGAAGTCCATTTTTGTCCAATGGTGCTTCACTGAATCAATTGAATCCATTCCCAATCTGCAATGGCGTATCACATCTTGGGTTCGGGGGGGGAGGCGGACCCCGGGGGTCGGGTAGGCTTCATACAAAAGAAAAACAAAACAAGTTAAGATTAATCAACATTACTATCTTTAAAGTGGCTGAAAAACGCGTTCTAGCTACGTGACATCAGACCCATTAAAGTAAACGGTAATAACAATAAAAATACGCTTTATCTAAATACTGTTAAAAGAGAATTTTCGACTGAGTTGATTTTCCTATAGTTCGTATTTCAAACATATACGCTAATGCTATGTAATAAATATGTTTGTATATTAAAAAAAATACTACTATGTTAGCATACACAGCTGAAAAAAATAATAAAACAGCCTAAAAATTAAGAGGTGAACAAATTTCGTCAACTTTTTCGACCGTATGAGAGGGTCGGGTCCCCTGTTGCCCCCGTAAATACGCCCTGCCAACCTTTATCAATAGTATGTTTTACCAATTTGTATGTCTGTGGCTTCAGGTAAGAAAACGTTCTAAAAATGCTTAATCAATAAAAAAAAATACATTACTGAGTGAGAATCTGAGAGTCTGAAACACTTGTCTATTTCCATTTGTCTACAGAAAGAAAACGTTTCTTAAGTGTTATTAAATAAGGCTACGTTATTTATAGTTTTGCACTTCTCCATTTTTATGTTTTATTAAAAATGTGTAAATAACGAGTACAATATTGTTGTTCGAAGGCTTTCACGGCCGGTATCATTTGAATTTACACTAACTGCCGGGTTGTTTGGCCATGGTCCAAGGTTTTCAATTAAACCTAACGTTTCAGCAGCACCACTGTCTACCATCCTCAGTGGATGAAACGAGTCAAACCTAAGGCTTAACCACAGTACTGTGGTCCTAATGCATGACACTGGCGTTAGGTTTGACTCTTTCCATCCACTGATGATGGCAGCCAGTGGTGCTGCTGAAACGTTTGGTTTAATTGAAAACTTTGGACCACGGCCAAACAGCCCGGCAGTTAGTTTAGATTCAAACGAGTAAAACATTTATGTACGTATCACTAAAGGAATGCGAAATATTTGCCTATATAAAGAGAAAAGAGAACTGTAACTGGGGAGTTAGCCTCAGAAACTATCCCCCACTCACCGCTGGAAAGACTCGACCCGGGCTTTGGCCAGCCTTTGTCCGCCACTGGTTTTAATCAAGTTGTGTTAAAGAACTTCGAAATTTAACACATACTTGGAAATATACATATTTTTTAAAATTTAAGTCAAAATCTTAGTGTAAATCATTTAAATAAAATCTATAAAAAGAACAATGAACAAGTCTTATGTGAATAAAACCTTGCCAACAAGTGAATTAATCACTCGCTTAAGCTGTTTACAATTGCATGTACCCTTAGCAGTGCAATCTGTATACACTATTAAATAGAACAACAGTCTCAAATGTGGTCAGTGGCGTATCTGGATTTTGGCTTGGGTGGGGGTCCGGGGTCGGCTCGTCGTCGTACTAAAGAAAATACAAGTTAAGGCTAATCAAAATTACCGCAACATAGTGAATTATTTCATTTCTTCTCTCCTATCCTCTCCCATCCCCCACCCCCTCAAAACAAGCGCGCGCTGAGGGTGTGTAAGAAAGAGAGGGAGTAGGAGAGAAGAGATTAAAAAATGATGTATACTCTTTCCGTTCTTGTTCAATCCTGCTGTAAACAAACCCACGTGACAAATCCGAAACGCTATTGGTCAATGGAGTTGACAATGTTCACACAGTAATGAATTACAAGCATGTGCAGAATGTCTGTATAGTCATGTGAGAGTTGTCTTGCCACTTAAATCGGGGCACGTCGTTTTAAGATTTCCTTCTTATCACTGTATTCTGAATCGTATTGAATTAATATGGAGTCAGTTGAAAGGATATGTTGCCCGCCACAACACAACACATATAAGGTGCCTGATATGAAACAATTGATAGAGAAGGCGGTACATGAAACAACGGCGAACAAGTGGAGTCATTGTATGCAGCATGTATTCAAGGAAGATGATAAGCTATGGCAACTGGCCCAGATTACCGACGTCGTTGTGGACAATGAACAATCTTACCAATCACAACGCTGACTCAAGTGATGGTACAAGTTCAGACACAGATATGGAAGGGACTGAATTACTGTCTGACACCAAGTGATAGTATTCAGTACACTGGTAATTATCACAGCTTCTAATTTTGTTTTAAATAAACATTACTTTTTTGTTTGTTGCGATATTTAAACGGTAAAAAAAAACATTAACTGGTATTATAAAATGTTTCACTGTCGGTCTGACTCTGTCACACAAATTTTACTTTGGTCAGGACAAATGTTTACAATTTACATATGTTAATTCAGTATCAGTATTACATGTATCCTCTCTGTACTCCTTCTGTCAGAGTGACACGCCTCTAATTCAAGTAGCAAATAGCGTTTCATATGTGCTACGCCTGTTTGTTTCCATCAGGATTAAGCTAAGAACGGAAACACGCGCGCGTGTGTCTAGCAATGTAAATTGTTTTAATGTCTTGGATTTTGTTGTCCATGACGTGTCCGTTGATTAACTAAATATAGGTATAATACTACTGACTCGGAAAGAGACTTGAAGTTTTTTATTGGTAATAATGTAAAGGCTTCAAGGTAAACAAAATTACTATCTTTAAAGTGGTTAAAAATCACTTGATAACATCCTGAAATCAGTCCCATTAAACTGAACAGTAATGACGCAATGAAAATACACGTTATTGAAACATTGTTAAAAGATACCTATTAACTGTTCACTTATTTTCCTATATTTCATATTTGAAACGTACACCACCCTAGTACTGTGTAATAAACCTGTTAAAAAAGAGCTACCGGTACTACTATATTGGCATTCACAGCTAAAAAAAAAATAAAATTACAAGGCCTCAAAATTAAGAGATTAACGAAATTCGTCAAATTTTTCGACCCTCTGGGTGCGGTGGGGTGGGGTGGGGGGCAGTTCCGTTCGCCCCCCTCGTAAATACGCCCCTGACTGTGGTAGTTATTTCATGTTTCGCATTAACGCCTAACTAGAGGTGTGCTTAACTAGTATTTGAAAATAACAGGTACGAACGAAACCGTTCCAAAAAAATAACACGTGCGGCCTGTTATTAGGCCTAAATACTTATTGCACATACACCTGTATTATATAATTTGTTGTAAGAAATAAATTGAAACTAAAAGTATTAACAGTGTAAGTTTATTAAACTGTTACTGTTAAAAAGAAAATAAGAAACAAGAGAATTTATAGGCCTGTCTCCTTTTGGGAATACTAATTTAAGTTTTCACTAGGAGAGTAAACAAACTGACATAGTTTTAATATTGAACTATGTCAGTTCAACATTAAAACTGACATAGTTTTCATTTTTGGTTAGACAAATCAGTTGCAAAACTCAGGCAATGATGTTTAGAGTGCACCTAAATAGCACAACAAATAATGTCAAAAAAAATCAAAAACATAAATAAAAGATAACAGATAATCCCCAGGAGTTACAACAATCTCATCATTTACGTGAGATGTGCAGTGAAGTTAAAATAATCTCCGAAATCACATTAACAAAAAGTACTGTATGGTCTATCAAATGTCAGCCACTCTGTAGGTTATAATTCGCTTAATATAATATATAATATATATATATATATAATATATATAATATATATAATATATAATATATATATCAAATAGCCATAATATAATTCGCTTTTTCAAAATGTACCAAGTTGGTGACTAGCATAATATATAATTTGGTATTATAATCTGTATTATGTATCTGCATAACACGAGAATTTCTGAATTTTTTTCATTTACTAAAAACAGCTTCGTCTCTTTGGCGTAGAGATATTCTGAACCTCGTTGTTTTGCCTCGTTTCGTACTTGTATGTCAATCGGCACATGCACAGAATGAAGTATTCAGAACCAAAATACAGTTGAGCATCGATTATCCGAATATATCGGGACGAGGGCCCGTTTGAATAATCGATATTTCGGATAATAGATCGTAAATTGAAAACATTGTTTCTCTTTACAAAAACAAAGGGTTTTATTACAAAATCATTTGTAACATACTGTTATATAATTACAGCAACCTGTATACTGTCCTGTAGTGTATTACTAAGGCTAAAAATCATTGAATTAAAACTTAGTGTTTGAATAAAAACCAAAAGTTAATTTAAACAAAATAAGAGTTTAATGACAAACACTGCACTATAAAATTAATTTAAAAAACAAACATTCGTTGACAGAGACTTCAGTTGACACAGTTTGTTTATCAATTGTAAATGTGTTTATCGAAGTTTGTTGATGTAAGTGTGTTTATCCATTCTTTGTTTATCGATTGTAAGGCTGTATAAGCCACGGCGTTTATCTATAGCTACAACGTTTATTTATTACTGTACAGTACTGTAATAACTTATCGTATACAAGTTTTTATATTCAATAAATATCCGACACGCCTACACGTGTCCAATACATTTCTGTACAGTACAGTACTGTACAAAATTGTACTTTTTATTGAGTTCGGATAATAGATCGTTCGGTTAATGGATGTTCGGATAATCGATGCTCTACTGTACTATGAATACTCATCGTACTCATACTAAACTATGTACTCGTAGTACTCGTTTATTCGTTAGCTGCGTAGGGGGCTCCCGCAACTCTGAACCGCGAGTAATCGGAACGGGTATTTCGACTTTCAGTTATTGTTAAATCGGAATAGGTATTTCAACTTTTCAGTCACTGTTATATCCGTTCCACAAATATCGTCCCAACATACCTGTTATAGGTATATCGGCCCACCTCTAGCCTAGACTAATTATTTAATTTGTTATATAATTCATAATGGTCCACGCTACTAAAAGATGTGGCTCTAACATTAACGGCTTGTTAGTCGTACGTAGTGGGCAACTGATAAACATAAATATTCCTTAAGGAAGGAATTTAAAAAAAGCTACAAAATTAGAATAATTACAAATAAGATATTAATTCCTCTGATTTTCCTCCCCCCCCCTCTCTCTCTCATTTCCTTTCGTTTCCTGTTTTCCTTACTGGGTCAGCGCGCGGGGCCGCATGATGGTGTACCCATAGGGGCGCCCCGTTTACCACGTGGTTAAACCATAGTTTTCTCGTGCCTCTGTTACTCGTATGTAGTTGTTATTACTGGTAACCTACCTTAAAATAAAAAGAGGTTTCTTCAACGATGATGGCGAATCTTACGCTCTTCTGGCCGTTCAACTTCTTCGTACTGGAGGACAGCTTTACATCTGCTCTCTTGTGCCACCACTCGGCAGACGAAGGCGTATCCGGTAGCGGCGAATTATCACTCACAAGCGCTACGAATCCCCTTATCATTGTGGAACACTTCTACGCGCACAAGACAACACAGACTGACCGCTACGATTCGACACACTGACATCACGCTGCTGACTGGTATCGCCGTGTGTTGCCAACAGACAACCTTAAATATTCCCACCGGTTATTGAAAGCACACCGCGACAAGACAATAGCGTGTTAGATTATCCAAGGTCAATAGCGTCGGTACAAGGTCAGCGTATACGTTATCCAATGTGTTGTCAGCGAAACTGTTGGTGAAATATCACGCGAAACGTTAAATGCAGACTGTGCTTTGAAGCGATGCCTGTTGCCGGCGGTGTTGTTATTATAATCAGACCAACGTGGCTGTTGCGAACTCACTAGTGTTGGGTGCAAAAACGAACGAACTGTTCTTTTCTGCGGAGGCAAACACTTTAACTGCTCAAATTGTTTTAAACAGTCACCTTCGTCTAATGTGTGGATATTTTCAATCCAGAGTCTTTGCAGATTCGATTTCACAAATGTGTACCCATCTGGAATCTGTTTTCATAGTCCGACAGAGTAGCATGGTCGTCCGCAAACAACAAAGCGTCAATTGTAGAATGACCAATCATAAAATGTTCTGGAAGACACATCTGACAGTTTTGTGTGACATCGTCAATATATAAATTAAAAACAAAGTGATAATGGACACTATTAAATTGCCTCAAATAAGGACTAGTCGTATTGTTTTTCAAAGGAGAAAATCACCGTGCTACGAGTAATGTTTTTTTTTTTTGGAGGGGGGGTTAGTGTTCGCTGCAAAACTATAGCTTTGCCTGAGAGACTGGAGACTGCAACATTACTCTCATTCGTAAAATACTACATTTTTCTGGGAACGACCGTTGTTTCAGATATGGTGGAGCTTGTGTAATGGCATTCGCAATGTTCTTGGTATGCAGTTTGAACACCAGAGCGAACACTTCGTAAACTCAAACACAAAGCAGTCGCTATGGGCATCTGGAAAGCGCAGAAACGACAATAATGTGGCACTTGTCAGGTTCATATCTACGTAAGTGTTTATGTGAAGGCACACGAGCAAAGATACACACAAATTTGGTTGTTATTACCTTATATTGGCCACTTTTCAAACAATATTTCAAAATTCATAATATTTGTGTATGTTTAAAAATATATCGTATGAACTATTATTCAAATGGTGTGCAATAAATAATTATAATACCTCCAATATAGACTTGTTGATTTATAAAACACACACCATATTCCTATGCGCAAGAATTAATTCAATTGTGTTGTCGCAATATATATATATTTCAATCACTTTCTGCTATAAATATTAAATGTAATATATATACAATATAATTTAATTATTTTATTATAATGTAATTTAATATATATATATATATATATATATATACACATATAGGCCTACATTTCATGTTCGGGAAGTCCCAGTTTTTGAACCCGATCGTCTTACGAGTTAAATTTAGCAAGTGGTAAACCTAAAAAAAGAAAGTCACGTCAGGAAGCCACAACGCTCGTAATCTGTAAGACATGACGCAGTAATTACAGTGTTTACCTTGGCCACGAACAAAACGTTTAGATGTCATCCATTTACCAAATACAGTAGAAGGGAGAGAAAGACGTTAAAGGCAATTGTTTAAAGAGAATAAGGAAATTTGTATTATAGAATTTGGGCCGTAAGCTTGAGTAGGTTGGTATGAGGAAAATACCGCGAGAATGGACTGGTACTGTGCGTGGCTGTGGCTGTGCGCGCGAGAGAGAAAGAACGAGTGAGAGAGAAAGCGCTATCGATTGCAAACAGGTATCTCTCTAGGCCAAGGTGAAGTGACAAGGAACTCGCCAACAAACGCGTGACGTCATTCACCATCCGTAGAATGTATGCACTGTTCCAACGTTGTTATCGGTTTTGCGTTTCCAGTGTGTCATACATGTTTTGGCGCCGCTGTATTTTTTTATACAGGTTTCTGGATTTGAATACTGTCCATGGTTGACAGTAAGCCTATATTACTAAATGGGAAGTGTAGGCCTCAACCTACTCACATATGCGCGCGCGCAAGCTCGCTAATACATTTGTTGATATGCGTCTCACGAATGTCACAAAGACAGTATAGCCATTTCCAAGGAAGACGCTTGACACAACGAGTGATTAGGAATTAAATGAATGTAAAGTCTCCTGTAATAATTATAAGATAGGCTTGCCATAATTTTTTCCTGACCAACCGGGAGACTGTTTATTACATTGCTAATTTTATTTTATTGGGTGTATGTTTATAATGTATAAATATAATAATTAATACATAATAAAGTGTAAATAAAAGAAAATATTTTTTTCAAAATTAAGTGCAGTAGGTACTTTAAATTGTATTCAATCAAAAAATTACTCATTGTATAAAGAATTTTCAAGAAGTGTGTAACTTAAACTTGTTTTGTAACCAGTCATATGTTTCACTTGAACGCACCTTTCTCAATATGTCCTTTTGTTTTTTAATTTTTCCAAACAGTCATTACAACTAAGTACAAAATTTATTTTACTCAGCATCAACCACGCACTGTTGACTCCTGCATTAAACCTCTGTTATTCTAGACTATCATCATCATCATCATCATCTTCTTCTTCTTCTTCTTCTTAACGGCTTTAGGGTTTAGCGGCCTGTTTCTATTTCACAGTCCACCTGTTTTTAGGCATACCAACTTTTCTTCTGGTTCTAGGGCTGTACTCGTTCTCTATCTACGGTATTCTACTTTCTTCCCTTCTATCTATGTGTTCAATCCATTTTCTTCTGTATTCTTTATCCTTTTATTAACTGCAAAAATATCTAAATCACTTCTTATCTCATCATTTCGTAAATGATCTCGTCTATTACACCTTTTAATTGATCTCAGAAATTTTATTTCTGCTGTTTGTATCTTCTGTTCATCTTTTTTATTTATGACCCAAGTTTCAGAACCATACAGTAGTGTAGGTATTGCCATTGTTTTACCAAATTTTATTTGGGTTTCTTTTCTACATTTATTTCCCAACGTTCTCCAAATCGTTCCACACATCTTGTGAAATTAGTCACTTTATCTTCTATATCTCTATCTTGATCATAAATAGTGTCATGTCCAAGATAGTTGAAATGTCTTAATTGTTCTGAGCATGTGTTGTCTATGCATATTTCGATCCGAACCGGTTCATCTCCTATAAAGGCCATTACTTTTGTCTTTGATTCAGATATGTTACAGTTATATTCTTTTCCCATTTTATGTAAGATGTGCATTGCTCGTTGGAGATAGTCTTTTGAAGTGGCGCATAGGCCCCTATAGCTTGGTCATCTACGAAGAGAATGGTTTTCAAGCTTTTATTTCGGTGGAAACCTGGACGTATGGCAAGCCTAGTTAAAGAGGATTTCTGCTCGAGAGGTGAATATTCGCTGGTAGGAAAAAAAATAATAAACCAGAATGGAAAACGGGTACATAACTCGATGAACGCATTCTATTCCCACAGCGCGACTGAAGAAAATGATGAGTACACAAATAACAGGAAGTAGAAATGTAATGACAAAAGTACGAAGTAGGAATAAACTTTTGCGGTGAGGAAGACTGAGCAGGGAACGATAAACGAAATCAATACACGGGTTGCAAACAACACTGTCATAACAAAATTGACTGCAATATTATTCAACATTTTTATAACGCGGAAAACCACTGGCGTAAGTAGGAGATAGGGAAAGGAATGAGACTAGCTTGAAGTTTGGACACCCTCCTAAAAATTTATCGCAGGAAAAATTGATAAATGCATAAAAAATTCAATTTCTCAAAGATTCAAATTTTATAAATACATTTTATGAATTCTTTGCGACCTATGAATTTGTTTTTGGGTAAACGAACTTGAAGTATCTTCTTTTCATGTCTTCAATCCTATGATTGGTTTGCAGCAGTCTTCCATTGTGATCGATCTTGTGTTTTCCGCATTTCCTCATAAGTTTCACAATTTACATCATCCGTAATTTGCTTTATATAGCATACTGCAGTCTTGCTCTTCCCTTATATCCTTTACCTTCTATTGACGCTTCCATGCCACAGTGTATGTCCAATAAGTTCTACACTTCTAATTATGCTCTTTAACAAATACCTCTCATTTCCTATTCTGTTCAGTACCTCTTCATTTGTAATTTTCTCAGACCATTTTATTTTTAGCATCTTGCGATAGCAACAAATCTCAAAGCTGTCAAGTTTCCTTTTACTTCAATGTTCCATGAAGAAAAGTCATTTCCGAAAAGTGTGTGTGTGTGTGCGCCTGTGTGTAGAATTTTTTTTATGGCGAACAATAACTGCCGCAAATTCAAACAGAATCAAATAATTTTTTGCATATGTACCTGAGTTGTAGAGGACTCAAGGCCTATTCATTTTGGTGAAGATTAGTTAAGGGGATGGGGTAGTTTACCTGTAACGTTTTATGTTTTAACAAGAGTAAAGTACTTAATTTTGATAAATAAAGTATCCTGAAAAGAATGTCATAATAATCCACTATAGAAAGATAGACGAAATATCTATAAATGAAAAGGGTAGTTGAAGGGAGGGGGTAAGTTTTATACGTGAACTACGTTATCGAAGAAGTAACGAAGTAACGAAGCAACAAAGAAGTAGTTTGTTGTTAAAATTCCTTCCCGGGCTGTTTGGGAAAATCGAGTGCGCTAACGCGAGGTTAGTGACCACATTACTGTGGTTAAGGCTGAAGAAAGAAGTAGTTTCTATGGAAATATTTCGTTTCGAAAATGATTTTAAATATAAATCTTAGAACATGGAAGTCATGTATGGTTCTCCATACCGAAATTTTATTTTATGTGTAGGCCTACTACGTTATCGGCAACAAAGCAGTAGTTTGTTGTTAAAATTCCTTCCCGGGGTGTTTGGACGTGGTCCAATGTTTTCTGCAAAACCAGAAGTTTGGGCAATGCCATCGACTGCCATCATCAGTGAAAATCGAGTGCGCTAACGTGAGATGGCATACGTTAGTGACCACAGTACTGTGGTTAAGCCTGAAGAAAGAAGTAGTTTCTATGGAAATATTTCATTTCGAAAATTATTTTAAATATAAATCTTAGAACATGGAAGTTATGTATGGTTCTCCATACTGACATTTTTCCTTCATACCTATTGTCCACGACTCGCAACCATACATGACTATGCTCCATGTAAAACTCATTAGGAAACGTTCCCTTGTTTTAAGGGAGATGCTACTAGTTAGTACCGGTATTCTCCATTTTTTTGTTAAAAGCAATCTTAGCCTGGTTTATCCTGCTAATAATATCTCTTTCACTTCGGCCATCCTTAACTTGAAGAATAAGAGTTGAAAAAAATATGGAAAGCACTGATTACAAAATATCTATATTGAGTAACTGTTATTCAAATTGAAGGTAAAGGTGAATCTCATGTCATTAGGAATCACTTAATTATAAATTCTTATCCTTAATAAATTTAATTTGTAAAAACGAGTCTTTCCGAAGACATTTTGTAAAAACCTAGTTTACTACCCCTTCGCTACTGTCCCAAGAATCTTATGGTTCTTGCTAAAGTAAGTTATTTCTTATGGTGTAATGGAGTGAATTCGTATTCGCAAACCGGCTATATTTAATGAAAATTAAAAATCTTCCTATGTAATTATTAATAATTAATAAATCATAAATTTTTACATAACATGTAAGGAATAAGGAGATAAGAAGTAACTTAGATATTTTTGCAGTTAATAAAAAGATTAAAGAATACAGAAGAAAATGGATTCAACACATAGACAGAATGGAAGAAAGTAGAATACCGAAGATAGCAAAAGACTACAACCATAGAGGCAGAAGAAAAGTTGGTAGACCTAAGAAAAGGTGGACTGCTGAATAGGAACAGGCCGCTAAAGCCTAAAACCGTTAAGAAGAAGAAGATGATGATGATATTTACGTAATTGTTTAATTCCACTTACATGATTAGATTTTACCACGACTGCCTTTTGTTTTTAACATTTTCTCTTTCTATTTACCTGTCTGAAGGGGGGGGGTATGTAACTCCTTCAAAGTTTCTCCCAATGCTACTAGGTTTGCCTAAATTAATCTGCAGGCCAATAAAACATACAAGAATTTTCTTTCTTGTATACAAGTGTAAACATAGGCCTACGCCCAGTGTATATGAATACACTATGACGACAATCTACTACATAGTCTAGCTTAATTTATTTACAGACGTAAAGTAAAATCTTTACCTCAGTTTTCATGTACAATCAAACAAAGTGTCTGTTTAATTCTTATGTAATGTAAAGACTATCATATTGTTACAACGGTCTCATTGATCGTCGTATAGTGCAGTGGAAAACAATATACAAGACACCAATTAAGTCACTAATAACCGGCTTTAATGATCAGAATTCACATTTTCTAATCAACAACTTATTCAACAAGATTATACTCGTACAATAATTCAAGTTAATATGTGCAGACAAATAATAATGTCAATTAATAAAACACATAACACTTCGCCACAATACTTCGAACCTCACTGGAATAAATCGCCACTTAAACTGAACCTAAGCGGAAGCTGTATTTTTTTAAATAGATAGCACAACTGTTCCAGAATAATCCATAATACGCGTCAACACTACTAGAAAAGACTAGAACGTAATTGCTTGCTGCCTTGGGCACAGTTCGCGCGGACCGGTGAAGTCTGGAACAGCCTCGGTGGTTGACGCGTGATAAATGTCACATAGTTTGTCTTTCATCACAAAGTAGCAGCAATATGTACGCACACACACATTACAGCTGGGATAGCCAAGAAACATGTAGAATGTTCTGTAATGGCGTTACAATATCGTTTTTAATTTTATTCTACTAAAATGCAGGGACGCAACATCAGCCACGCTAGTGCGAGCCAGGCTAAAAGCAGGGACGCAACATCAGCCACGCTAGTGCGAGCCAGGCTAAATGCAGGGACGCAACATCAGCCACGCTAGTGCGAGCCAGGCTAAAAGCAGGGACGCAACATCAGCCACGCTAGTGCGAGCCAGGCTAAATGAAGGGACGCAACATCAGCCACGCTAGTGCGAGCCAGGCTAAAAGCAGGGACGCAACATCAGCCACGCTAGTGCGAGCCAGGCTAAAAGCAGGGACGCAACATCAGCCACGCTAGTGCGAGCCAGGCTAAAAGCAGGGACGCAACATCAGCCACGCTAGTGCGAGCCAGGCTAAACGCAGGGACGCAACATCAGCCACGCTAGTGCGAGCCAGGCTAAATGCAGGGACGCAACTTCAGCCACGCTAGTGCGAGCCAGGCTAAATGCAGGGACGCAACATCAGCCACGCTAGTGCGAGCCAGGCTAAAAGCAGGGACGCAACATCAGCCACGCTAGTGCGAGCCAGGCTAAACGCAGGGACGCAACATCAGCCACGCTAGTGCGAGCCAGGCTAAATGCAGGGACGCAACTTCAGCCACGCTAGTGCGAGCCAGGCTAAATGCAGGGACGCAACATCAGCCACGCTAGTGCGAGCCAGGCTAAATGCAGGGACGCAACATCAGCCACGCTAGTGCGAGCCAGGCTAAATCCATTTCCAGCCAGACACTTCCGAAGTAGTTTAACCGGCTGACTGACTTTGAATAAGAAAACGCACAACGACGCAATTTCACAAACTGTCTCTGAATGTCTGTACAGTCATTTCGAATTTGACGAGTTGTCCTTCCAATAACTCTTCTCTGGAAACAGTTATAATACGTTTTTCCCGGAGAAGGGTTTGTGAGGATCGGTCAAAAAGTATAACACAAATTTTAAATTATTTGTGCCGACGTTTCGACAATATTTATTGTCATCATCAGGACCTGTGTATGAATACAAGAGAAAATGTCAAACACAACAGATCAATTATTTGAGTGAACGTGTTTGTGCATGTGGGTGTGCGTATGTGTGTATCCGTGTACTTATATGTGAAGGAGTTGAAACAGTCTGTTTTACATCAACAAAATAATTGCATTTACATATTGTTTTCCTTAAATACAACGACAAAAAATATAATATCGCAGAGCATAATTTATACAACTTTACAATTTAAATTACTCATAATGTAATGGTATTTGTAATTAATTATAAAAGCAGTACTCAACAATTATATATTAGAATTGGCACAGAAAATATATACAGTAGCATTGTAAAACATATTACAGCTAAATACGGATTATAGGGATGTTCAATTGTGTAAATTATTAAAAGTTAATTTTATCATGTTTCACTCACTACTGGTATTGAAAACACCCTCATTAATTTACAGAATTCTAAATTACACAATAACTGTAGAACTTTACAGACTTACATAAGAGAATATAAAATAATTTAAAATTTGTGTTATACTTTTTGACCGATCCTCACAAACCCTTCACCGGAAAAATTCATTGGTTGACGGTCACTACGAATTTAAGGAGTCTTGATAAGATTAAAAATAGCATCTCGGATTGTACTGGTTCTTGTTCTAAAGATGCCGCCCTCTGGCGGAGGCTGGAGGCCATTATGGGTACCCGTACCGTCCATGATACAGGTACATCCGTGAACACGATAGACAGGTTCACTCCGTCAGCTGTCAGCTGTTGAGCAAAGACAATCATGTTTCTCGTTCACGAAATTCTCCTTCACCCGAACAATGTTCTGACTTCAATTTTACGCTGAAATATGAGGCACAGGGAATGTACTACACTTTTCGAAAACTTGCCTCTGAATAACAATAAAAACGAACGAGACTTGAGAAAACATTAATATTCAGTAGCGCACAGTTTGTAACAAACGTAAAACTGAGTTGCTGAATTTTAAAATTTTTCATTGCGGTAACAAGTAATACAGTACAAATATATATATAGTCGGTGAAATGGCCGCGGTCTCCAGAGACTAGTAACTATCATGCCCTATACTTGATCATCATCATCATCATCATCTTCAAGAATTAAACCAAGGACGGTTTGTTCCAATCTCAAATACGCAAAGATTAGAGCTGGTCACTCCAGCGGTTCCTCGGACGTCCCACACCTCTCCGTCCCCTCGGCTTACAGTTCCATAGTTGTTTGGCGATGTGGGAGTCATCTATTCGGCAAAGATGTTCCCACCAATTCACCCAGTACTGGACGATCTTGTCGAATATACTCATAATATTCAGGTCCTGCCGTATATCTGTATTTCTTCTATGATCATGGAGAGTATAAAGATCGTGTCCCCCCGCCTTTCCCCCAATCGAGAAGTCAGTCTGAGGTGGATTTTACGCTCACGGATGTTCACAAGACTTTACTTTTGAATCTTTTGCGGAACATTCAAAGACTTTCAGAATCTTTCTCTTATACCGTTCCCTACTACTATGTAACTGCTATAATTTCTCTGCTGGATATCGCAGGTCTACAGAATGAAACTTTGTGAGAACTGTTTTAGTTCTGATATGTGATTATATATAACCTATCAGCACCATTTTCGAAATTACTTCCATTTTCCTCCATCACGTCAGGATTTTTCACAAATCAAGTAAGAAAATTCTTATATTTGCAATGGAAAACATACAGAGATTAGGAAATGTATACAGGTAAAATGTTAAACATTGCTTGTTTTATACCACAATGCACACAATAGTTTGAAAGTCAAACAACCAGAAATAGTGAAACAATCATAAGTTTCTTTCAGCGTCAATTCAAGTTTACTACCGAGTAAACACAAGTTCGTCTCGTCAAATAATAAAGCAAACTGTTTCAGAAACCGAGGGTTGTCAGACGCAAGCCTACTATTAAAGCCCGTTTATCCAGTCTTCAGTTTAATTGTTAATGAATAAAATAGCCTGACATTCATTTCCATTAATATAAGCACAGTTTGAAATTTATTTAACAATGTAATCTTTAGCTTAAATTGTTACAAATCACGCGATTACAAAACAGAAATTACTACTTTTCAAGTTTTTATATTATGCTGTTTTGATGTTTGATTATTTACTACAAATGATGTCCCTTCTGTCTAAATACAGAAAGAATAAAGTCCATGAAGACATGACAAACAGAAATATACTAACTAATTACAACAGTTTTATAATGTGTTGAAACCACTGGTAGAAAATCCGAAGCTACACACGGATTACTAAATAAGGCGCTTAAAAAACCGTTGGAGTGAAGTAATGCTTGGGTGGGGTGGTTTAACGGAGAATCAATTTTATAGAGATTGTCAGGTTTAAAACGTGGCAGTGGCCGTCTGTTAACGATCAGGGTGGTGGTATAAGGGATGAATCATCCCTCCCACGGGTTGAAGTAACCCGAGCATAAGCAATTCTATTGTACAGCGTTCCTCTGGTATATCATATAGTGGATTGCACAGCAGTCTGTTTGCTCTATCTGTTTTTATTATCCACAAAACCTAACCATTCGTTATTATTGCTAATCTATAGACACTTGAAACTCTTATGTACGAGTACATAAACTCCAACAGAAGAATGCAAAATCGGAAGTTTTGAGGAGGGATATTTTACTTGGTCGAACACTGTGTTTCACAGAGGCGAACCTAGGGTGGGATATATCCCCCCGAAATCCGAAAAAATAAAAAAATGGATCAAAAAACGTTTAACTGTTCCGTGTGTTTTTTTAAAATTTTAGTTAATGTCTTACAAGTTTTGTCAATTTTAAAAAAATTACTATTTAGGTCAATGACAAGTTTAAATAATCTACAATAATAGGCTTTATTCTCAATAATAAATATAACAAATGAAAAGAAATGGTGAAAAATGGAAAGAAGTCGGGTATAACGTTACTGTGGAAGACATAAGTTAATTCAATATGTGTACAGTATAAATAAAAACTCAATTATTAATAGTAATTATAGAGATATGGTAATATAAGAATTTGTATTATACATATTGTAGCATGACAGATAATGCCCATAGTTCTGAATGGAGAGAAAAATCATAAAATAAAATAAAAACATTTTAAATCCAAGAAAGCAACATTAAAAATTAATTAAGAACCACCGTCAAGCACAATCATAGATTGAAGAAAGAGGTTCATTAAAACCAATATTACAATGGGTGATGAGTAATAAGAATAAACTTCAAAACTAAAAATAAAAAAAAGGTAATACCCAGGTAGGATAGGAGTAAGTAAGGAAGAAACCCAGAACAAGACAACATCCACCATAAAAGGTGATACTTTTCTAAGAAACAAGGAGGATAGGAGCAATTAAAGAAGAAACCAGAACAAGACAACATCCACAAGAAGAAGGAGTGCTCTTGAAAGAAATAAAAACCTAAACCCCAAAAGAAAGTAATAAAAATAATGACAAATGAAAGTATAACAAAATCCCAAACTTAGAAAACCATGTAAAATAGATATAGACCAAAAGTGTATAAAGTAGAATTGAAAGTGAACCAATGTGAATTAATTATATAATGCAAAAAACAAACCTTCATTATCGTTTATAAACAAATTCCTTGATTTTAAAAAGACTATAAAACTAATTAGAAATAAAATCAAAGAATAAAAAGGGGATCAGTGCAAGTTTTTATGTTATATTAAATAAACCTAATGTGTCAATTATTGGAGTTCATAAACTGAGTAAATTATGAAATTATACAAACTTTAAAGTGTTTATATTATGTCAATGAATAATATTAAAGAGAGTATTATAATGACAAATAATACAAGTGTTTCTAAATAATAACTGCCACTCTTTATATACAACATTCATTAGAATGACAATATATAAAACAAGAGCAGGCCATATAAAAAGTGAAGTGACCAAGAATCATTAACCCAGAAATCAAACAAAAAACAGCTAAGACTGAAAATGAAACTAGTATAAGAAATAGTGTAAACGATGGAAGGACAGATATGTTTGTTTAGAATAAGTTCAGATAACTCAATACTGAAATATCAGAGTTAAATACCATTCTTTTATTATGAAAATGTTTATTATGTTTTAAGAATAGTTAATCCACATTAAAATGTCTGAGATTAAAGACCATTGTTAATTTCAATTATGTGTTATGAATTAATAGTATAAATTATATACTAAATGTTCTTTTGTTAAAATAAGGAAATGTTAATCAATATTATATTAGAATAGAAAGTCAGAAAGGGTTTAAACAAGATGTATTATTTAAAAACTATGTATGAAAAAACTGTTAAAAATCTAGGCCAAATGGTAAATCTAAACAACATTATAATTGATGAATTAAGTACAGAAAAATAGTTAAACTGATGGAATTTATATAAGGTAAATCAGTCATAGAGTCATATAACTGGAACTATAATTAAGAAAGATTTTGTAAAAAGATAGTAAGAATTATTGTTAAAAATACAAAGGTAAAAACTGAAAGTTCAAAGAGGGGAGTCACAGATTAATGCACAATATTTTAAAAGATAACCAATTAATCAAGTTACAAGAAATTAAGGGAAGATAAACCTTTTATGTCAATCTGAGATTTAATACAATCATTAATATAACAAATAAAATGGCCAACATTTTGAAAAGGACAGGAAGTCAAAATTAAAACTTACAATTTTCAAAATGAAGTAAATATAGCATTTTAGATAAAAAACTTAGTAAAACTATCTTATTTGGTATCAAATCAAACAAAATGAACTGAAGAAGAAGATTATGTATTTAGTATTTAATAAATTTAAATAATAGCAAAAATATATTCAGTAGTATAAAGAAAAAATTTTAAATGTAGCGGAAGCTAGGAAGTTTTGAAACAATGGATTGCTAATATTAAATTGGCTAAGACTTTAGTAGAAGACGAAGGAAATGAGTTAGTTCATTATTAGGCGTTGTGAAGTACACTTAAGACGAGCTCTTGCTAAAATATTAACCTAATAGCTAAGACATAAATGGCGTACATTCGACAAGCCTAGTCTACTGCGAAAAACGGGAGTTTTGTAAAATTACATTTAAACCTTAACTTCAGTGAAACGAACACCTACAAACATTAAATTAACTTCAAACAGAACAGAAAACCAGTGAATACACAATTTAAACGATTAAAACATTAATTCCACATAACGAAACGAACAGTGCAATTATCGACCTAATAGACTAAAGTGAAATGTAACTTAACACAACACATTTTATCGAAGTGAACCACAAACACTTAACCAGGACCACTCCACTAACACCAT
The DNA here is from genome assembly GCA_034769895.1 of Magicicada septendecula. Taxonomy (NCBI): domain Eukaryota; kingdom Metazoa; phylum Arthropoda; class Insecta; order Hemiptera; family Cicadidae; genus Magicicada; species Magicicada septendecula. The sequence continues at coordinate 480,599,422 of CM068369.1, read as the reverse complement.
AAGGAATAATCGCAGCTGCAGGAACGAGAAATCATAGGAAAAGCAGCCTTTATTGGAAGCAGAATCTGCGAGGTGCATTCGTCAATTACAACTGAACACGAAGCGGCCATCTTTGACTTCCCACAATTCAAAGCGACACTGCCTGTAAAACTGCACGGTTCGAAAATTTCTTTACTTACTATTATATATTGAATGTTATATATGTATTTTAATTAATAAGCTGATATATTGTAATGTTATACTTTCAATACTTTGCCCTTTTTCTCTGACTATATATAAAATAACTGTTTAAAGAACCCGATAATAAATAACTGTACAATCTATTGATATACCCTGAGAGAGTCGATTAATCAATCGATAGAAAATCGATTATATGATTATTTGTGAATAAAATTCCTTAAATATTGTAAAAACGAATCCTATTTGTTTATAAATTATAACTAGCATAATATATCATTTTAATAGAGACTTAACTACCAGAATTTCACAACTTTGAAGGAAGATAACCTACAAATAAGGAAAGTTCACCAATCGATTGTTCCTGGAGACAATCCTATTAACTGGTAAAAGAATTCCAAATACAGAAAAGGATATAAATTGATTAAAACAAATAATAAGACGTTCGGAACACCACGAAACATTTTAAAATATTTAATATTAAATTAATTAAAAAAATAAAATAAATAAATAAATAATAAACAAAATTTTTTTTACAAACAAACAACAACAAAAACAAATTTATTTAATTTGTTACAATATATGTAAGTAATATGTAAGATAGCCATTTGAATAGTACAAGGTTCGGCTTGCCGCGACAATCCGGCGTCGGCCGAAGTAGTGAATAATATACCCAAGGTACCTAGTATGTCATAAACACATAAAATGTTTTGTGTATAAGAAACATCAAAAAACGAGCAAGTACCGTTAGGAAAGCAGGTCGGTGTCCTTCAGAAGACAAAGGATGACACCCCAATATTTATTGCAAATTTATAAAGTAGCGTCGTTTTTTAACAGCATAACGGCTACGCGCGTAAATTATTCACCCGCACTGTTTCAGCCAATGGCGGATAGCGTCAGTCCAGCGCGCGAGAAAATAACGATACAGGAATGGAGAATTTCAAATTCACCCGGGAATATTTCAAACCCTGGCCAATGAAAGTGTCATCAACCATTACGGTGGTGAGGGAATCAGTAGACAAACTATAAAAAGAGAGAAGCAAGTAAAAAAAGAGAGATGTTTTTAAGTTTAAATTGCAAGACAAGCACAGGAAATCTGCGTCACTCTGTACAAATATTCAATAATATAATTATAACGGAACGTTATACTAGCTTTGTTTAAAATGTATAGATTAGCTAGGTAAAAAAGGGTCGAGAAGGAACAAGTTAAGGTATAAAGAAGAATATTTTATTGGTGCGCGTAAAGTACGTGTTATGAAGATATTTCATATGTGTGCGTAAAGTTGAATCAAGAAAGTATATTTATTTATGTGCGTGACGTTAAGTACAACGCGAGCGTGTGATACAAAGTTAAGAAGTGGTAAATCAATTATGTTTGGTGAAAGTGAAGTGAAATGAGCAACGTAGAACGACTAATCAGAGTCTTGGAATCCTGTAAACAAGTAACAGTAAACTATCTTAACAATTCGCAACTCTAATATACAAAACATAGAAATTAATGTCTACCATAAATATAACTCATCTCATTCTCAAAAAACCCACACTTGTTCAGATACTAACAATTCAGTTTATGTGATATGACATGCTAGAAAGGGTATTTAGTAGAATTATTGTATAATCAAGTGAATGAAACAAAATTTAATAAGAATAGCATTCTAGTACGAGTCGAATACTTGCATATAATAATTATTAAGAAAATTCATGTTAGTTAAGAAAATATTATGCTATATATGTTAATTAGAGTATTGAATATATCTAGATGTCAGGTGAATAAAATATAATATTGCGACTCGCTAAACCGAAGAATACTTAAATAATGGTAATCTTGAAGAATAGTAATCAAGTGAATATTAATACTTTAAAATTAGTTGTAAAATTGTGTATCAAGCATCTCAATGATATTATATTAGAAACAATAATGTTTATGATCAAATTTCAGATGCCATGGTGTAATAAGAATGAAATAATATAGAATATTAATATCTGAACGGAATGAGTTGTTATTTATTAATAAACCCTGAGATACTCTGCTCTGGCGCCCAACCGAATTAATGATTGATATAATAATGAGTTGAAGTATTTAGTAACACAGATATTAAAATCTAATTCATAAATATTGTAACGCAACAGAAATGCTGTCATCCATGTTACATAAATATTATATTAACAAAATAATAAGCAAGTCAATATCTAACCCCATGATAAAACAAAAGTCTAATAATTACATTTATGATTATAGATAAAGATAAATAAGGATGCAAGGTAGAAATAACGAGAATGAACAAACCTGTAAATTAGACAATAGTTAATGATCTATGTTCAGTGAAAAGTAAATCAATATGATACTGATGAGAAGTGTAAGAAGTAGAATAGTACAGAAATTGTCAAAGTAAATGACCATGAAAGTAAACAAAAATGAAACAATAATTTACCTTATAGCAATAGCAAGTAAGGATTTTGAATTAAATGATATTATTTTGTGACAACGAATGTTATGATAAAGTTTATGTTATGTTATACCAATTACTTGTTGAGTTAATGAAAGGTAATGAAACAAGAGGTATTATTCAATTACTGTTATAGAATGATGTGGGAAGCAGCTAGTTAGCGTTAATAGATTTCAATTTTCTTATATGTGATCCATAGATCAAGATAAAATTGTCATTAGATATGAAAAGAATAATTGTTTATGTAAATGTTAATAGTTAAGATTTGATTATACGTATGAATTTATGTAAAAGGGCTATAGTTGTTCACCAGTTATAAACAAAGGTAGGTCCGTATACAATAAAAAACCTAACAGCCAATAACACTATATAACTACTCATAACATAAAGGTTAGGTACGTAAGTTAATAATAATTAATGAATACGGTTCGAAGAGCTAGGAAAAAACATTTAATTAGTAATGATATATAATAAACCATCTCAATTTATACAAATTATGATAATGCCACAATACCATGATATCGATTGATAACGTTTAATATCGAAAAAAGTAATAAATATAAAAGAAACAGGCCCATATCAAAAAACCAGCAGAATATATGTAGAAAATAATAAACCAACTATAGGTAAAGTTATATTCCGATATGATAGCAAATTAATAAGGAATAGACAAAAAATGTATGATATAAACACTATATACAAAACATGGAGAAGGAAGAAAAATAATGGGTTGCTATGGACTACAGGAAATGAAGAAGTTGTTGATTTTCAATTATTGCTTTTTATGATCTGAATGGGATGAGATTAAAAAACCCAAGAAATGTTAAATGTAATTAGAATATTCTGAAATATTATGACACAATTATAATACACCAAAATACTAAAGATAATATTATTGACTTACGCCAGTACAGTTTAACCAAACGAGGCTATAGTATGATATCACAATAAAAAATAAGTAACTGGGTTGTACAAGGAAGGACTTGAATTGTCCCATATCCGAAAGGAGTTGACGATATATTAAACCCAATATAAAGAGTTAACTGTATCACAACCAATAATATACACTACACTGGAACTCATAACCTTATAAATACACGGAACATCACCAGTTACTTCAGACGAGAGAAGAACGTATTTGGATCCAGAAATTACAGAAGGAACCAGTCTGGCAGTAAATCAACCTAGGAAGCTGTATTTCCGAGGTGAACAGGACAAGAATTCCATTTTATTAACATCCGAAGAAAGAAAATCGTACAAAATAGTCATCCAGAACAGTGAAGTTATCAACCAACAGCCCACACGATTCGCTTCGTTCTAGTCTGGTAAATTATTATTGTATAAATCATATTAACTACACAACACTTCAAATTTGTAAATCTTGCATTCTTATCTATGTATTTTTAATCTTCCCCACAGTTACAAGAACCTTCACACCCTGAATTAAGTTAATTACAAATTAAAACACATTATATAACCGAATCTAAATAAAGTATCGGACTGATCAATAATCGATTCACGCAATCTATAGCCTTTGTGTATGCCAGTTGAAACATATCTCATTCAATGTTGAAGAAGTAAACAAATAAAGAACCTTTGTATAGTTGCAAAATCTTGTCATTTGGAGTATTATTTAATGAGTTGGGAATAAAAAAGTAACTGACTAAGTATAGAATAATTGGTTAACCTAAACAGTGAATTAACCTCTAAGTTTCGTTGCCCCGGTACTACAGCGCTTATAGCGGAATTCTCCGACACCAAAGAGAGAGCGTTAAAATACAAAATTATACATAATTCTCTTCAAGGTATAATAGGGTTGAACGAAATTACAGAATAACACATTAATTATTTAAGTTTCAAGTACACTAACACTGATATTTTTTAGAGAGATAAGTTAATATTAGTTAATTAAATCACTATATCCCACAACTCCAAATATCTAAGATATTTAAATAATTGAAGTAAATTAAAACGACCTAAGAGAGTAAAGACAGGGGAACATACCCGTTCATAGCAACGAATAGGCTTACATTGTGTGAAAATAACGAGACGCACGTACTCGTCTGATTACAATTTGGCGCTCAACCAGTGTAGGGCTTAAGTTAAGTAATTATAATTACATTCATATTACTTAACCAGAACAGGCAACTGTGGGAGAATAAAAATGCCTGATACCAGAGGTAGATCAAAGAGGAGGGCAGAAGATACGGAGAAGGAAGAAGGTGAACAAGAACAGGAAATCGAAATAATAATAGATAGTGAAATGGAACAACAGACAGACGAAATAACGGAAACTGAAATAATTGCGGACAAGGAAAAGGGAGTAATGGAAGAAGATGCCCAAGGGGACCAACTAGATAACCCCAACCAAAAGGAAAACTTGAGTATACAGGAAATGTTTAATCTACTATTGGAAAATTCGATAAAATCAATGAGGAAAATAAGGAAAAATTAAGAGAACAATTTAGGAAAACAAATGAGGAAAATAAGGAAAACTTAAGGGAACAATTTAGGAAACAGGAGGAAAAATATGATAAAACAAATGAGGAAAACAAGGAGAATTTTAGGAAAACAAATGAGGAAATTAAAGAAACCTCAAAACAAATGAACGAAAGATTAAACCAAATTCACGAAACGTTAGATAGGAATGATGAGGGTGTAAAACAAATGAAGGAAGACATCCTAAAAATACATGAAGAGAATTTAAGGCAGATTAATGAAAAAATTGAGAATCTCCATGTGACAGTTAACCAGAAGGTGGACCAAAATAATGAGGAAAGAAAATTAGAAATAGCCAAAACAAATGAAGGGTTAGAAAAAACTAACGAAACAATAGTACAGGTTCGTGAAGAACTACAAAATAAAATTAATGACATAAAAATTGAGAGTAAAACATTGTTCGAAGAAATCCAACAGGAAACTGTCGGAAAATATGAGCAAATTAAAAACGAAGTACATCAGGTACGGGAGGAGAATAAAGAAGGGATTACGCAAATACAGACAGACATGGGTGAACGACTCGAAAGAGTATATGGCAATTTAAACAATATGGAAGGTCAAATTAATACCAGTAAAAATAAAATAGAGGAAATGAGTAGACGTGAATTACAGTTGCAAGAAGAAGTAGATGCATGGCGGGATAGGACATGCCAACATAGTCATACAAATAACCACGAGAACCGGGAGTCGATTAATTTTCGTAATTACAAGCGCAATCCGATGGAATTTTTAAAGAGGTTAGAAGAGATGATTACAAAAAATAGAGAAAATCGCTGGAGTATTATACGCAGTATGATTGATGAGACATTTAAAGGTACCTATGATAATTGGTGGACAGCGGTGCGCCCGGATATACTGGACATGACCGAGTTCAAAAAACAATTTAAAGAGAAATATTGGTCTGAATCGACCCAGAACATGATTAGAAATAATTTGAGTAACGGTCGATACGAAACAAACATAGGCCAGTCTCCTACTTCATACTTTCTAGGAAAAGTATGTATGGCACGGAACTTAGAGCCCAGAATTCCCGAAGAATGTTTGGTGATACAACTATCCTACCATTATGAGGAAGGGATAAAAAATGCACGTATGTGTAGCCAAATCAAAACGATTTCAGCCATGGCCAAATTTCTTGAGAATTATGAGCACGAGAACCAATACCAAAGAAATAGGATGTTAAATTATAAATATCAGAAGTATAATAATAACGAGCCACCAACCAATTCTCATAATAATGATCACAATCGACCTGCGCAGAACGTTAATGCAAATAGGACCCAAAATGAGCACGCGAATAATAATTCCAGGAACTATAATTATCGTGGCAATAATACTTATAATTACCGCGATAGTCGCAATAATAGAGGAGATGGGGACAGACGACCCAATAATTATAGGCATAACGTTAATTATATCTACTCCAGGCCTCAAGGTAATCAGCGACGGTATTACCCAAGGAGTCACCGATATGACAATCATTATGACCAGTCCCGGCGTGAAGACAACTATCCACCTGAAAGAAATTATAGGATAGCGGAACCTAATACAGAGGACCGCACCGAAACTGTACTAAATCAACATAATAATCCAAATGAAAATAAAGAAGAGGGGGTAAGCCCTCATTTAAACTAATAGAGGCAGTGAAAAATAATGAATACCCTTCACTGAACCGTAATCTTGGGGAACAGCGACTTGTAAACAAAATTAAGAATAATAATGCGATAACTATAATTAATAACCACTATTTAAAGAATATCAGAGAAGATTTATTGGAAGAGGATAAGAAACATGTAAACAGTAATAGTAATAACGAAATCATATATGTAACAGCAAAATTAAATGGGGTACAATCTACCATAATGATAGATACTGGATCTAACATATCGTTGATAGACAGGACTGAACTTGAAAAAATACAGCGAGAAGGCCAGTTGCCCATACCGACCTTACTTGTCAATAATGTGATAATTATCGGAGCCACTGGGCGACAAAATAAAAATATCGGTATGGAGAACCATACATGACTTCCATATTCTAAGATTTATTTTTAAAATCATTTTCGAAATGAAATATTACCATAGAAACTACTTCTTTCTACTTACTGCTTCAGCCTTAACCACAGTACTGTGGTCACTAACATATACCACCTCATGTTATCACACTCGATTTTCACTGATGATGGAAGTCAATGGCATTGCCGAAACGTCTGGTTTTGTAGAAAACATTGGACTACGGCCAAATAGCCAGAGAAGGAATTTTAACAAAAACTACTTCTTTGTTGCAGTTAACGTTGTACACATATATATAAAAAATATGCATAAAATTAATGGCTTGTATAAGTTAATGATTGATCTCCATTAAATAGTGCTCAAGTTTCCAAAGTTTTAATATGATGTCCGTAATTAAAACATCAGAGCAGGTTTAGTGTGTATGAGGGTTCACCGTGGACAAAAATTTTCAACATTTCCTATTGAGCGTTGCTTAGAATAAATCTGCGAATCTACAGTGTACGTTTCACAGAACAAACACGCGGAAAAGAAGGAGCGCTCCGAAGTCACTCATGGACCCTCAGCATCTTGCAGAGGGTTCATTCCCTAAAGACGAAAAGTCTGTCTATGAATCGTTGCTCTGTAAACACGTGCAGTTACACTGCCCAGCGATCCACAGGAAGCAAATCGCTATCCACGCTGGACACTTTTTCGGCTTGCATGCGTTATGTTGGTGTGGGTTCGGCACTTTCCATTTAAAAACCGTGCAAATGTAAGAAAATAAACATGAATGAGGCCAGAAATAACGCGAATTGTGTGTGTGTGTGTGTGTGTGTGTGTGTGTGTCTTCCCTGCCTTTTTATTGCGGTAGTGATAATAATAAAATGGAAACGTAAACAGTACATAACTGAGATATGCTTGCCTGCCACGCACGATATATTTTCTCTTATACATGACTAGCAGAATACCCGTGCTTCGCTACGGAGTTTCACGTTGTACGTAATGAAAATGTTAGTTTAATTAATAAAGTTTAATTAAAGTAGGCTTCTTAAAAATAAATAGCTGTTGCCCACAACTTCGTTCGCGTGGTCTTCAGTTTAATGCGATAATATATTTAGAACAGAATCTATTCTATTGGGTTGCCATAGTAACCAGATCTAATAGTTTTTTAAGGCCGCAAAGGACCCCCCAGAGGATCGTATCGAAAAAAACACCTGTCCTATGTTGGTTCTCCCCTTGCGTAAAATATTTGTGCCAAGTTTGGTTGAAATCGGTCCAATGGTTTAGGTGGAGACGTGGAAGACCCCAAAGGATCGTATCGAAAAAAACACTTGTCCTATGTTGGTTCTCCCTTTGCGTAAAATATTTGTGCCAAGTTTGGTTGAAATCGGTCCAGTGGTTTAGGAGGCGAAGTGGAAGACCCCAAAGAACCCCCAAAAGGAACCCATCGAAAAAACACCTATCCTATGTTGGTTCTCCCGTTGCGTAAAATATTTGTGCCAAGTTTGGTTGAAATCGGTACAGTGGTTTAGGAGGAGATGTGGAAAAAACCTTCGCGGACGTGCGCACAACAACTCACCGAAGTTTCATCGCAATCGGATGAATGGTATAGGAACGCATACGGGACAAACAAAGAAACATTCATTTTTATATATAAGATGTAAACTATACCACTTACTTGACATAAACCGTGATAGCTAAGCTAATGTACAACATATATGTATTAATTATACACATAAATGTTCCTCGATAGACACTCTATCTATTGGCGAAAACTTGAATAAAATCCGTTCAGTACTTCCTGAGATTAGCGATTTCAAACACAGAGAGAAAACGCACCGACTTTACTTTATACTATGTACAGATTTACATTAAAATGAAAAAATTATAATTTTATTGCCTGGCAACAAAATTATTTTATTTTAACAATTACCATTGTTTGAAAAAGTTTAAATGAATTTTCATGTACTTTACTCTTGTTAAAACGTAATAGGTTGCAGGTAAACTACCCCTTCCCCTTAACCGATCTTCACCAAAATCAAAAGGCCTTGAGTCCTCTACAATTCAGTGACGTATGCAAAATATCGGTATGGAGAACCATACATGACTTCCATATTCTAAGATTTATATTTAAAATCATTTTCAGCCAAACAGCTAGGGAAGGAATTTTAACAAAAAAATACTCTTTCTTGCCAATAACGTAGTACACATATAAAAAATATTATCCCCTCCCCCTTCAACTATAATTTTGATTTATAGAAAATCACCCCCAGCCCATTCAACTAGCCTCTTCATTTATAGATATTTCATCTACGTTTCTACAGTGGATTATTAAGATCTTATCAGGATACTTTATCAAAATTAAGTACTTTACTCATGTTACAACAAAAAATGTTTCAGGTAAACTGCCCTTTCCCCGTAACCGATCTTCACCAAAATCAACAGACATTGAGTTCTCTATAGCTCAGGCACATATGTAAAAAATTATTTGATTCTGTTTGAATTTACGGCAGTTATGGTTCGTCATATAAAAAATTACCCATGTTAAAACATACAACATGAGATTTATAAAACATATCTAAGATTTATATTTAAAATCATTTTTGAAATAAAATATTTTCATAGAACCTACTAACGCTGGGGAAATCTGAGGAGCCAATCAGAGTTGGCCCTACCTGTCACTCTGCTGAATTTGGTGGAAAGCCCTGTCACTGTCGTCAAAGTATCAGCCTTGACAGGGTCCTCTTTTTCTGCAAAATGGGAGAGGAGGCTTGAGATGGAGTGAGTGACATGGTCCCCACCTCAATGAAGAACCCATTGTTTTATAAAAATATATTTAAATTTTGAAAACTGAAAATTCTTTTCTTGTTGTAAATATTTATATTTTATAATCAAAATGACTTTATCAAAAAACAAACATTATTTTTTTATAATAAGTACTTACATATGTTTCTTAATATGCTTACTTTTTCTTCAATGTTGATGATCATTTCCAAACATTCTGACAAAATTGTATCTACAGAACAGTTAACATTCCCCAGGTTTCCATTTCTGCTAATTTCTCATTACACCTTCCACTGACGTATTATTAACCATTTCATAAACTATCGTATAATCTTTTCAGATTTTGTGGTACAAAATCTGAAATTTTCAGATTGCCTGGCAACAAAATTATTTTATTTTCAACAATTACCATTGTTTGAAAAAGTTTAAATGAATTTTCAAGTACTTTACTCTTGTTAAAACGTAAAAGTTTGCTGGTAAACTACCCCTTCCCCTTAACTGATCTTCACCAAAATCTAAAGGCCTTGAGTTCTCTACAATTCACTGACGTATGCAAAAAATTATTTGATTCTGTTTGAATTTGCGGCAGTTATCGTTTGCCATAGGAAATACGCTTGATAAAAAACGTTGCAGGTAAACTACCCCTTCCCCTCAACCGATCTTCACCAAAAACAATAGGTCGTGAGTACTCTACAAATCAGGGCTGTATGCAGAAAATTATTTGATTCTGTTTGAATTTGCGGCTGTTATCGTTTGCCATATAAAATACCCTTGTTAAAAAAACGTTGTAGGTAAACTACCCCTTTCCCTTAACCGATCTTCACCAAAAACAATAGCTCTTGAGAACTCTACAATTCAGGGCTGTATGCGAAACATTATTTGATTCTGTTTGAATTTGCGGCTGTTATCGTTTGCCAAACAAAAAAATTTCCCTTGATAAAAAAAACCGTTGCAGATAAACTACCCCTTCCCCTCAACCGATCTTCACCAAAAACAATAAGTCGCGAGTACTCTACAAATCAGGGCTGTATGCAAAACATTATTTGATTCTGTTTGAATTTGCGGCTGTTATCGTTTGCCATAGAAAATACCCTTGTTAAAAAAACGTTGTAGGTAAACTACTCCTTTCCCTTAACCGATCTTCACCAAAAACAATAGGTGTTGAGAACTCTACAATTTAGGGCTGTATGCAAATAATCTTTTGATTCTGTTTGAATTTGCGGCTGTTATCGTTTGCCATAGGAAATACCCTTGTTAAAACATAAAACGTTACTGGTAAACTACCCCTTTCCCTTAACCGATCTTCACCAAAAACAATAGGTCTTGAGAACTCTACAATTCAGGGCTGTATGCGAAACATTATTTGATTCTGTTTGAATTTGCGGCTGTTATCGTTTGCCAAAAAAAAAAATTTCCCTTGATAAAAAATAACCGTTGCCGGTAAACTACCACTTTCCCTCAACCGATCTTCACCAAAAACAATAGGTCGCGAGTCCTCTGCAAATCAGGGCTGTATGCAAAATATTATTTGATTCTGTTTGAATTTGCGGCAGTTATCGTTTGCCAAAAAAAAAAAATCTACAGACACACACAGACAGACACACACACAGACAGACACACACACAGACACACACACAGACACTTTTCGGAAAACGACTTTTTTTCATGTTTTGAGTGTAGTAGAATCAGAATCTGCAATAATCTCGAACACGATTTTTTTTGCCATCACCATACTTCCATTCCTTAAGGAATATGGAAGTAAAAATTATTTGATTCTGTTTGAATATGCGGCAGTTACCGTTCGTCATAGAAAATACGCTTGATAAAAAAACGTTGCTGGTAAAATACCCCTTCCCCTTAACCGATCTTCACCAAAAACAATAGGTCTTGAGTACTCTACAAATCACGGCTGTATGCAAAAAATTATTTGATTCTGTTTGAATTTGCGGCTGTTATCGTTTGCCATAGAAAATACCCTTGATAAATAAACGCTGCAGGTGAACTACCCCTTTCCCTTAACCGATCTTCACCAAAAACAATAGGTCTTGAGAACTCTGCAATTTAGGGCTGTATACAAATAAGCTTTTGATTCTGTTTGAATTTGCGTCTGTTATCGTTTGCCATAGAAAATACCCTTGTTAAAACATAAAACGTTGCTGGTAAACTACCCCTTTGTCTTAACCGATCTTCACCAACACCAATACGTATTGAGAACTCTACAATATAGGGCTGTATGCAAAACATTAGTTGATTCTCTTTGAATTTACGGCAGTTATCGTTCGTCATAGAAAAAATAACCTTGTTAAAACATAAAACGTTGCCGGTAAACTACCCCTTTCCCTTAACCGATCTTCAACAAAATCAACAGACCTTGAGTTCTGTATAATTCAAAAAGGTATGCAGAAGAGTAGTTGATTCTGTTTTAACGTACGGCAGTTATCGTTCGTCAAAAAAAACCCTTGATAAAACATAAAGTGTTGCTGGTAAACAACCCTATTCCCTAAACCGATCTTCACCAAAACCAACAGGTCTTGAGAACTCTACATTTCAGGGCTGTATGCAAAATATTATATGATTCTGTTTGAATTTGCCGCTGTTATCATTTGCCATATAAAATACCCTTGATAAAACAATAAACGTGTCTGGTAAACTACCCTTTTCCCTTAACCGATCTGCACCAAAAACAATAGGTCTTTAGTACTCAACAAACCAGGGCTGTATGCAAAAACGTACTTGATTCTGTTTGAATTTGCGGCTCTTATCATTTGCCATAGAAAATACCCTTTTAAAACATAAAACGTTGCCGGTAAACTACCCCTTTCCCTTAACCGATCTTCACCAACACCAATAGGTATTGCGAAATCTACAATACAGTGCTGTATGCCAAACATCATTTGATTCTGTTTGAATTTGCGGCTGTTATCGTTTACCATAGAAATATCGGTATGGAGAACCATACATGACTTCCATGTTCTAAGATTTATATTTAAAATCATATTCGAAATGAAATATTTCCATAGAAACTACGTCTTTCTACTTATTGCTTCAGCATTAACCACAGTACTGTGCTCACTAACGTATACCATCACCACCTCACGTTTTCGCACTCGATTTTCACCGATGATGGCAGTCGATTCCACTGCCGAAAAGTCTGGTTTTGCAGAAAACATTGGACTACGGCTAAAGAGCCCGGGAAGCAATTTTAACAAAAAACTACTTCTTTGTTGCCGATAACGTAGTACACATATAAAAAATTCTCCCCTCCACCTTCAACTATAATTTTTAATAATAGAAAATTACCCCCACCCCGTTCACCTAACGTCTTCATTTATAGATATTTCATCTACGTTTCTACAGTGGATTACTATGAGCTTCTTATCAGGATACTTTATTTATAACAATTAAGTACTTTACTCTTGTTAAATCATAAAATGTTTCAGGTAAACTACCCCTTTGTCTTAACCGATCTTCTCCAAAATCAACAGACCTTCCGTCCTCTACAATTCAGGGAAGCATGCAAAAAAATATTTGATTCTGTTTGAATGTGCGGCAGTTATCGTTCGTCATGGAAACATTTCTCTTGTTAGAACATAAAATGTTGCAGGTAAACTACCCCTTTCCCTTAACCGATCTTCACCAAAATCAATAGACCTTGAGCTCTCTGCAACTCAGGGGGTGCAAAAAATTATTTCATTCTCATTGAATTTTCGGCAGTTATCGTTCGACATAAAAAATTACCCTTTTTAAAACATAAAACGTTGCTGATAAACTACCCCTTTCCTTAACCGATCTTCAACAAAATCAACACACCTTGAGTTCTCTTTAGTTCAAAAAGGTATGCAAAAACCTAGTTGATTCTGTTTGAATTTACGGCAGTTATCGTTCGTCACATAAAAAATTACCCTTGTTAAAACATAAAATGTTGCTGGTAAACTACCCCTTTCCCTTAACCGATCTTCACCAACACCAATACGTATTGAGAACTCTACAATATAGGGCTGTATGCAAAACATCATTTGATTCTGTTTGAATTTGCGGCTGTTATCGTTTACTATAGAAAAAAATTACCCTTGATAAAAAACCATTGCTGGTAAACTACCCCTTTCCCTTAACCGATCTTCACCAAAAACGATAGGCGTTAGGTACTCTACAATTGAGGCCTGTATGCAAACAATTATTTGATTCTGTTTGAATTTGCGGCTGTTATCGTTTGCCATAGAAAACACCCTTGATAAAACATAAAACGTTGCTGGTAAACTACCCTATTCCATTAACCGATCTTCACCAAAAACAATAGGTCTTGAGAACTCTACAATTTAGGGCTGTATGCAAATAATCTTTTGATTCTGTTTGAATTTGCGGCTGTTATCGTTTGCCAAAAAAAGAAAAAATTCCCTTGATAAAAAAAAACCGTTGCAGGTAAACTACCCCTTGCCCTCAACCGATCTTCACCAAAAACAATAGGTCTTGAGTACACTATACAAATCAGGGCTGTATGCAAAAAATTATTTGATTCTGTTTGAACTTGCGGCTGTTATCGTTTGCCATAGAAAATACCCTTGTTAAAAAAACGTTGTAGGTAAACTACCCCTTCCCCTTAACCGATCTTCACCAAAAGCAACAGGTCTTGAGAACTCTACAATTTAGGGCTGTATGCAAATAATCTTTTGATTCTGTTTGAATTTGCGGCTGTTATCGTTTGCCAAAAAAAAAATTTCCCTTGATAAAAAAAACCGTTGCAGGTAAACTACCCCTTTTCCTCAACCGATCTTCACCAAAAACAATAGGTCGCGAGTACTCTACAAATCAGGGCTGTATGCAAAAAATTATTTGATTCTGTTTGAATTTGCGGCAGTTATCGTTTGCCATAGAAAAAAAATCTATAGACAGACAGACACACACACACACACACACACACACACACACACACACACACACACACACACACACACACACACACACACACACACACACACACACACACACACAGACACTTTTCGAAAAATGACTTTTTTTCATGTTTTGAGTGTAGTACAATCATATTCTGCAATAATCTCGAACACGATTTTTTTTGCCATCACCATACTTCCATTTCCTTAAGGAACATGGAAGTAAAATATCGGTATGGAGAACCATACATGACTTCCATATTCTAAGATTTATATTTAAAATCATTTTCAGCCAAACAGCCAGGCTGTGTCTTACCTGCCTTTTTATTGCTGTATTAAATGAAAAATATTATATTACATTAAAATGAAAAAATTATAATTTTATTGCCTGGCAACAAAATTATTTTATTTTTAACAATTACCATTGTTTCAAAAAGTTTAAATAAATTTTCAAGTACTTTACTCTTGTTAAAACGTAAAAGGTTGCAGGTAAACTACCCCTTCCCCTTAACCGATCTTCACCAAAATCGAAAGTCATTGAGACCTCTACAATTCAGGGACGTATGCAAAAAATTATTTGATTCTGTTTGAATTTGCGGCTGTTATCGTTTGCCATAGAAAATACGCTTGATAAAAAAACGTTGCAGGTAAACTACCCCTTCCCCTTAACCGATCTTCACCAAAAACAATAGGTCTTGAGTACTCTACAAATCAGGGCTGTATGCAAAACATTATTTGATTCTGTTTGAATTTGCGGCTGTTATCGTTTGCCATAGAAAATAAAACGTAAAAGGTTGCAGGTAAACTACCCCTTCCCCTTAACCGATCTTCACCAAAAACAATAGGTCTTGAGTACTCTACAAATCAGGACTGTATGCAAAACATTATTTGATTCTGTTTGAATTTGCGGCTGTTATCGTTTGCCATATAAAATAACCTTGTTAAAAAAACGTTGCAGGTAAACTACCCCTTTCCCTCAACCGATCTTCACCAAAAACAAGAGGTCTTGAGAAATCTACAATTCAGGGCTGTATGCGAAACATTATTTGATTCTGTTTGAATTTGCGGCTGTTATCGTTTGCCAAAAAAAAAAAAAATTTCCCTTGATAAAAAAAACCGTTGCAGGTAAACTACCCCTTCCCCTCAACCGATCTTCACCAAAAACAATAGGTCGCGAGTCCTCTGCAAATCAGGGCTGTATGCAAAATATTATTTGATTCTGTTTGAATTTGCGGCAGTTATCGTTTGCCAAAAAAAAAAAATCTACAGACACACAGACAGACACACACACAGACAGACACACACACAGACACACACACAGACACTTTTCGGAAAACGACTTTTTTTCATGTTTTGAGTGTAGTAGAATCAGAATCTGCAATAATCTCGAACACGATTTTTTTTGCCATCACCATACTTCCATTCCTTAAGGAATATGGAAGTAAAAATTATTTGATTCTGTTTGAATATGCGGCAGTTACCGTTCGTCATAGAAAATACGCTTGATAAAAAAACGTTGCTGGTAAAATACCCCTTCCCCTTAACCGATCTTCACCAAAAACAATAGGTCTTGAGTACTCTACAAATCACGGCTGTATGCAAAAAATTATTTGATTCTGTTTGAATTTGCGGCTGTTATCGTTTGCCATAGAAAATACCCTTGATAAATAAACGCTGCAGGTGAACTACCCCTTTCCCTTAACCGATCTTCACCAAAAACAATAGGTCTTGAGAACTCTGCAATTTAGGGCTGTATACAAATAAGCTTTTGATTCTGTTTGAATTTGCGTCTGTTATCGTTTGCCATAGAAAATACCCTTGTTAAAACATAAAACGTTGCTGGTAAACTACCCCTTTGTCTTAACCGATCTTCACCAACACCAATAGGTATTGCGAAATCTACAATACAGTGCTGTATGCCAAACATCATTTGATTCTGTTTGAATTTGCGGCTGTTATCGTTTACCATAGAAATATCGGTATGGAGAACTATACATGACTTCCATGTTCTAAGATTTATATTTAAAATCATATTCGAAATGAAATATTTCCATAGAAACTACGTCTTTCTACTTATTGCTTCAGCATTAACCACAGTACTGTGCTCACTAACGTATACCATCACCACCTCACGTTTTCGCACTCGATTTTCACCGATGATGGCAGTCGATTCCACTGCCGAAAAGTCTGGTTTTGCAGAAAACATTGGACTACGGCTAAAGAGCCCGGGAAGCAATTTTAACAAAAAACTACTTCTTTGTTGCCGATAACGTAGTACACATATAAAAAATTCTCCCCTCCACCTTCAACTATAATTTTTAATAATAGAAAATTACCCCCACCCCGTTCACCTAACGTCTTCATTTATAGATATTTCATCTACGTTTCTACAGTGGATTACTATGAGCTTCTTATCAGGATACTTTATTTATAACAATTAAGTACTTTACTCTTGTTAAATCATAAAATGTTTCAGGTAAACTACCCCTTTGTCTTAACCGATCTTCTCCAAAATCAACAGACCTTCCGTCCTCTACAATTCAGGGAAGCATGCAAAAAAATATTTGATTCTGTTTGAATGTGCGGCAGTTATCGTTCGTCATGGAAACATTTCTCTTGTTAGAACATAAAATGTTGCAGGTAAACTACCCCTTTCCCTTAACCGATCTTCACCAAAATCAATAGACCTTGAGCTCTCTGCAACTCAGGGGGTGCAAAAAATTATTTCATTCTCATTGAATTTTCGGCAGTTATCGTTCGTCATAAAAAATTACCCTTTTTAAAACATAAAACGTTGCTGATAAACTACCCCTTTCCTTAACCGATCTTCAACAAAATCAACACACCTTGAGTTCTCTTTAGTTCAAAAAGGTATGCAAAAACCTAGTTGATTCTGTTTGAATTTACGGCAGTTATCGTTCGTCATATAAAAAATTACCCTTGTTAAAACATAAAATGTTGCTGGTAAACTACCCCTTTCCCTTAACCGATCTTCACCAACACCAATACGTATTGAGAACTCTACAATATAGGGCTGTATGCAAAACATTAGTTGATTCTCTTTGAATTTACGGCAGTTATCGTTCGTCATAGAAAAAATAACCTTGTTAAAACATAAAACGTTGCCGGTAAACTACCCCTTTCCCTTAACCGATCTTCAACAAAATCAACAGACCTTGAGTTCTGTATAATTCAAAAAGGTATGCAGAAGAGTAGTTGATTCTGTTTTAACGTACGGCAGTTATCGTTCGTCAAAAAAAACCCTTGATAAAACATAAAGTGTTGCTGGTAAACAACCCTATTCCCTAAACCGATCTTCACCAAAACCAACAGGTCTTGAGAACTCTACATTTCAGGGCTGTATGCAAAATATTATATGATTCTGTTTGAATTTGCCGCTGTTATCATTTGCCATATAAAATACCCTTGATAAAACAATAAACGTGTCTGGTAAACTACCCTTTTCCCTTAACCGATCTGCACCAAAAACAATAGGTCTTTAGTACTCAACAAACCAGGGCTGTATGCAAAAACGTACTTGATTCTGTTTGAATTTGCGGCTCTTATCATTTGCCATAGAAAATACCCTTTTAAAACATAAAACGTTGCCGGTAAACTACCCCTTTCCCTTAACCGATCTTCACCAACACCAATAGGTATTGCGAAATCTACAATACAGTGCTGTATGCCAAACATCATTTGATTCTGTTTGAATTTGCGGCTGTTATCGTTTACCATAGAAATATCGGTATGGAGAACCATACATGACTTCCATGTTCTAAGATTTATATTTAAAATCATATTCGAAATGAAATATTTCCATAGAAACTACGTCTTTCTACTTATTGCTTCAGCATTAACCACAGTACTGTGCTCACTAACGTATACCATCACCACCTCACGTTTTCGCACTCGATTTTCACCGATGATGGCAGTCGATTCCACTGCCGAAAAGTCTGGTTTTGCAGAAAACATTGGACTACGGCTAAAGAGCCCGGGAAGCAATTTTAACAAAAAACTACTTCTTTGTTGCCGATAACGTAGTACACATATAAAAAATTCTCCCCTCCACCTTCAACTATAATTTTTAATAATAGAAAATTACCCCCACCCCGTTCACCTAACGTCTTCATTTATAGATATTTCATCTACGTTTCTACAGTGGATTACTATGAGCTTCTTATCAGGATACTTTATTTATAACAATTAAGTACTTTACTCTTGTTAAATCATAAAATGTTTCAGGTAAACTACCCCTTTGTCTTAACCGATCTTCTCCAAAATCAACAGACCTTCCGTCCTCTACAATTCAGGGAAGCATGCAAAAAAATATTTGATTCTGTTTGAATGTGCGGCAGTTATCGTTCGTCATGGAAACATTTCTCTTGTTAGAACATAAAATGTTGCAGGTAAACTACCCCTTTCCCTTAACCGATCTTCACCAAAATCAATAGACCTTGAGCTCTCTGCAACTCAGGGGGTGCAAAAAATTATTTCATTCTCATTGAATTTTCGGCAGTTATCGTTCGTCATAAAAAATTACCCTTTTTAAAACATAAAACGTTGCTGATAAACTACCCCTTTCCTTAACCGATCTTCAACAAAATCAACACACCTTGAGTTCTCTTTAGTTCAAAAAGGTATGCAAAAACCTAGTTGATTCTGTTTGAATTTACGGCAGTTATCGTTCGTCACATAAAAAATTACCCTTGTTAAAACATAAAATGTTGCTGGTAAACTACCCCTTTCCCTTAACCGATCTTCACCAACACCAATACGTATTGAGAACTCTACAATATAGGGCTGTATGCAAAACATCATTTGATTCTGTTTGAATTTGCGGCTGTTATCGTTTACTATAGAAAAAAATTACCCTTGATAAAAAACCATTGCTGGTAAACTACCCCTTTCCCTTAACCGATCTTCACCAAAAACGATAGGTGTTAGGTACTCTACAATTGAGGCCTGTATGCAAACAATTATTTGATTCTGTTTGAATTTGCGGCTGTTATCGTTTGCCATAGAAAACACCCTTGATAAAACATAAAACGTTGCTGGTAAACTACCCTATTCCATTAACCGATCTTCACCAAAAACAATAGGTCTTGAGAACTCTACAATTTAGGGCTGTATGCAAATAATCTTTTGATTCTGTTTGAATTTGCGGCTGTTATCGTTTGCCAAAAAAAGAAAAAATTCCCTTGATAAAAAAAAACCGTTGCAGGTAAACTACCCCTTGCCCTCAACCGATCTTCACCAAAAACAATAGGTCTTGAGTACACTATACAAATCAGGGCTGTATGCAAAAAATTATTTGATTCTGTTTGAACTTGCGGCTGTTATCGTTTGCCATAGAAAATACCCTTGTTAAAAAAACGTTGTAGGTAAACTACCCCTTCCCCTTAACCGATCTTCACCAAAAGCAACAGGTCTTGAGAACTCTACAATTTAGGGCTGTATGCAAATAATCTTTTGATTCTGTTTGAATTTGCGGCTGTTATCGTTTGCCATAGGAAATAGCCTTGTTAAAACATAAAAAGGTTACTGGTAAACTACCCCTTTGCCTTAACCGATCTTCACCAAAAACAACAGGTTTTGAGAACTCTATAATTCAGGGCTGTATGCGAAACATTATTTGATTCTGTTTGAATTTGCGGCTGTTATCGTTTGCCAAAAAAAAAATTTCCCTTGATAAAAAAAACCGTTGCAGGTAAACTACCCCTTTTCCTCAACCGATCTTCACCAAAAACAATAGGTCGCGAGTACTCTACAAATCAGGGCTGTATGCAAAAAATTATTTGATTCTGTTTGAATTTGCGGCAGTTATCGTTTGCCATAGAAAAAAAATCTATAGACAGACACACACACACACACACACACACACACACACACACACACACACACACACACACACACACACACACACACACACACACACACACACACACACACACACACACACACACACACACACACACACACACACACACACACACACACACACACACTTTTCGAAAAATGACTTTTTTTCATGTTTTGAGTGTAGTACAATCATATTCTGCAATAATCTCGAACACGATTTTTTTTGCCATCACCATACTTCCATTTCCTTAAGGAACATGGAAGTAAAATATCGGTATGGAGAACCATACATGACTTCCATATTCTAAGATTTATATTTAAAATCATTTTCAGCCAAACAGCCAGGCTGTGTCTTACCTGCCTTTTTATTGCTGTATTAAATGAAAAATATTATATTACATTAAAATGAAAAAATTATAATTTTATTGCCTGGCAACAAAATTATTTTATTTTTAACAATTACCATTGTTTCAAAAAGTTTAAATAAATTTTCAAGTACTTTACTCTTGTTAAAACGTAAAAGGTTGCAGGTAAACTACCCCTTCCCCTTAACCGATCTTCACCAAAATCGAAAGTCATTGAGACCTCTACAATTCAGGGACGTATGCAAAAAATTATTTGATTCTGTTTGAATTTGCGGCTGTTATCGTTTGCCATAGAAAATACGCTTGATAAAAAAACGTTGCAGGTAAACTACCCCTTCCCCTTAACCGATCTTCACCAAAAACAATAGGTCTTGAGTACTCTACAAATCAGGGCTGTATGCAAAACATTATTTGATTCTGTTTGAATTTGCGGCTGTTATCGTTTGCCATAGAAAATAAAACGTAAAAGGTTGCAGGTAAACTACCCCTTCCCCTTAACCGATCTTCACCAAAAACAATAGGTCTTGAGTACTCTACAAATCAGGACTGTATGCAATACATTATTTGATTCTGTTTGAATTTGCGGCTGTTATCGTTTGCCATATAAAATAACCTTGTTAAAAAAACGTTGCAGGTAAACTACCCCTTTCCCTCAACCGATCTTCACCAAAAACAATAGGTCTTGAGAAATCTACAATTCAGGGCTGTATGCGAAACATTATTTGATTCTGTTTGAATTTGCGGCTGTTATCGTTTGCCAAAAAAAAAAAAAATTTCCCTTGATAAAAAAAACCGTTGCAGGTAAACTACCCCTTCCCCTCAACCGATCTTCACCAAAAACAATAGGTCGCGAGTACTCTACAAATCAGGGCTGTATGCAAAAAATTATTTGATTCTGTTTGAATTTGCGGTAGTTGTCGTTTGCCATAGAAAATACGCATGATAAAAAACGTTGCTGGTAAACTACCCCTTCCCCTCAACCGATCTTCACCAAAAACAATAGGTCTTGAGTACTCTACAAATCAGGGCTGTATGCAGAAAATTATTTGATTCTGTTTGAATTTGCGGCTGTTATCGTTTGCCATAGAAAATACCCTTGTTAAAAAAACGTTGTAGGTAAACTACCCCTTTCCCTTAACCGATCTTCACCAAAAACAAAAGGTATTGAGAACGCTACAATTTAGGGCTGTATGCAAATAATCTTTTCATTCTGTTTGAATTTGCGGCTGTTATCGTTTGCCATAGGAAATACCCTTGTTAAAACATAAAACGTTACAGGTAAACTACCCCTTTCCCTTAACCGATCTTCACCAAAAACAATAGGTCTTGAGAACTCTACAATTCAGGGCTGTATGCGAAACATTACTTGATTCTGTTTGAATTTGCGGCTGTTATCGTTTGCCAAACAAACAAAATTTCCCTTGCTAAAAAAAAACCGTTGCAGGTAAACTACCCCTTTCCCTCAACCGATCTTCACCAAAAACAATAGGTCGCGAGAACTCTGCAAAACCGGGCTGTATGCAAAAAATTATTTGATTCTGTTTGAATTTGCGGCAGTTATCGTTTGCCATAGAAAAAAAATCTACAGACAGACAGACACACAGACAGACAGACACACAGACAGACACACAGACACTTTTCGGAAAACGACTTTTTTTCATGTTTTGAGTGTAGTAGAATCAGAATCTGCAATAATCTCGAACACGATTTTTTTTGCCATCACCATACTTCCATTCCTTAAGGAATATGGAAGTAAAAATTACCCTTGATAAAAAACCGTTGCTGGTAAACTACCCCTTTCCCTTAACCGATCTTCACCAAAAACGATAGGTCTTGAGAACTCTACAATTCAGGGCTGTATGTAAAATATTATCTGATTTTGTTTGAATTTGCGGCTGTTATCGTTTGCCATACAAAATACCCTTGATAAAACAAAAAACGTGGCTGGTAAACTACCCGTTTCCCTTAAACGATCTTCACCAAAAACAATAGGTCTTTAGTACTCAAGAAATCAGGGCTGTATGCAGAAACTTATTTGATTCTGTTTGAATTTGCGGCACTTATCGTTTGCCATAGAAAATACCCTTTTAAAACATAAAACGTTGAAGGTAAACTACCCCTTTCCCTTAACCGATCTTCACCAAAACCAAAAGGTCTTGAGAACTCTATAATTCAGGATAGTATGCAAAACATTATTTGATTATGTTTGAATTTGCGGCTGTTATCGTTTGCCATAGAAAATACCCTTGTTAAAACATAAAACGTTGCGGGTAAACTACCCCTTTCCCTTAACCGATCTTTACCAAAATCAACAAATATTGAGAACTCTTCAATTCAGGGCTGTATGCGAAATATTATTTGATTCTGTTTGAATTTACGGCTGTTATCGTTTGCCAAACAAACAAAATTACCCTTGATAAAAAAAAAACCGTTGCTGGTAAACTACCCCTTTCCCTCATTCGATCTTCACTAAAAACAAGAGGGCCCGAGTACTCTACAAATCAGGGCTGCATGCAAAAAACTATTTGATTCTGTTTGAATTTGCGGCTGTTGTCGTTTGCCATAGAAAAAAAATCTACAGACACACAGATAGACAGACAGACACACAGACACACACACAGACACTTTTCGAAAAACTACTTTTTTTCATGTTTTGAGTGTAGTACAATCAGAATCTGCAATAATCTCGAACACGATTTTTTTTGCCATCACCATACTTCCATTTCCTTAAGGAACATGGAAGTAAAAATTTCCCTTGATAAAAAAAAACCGTTGCAGGTAAACTACCCCTTCCCCTCAACCGATCTTCACCAAAAACAATAGGTCGTGAGTACTCTACAAATCAGGGCTGTATGCAAAAAATTATTTGATTCTGTTTGAATTTGCGGCAGTTATCGTTTGCCATAGAAAAAAATCTACAGACACACAGACACACAGACAAACAGACAGACACACACACAGACACTTTTCGAAAAACTACTTTTTTTCATGTTTTGAGTGTAGTAGAATCAGAATCTGCAATAATCTCGAACACGATTTTTTTTTGCCAACACCATACTTCCATTCCTTAAGGAATATGGAAGTAACAGTTAAAAAACAAGTATCACTCGATCTTAACAATAATAATATGACCTTACCAATAGGATTATTGGTCGCAACGGGATTACCTTTCAATGTATTGATTGGATGCGATGTATTGCGCCAGAATTCCGCAGTAATTGACTTACATAAAGGTATAATATCTTTAACATCCGAAGAAGGATTATGGACAGCCGAATTAGTTGACGCTAATAGAACCGTTCCAGTTAACACCTGATGTCTAGCCATAAAAAGCTACTTTTGTAAGAAAAATAAAATACCAGAAGTCATTCAATATGAGGACGATGATCCCGAACTGTGGCAGAGTAAGTTAGAAGAGGTCCGAGAATTCCAAAGGGAAAAAACTTGTAGACAAGTAAGTAAGGTACAGGCCGAAAATTTAATTCAAATATATAATAAATACAAACATGTATTCTCCAATGCTCCAGGTAAAGTAAAAGGATATCAGTGTGTGATAAATTTTAAAGAACCAGTGGACTTTCGCAGAAAATCCTACCCAATTGCTTATTCAATAAAAAACGAAGTCCGGGACGAGATTAATCGTATGATTCAAGATGACATAATAGAATATAGTCAATCACCATATACCAGTCCCATAGTGGCAGTCCCGAAAAAGAACGAAAAGGTGAGAATTTGCCTGGACGCTAGGGAAATAAACAAATTAATGATCATCAATGATAGGACTTCACCAGGCGAAATAGAAGAAATTTTAAAGAAATTCCACGGCATTAAATACATCAGTACTTGGGATACGGTATGCGGTTACTGGCAGGTCGAGCTACATCCAGATAGTAGAAAATACATGGCGTTCCTTTTTGACGGAAGGAACTATCAATTTAAAAGGCTACCTTTCGGACTAATTAATTCTGTTGCAATATTTGTAAAATGTATGGACCAAGTATTGGGACAAGAAACACTGCAGTTCACTACGGTCTATGTAGATGACCTACTTATAACTTCGTCACATTGGGATGAACATTGCGAGCGGGTGGAACAGGTACTGAGAAAATTATCCGAAAACAACATAACACTTAAGCTGAATAAATCTAAATTTATCGCCAAACAAGTAAAGTTCTTAGGTTTTAATTTGTCTGAGGAGGGTATCACACCTTCAACAGAAAAAGTAGAAGCAATTCAACTGTTCCCTACTCCAAAAAATAGAAAACAGCTACAATCCTTTCTTGGAATTTGTAACTATTACCGAAAATTCCAAGATAACTATTCGGAAGTAACTGCCAAGTTTCAGAAACAATTATCATCCAAAGACAAATGGGCATGGGGACCAGAACAAGATAAAATTCTGCAATTAATAAAGAAGAAATTTTTAGAAACAGTTATGTTGTACCACCCTGATTTTAACAAACGCTTTTATTTAAATTGTGATGCGAGCAATGTTAGCTTAGGAGCTACCCTATATCAAGAAGATAAAGAAGGACATCATATGGTAATCAGCTTCGCCAGCAGAGTGCTTAACAACTGCGAACGCAATTATAACGTTACCGAGAAGGAGCTGCTAAGTGTAGTGTACGCATGCAATAAATTTAGAACTTACATACTCAGATACCCAGTGACCGTAAGAAGTGACCATAAATCAATTTCATTTCTAAAAAGATGTAAACTTAGTCATGGCCGGCTAACTAGATGGGTCCTTGCATTGCAAGAGTATTGCATCGATTGGGAATATATACCTGGAAGAAAGAACATAGCAGCCGATATCTTGTCCCGAATAAACATACAAGACCAATCGTTCGAAGGAGAAAAGGAACAGATTGCAAAAGTGTACCATGTCATTAAGAGTCAGAAGGATTTAGAAATTATTACAAATGAAATTAATCAACACCAAAAATCGGATCCCAAATTAATAAACATACGCCAGAAGGTACAAAATGCTGATGAAGTTATTACTAATATTACTGTATACATGATGATCGATTATTTATTAAGGTCACCCCTAAACAAATAAACTGGAAGCTAGTAATTCCCACCGCTGTGGAAAACAAATTGATATTGGATTACCATGAACGATATGGACACATGGGAGCCATGAAAATCGTCAAAGCCCTGGAAGAACAAGTGTACATAAAAAATATAACCAGAAAAGTGCAAAAATCCATACAAGCATGTCACATCTGCCAGATGGTTAAACATAATAATGAGAAGAAGGAGGGAGTCATGATCCCTATGACATCCAAATATAAGTTGGAGAAAGTATTTCTGGATATACGTGGACCATTCCCACGCAGTGGAGGAAAACATAGATATAAATTCATAATTATTATTTTTGATCACTTTTCCAAATACACTAAACTCTACGCTATTAGCAGAGCCACGACCAAGAAAATTCTGGAAATAGTCATTGTACGTTACATAACAGAGATTGGTAAACCGTCATCTATTATCACCGATCATGGTACGCAATTCAAGGGCTGTAAATGGAGAAATAATCTTTTAAAACACAACATTAGAACATATAAGACTTCAGTATACCACCCCAGCAGTAATCCGGCAGAACGTGTATTGAGGGAAGTTGGCAGAATACTCCGAACTTACTGTCATGACCAACAGAGAAGGTGGTACGAATACTTGTCACTGACCGAAGAGTTCTTAAATATATCTTACCATCAGTCCATTGAAAATACCCCTTATACTGTTATGTTTGAAAGGCTTCCACCTAGAGAAATCCAGGATATTATAAACTTTCCAAATAACCCAGAATATCAGTTTGAAACCGTTAAATTTTATAACCGAGTAATGGAAAAGGTGGAAATGAAGAAAAGGAAATATGAAAAGAATAATCCAAAACCAATTAAGTACCAAGTGGGCGAGAAAATATTAATAAGAAACAGGGAGCTACCAAGCACTCTAGAGGGAATAACTAAAAAATTATTATTATTATATACTGGGCCATATGTGATAACAAAAAATAATAATAACAATACATATGAAATAATGAACCCTATCACGAAAAGGATTAAGGGAACATACAATCAGGAGTCCATAAAGAAATATTATGAATAAATTGTAAAATACAATAAGAACAACTTATTATCGATTTTGAAGAGAAAATACTTGGAATTTAAAAAGAATTTGAATTTGAATAAAATGAATAAATTCTAAAATACAATAAGAACAACTTATTATCGATTTTGAAGAGAAAATACTTGGAATTTAAAAAGAATTTGAATTTGAATAAAATGAATAAATTCTAAAATACAATAAGAACAACTTATTATCGATTTTGAAGAGAAAATACTTGGAATTTAAAAAGAATTTGAAATTGAATAAAATGAATAAATTCTAAAATACATTAAGAACAACTTATTATCGATTTTGAAGAGAAAACACTTGTAAATAAAAGAGAATTTTTTGAACAATAAAATAAATAGAAAAAATGTCATTCAAAATGAAGTAAGTCTGAATTAAAACATAGTTATGAAGAAGGTATTAAGAAGATTTAATAACAAACCCCAAGATTACAGAAGAAAAATATAATTATTACTAAACGTTTACAAAGAAATAGTGTGAATAATGAATAATGAAACCCCAAGATTATAGAAGAAAAATAGAATTATTACTAAACGTTTACAAAGAAATAGTGTGAATAATGAATAATGAAACCCCAAGATTACAGAAGAAAAATAGAATTATTACTAAACGTCTACAAAGAAATAGTGTGAATAATGAATAATGAAACACCAAGATAAAAGTTTTTACCTCAGATCTACCTATACAAAATAATAAAAGAAAAATCATATGACCTAAAATACATACCGCATTGCCAAGTGAAAGAAACAACTTCAGTAAATGATTGATTGTAACCAATGTAATATTAAAGAAAACGAGAAAAAAAAGAATATTTATGAACATAATTCATTGAAATATAAACAGCCAAAATAATGAAATACGATAAGAAAAATAATAGTTGAGCTAAGGACTGCATCTAGTCAGAAACACAATTATAATGATAATCAAACAATAACTATTTAGAAAATATTGAGATCAGAAAAACAAATGAAGAAGATACTTAGCGTTATTATCACAACAAGAAAGAAAAAACAAAAATAATTACAAATGATAACTGTCAGAATTATCATCAAAGAATGTTTAAGGAAACTAAAATGGAATCACAAAGTATGAAGGATAGTAATAAAGAAATATAAAAGCAACAAAAGAAAAAACATTTTTTCCCAAATATTTATTATTAAGTAATTAAGGAGATTATTAGGAGATTATTATATTTTATAGCTGACTGTAGATGAATTCCAGCAGTACTATATTAAGATGTGGTGTGGGCAGCAGAGTATGAAGCCAAACAGTGCCTCTCTGAACTGTACCAACACATGTATTAGGGATTGTTAGGGAAATTAAATATTTAAGGAATATTAGAATAGTTGCAAAAATGACCTCAGTTTCCAGAAGAGTAGAACGAAGAAAACAGAAAGAAATTAGATGACAGAAGAATAATTGAGAAATACAGTGATTACAGTAATTATAAGTAGAAGAGATGTGAACCTAAAGTATCATTGAATATTGTAGCCAACTATCAACAAATACTGTTTACAGAAATTAAAAATGATCAAGAATGTTAATTGAAATAATGAAATGTTATTAAATAAATTAATTATTAATACTAGTCTAATGAAGTTACATTGAGAAACCCATCGTCAACCATTAATATTGATATGAAGAAAAGGCATGTGAAAAAGACAAGTTTATTTGACCTAAACTTCATTCAGGTAAACTAAACTTTTTTAGGAGGGGGAGCATATGTAACGCAACAGAAATGCTGTCATCCATGTTACATAAATATTATATTAACAAAATAATAAGCAAGTCAATATCTAACCCCATGATAAAACAAAAGTCTAATAATTACATTTATGATTATAGATAAAGATAAATAAGGATGCAAGGTAGAAATAACGAGAATGAACAAACCTGTAAATTAGACAATAGTTAATGATCTATGTTCAGTGAAAAGTAAATCAATATGATACTGATGAGAAGTGTAAGAAGTAGAATAGTACAGAAATTGTCAAAGTAAATGACCATGAAAGTAAACAAAAATGAAACAATAATTTACCTTATAGCAATAGCAAATAAGGATTTTGAATTAAATGATATTATTTTGTGACAACGAATGTTATGATAAAGTTTATGTTATGTTATACCAATTACTTGTTGATTTAATGAAAGGTAATGAAACAAGAGGTATTATTCAATTACTGTTATAGAATGATGTGGGAAGCAGCTAGTTAGCGTTAATAGATTTCAATTTTCTTATATGTGATCCATAGATCAAGATAAAATTGTCATTAGATATGAAAAGAATAATTGTTTATGTAAATGTTAATAGTTAAGATTTGATTATACGTATGAATTTACGTAAAAGGGCTATAGTTGTTCACCAGTTATAAACAAAGGTAGGTCCGTATACAATAAAAGGCCTAACAGCCAATAACACTATATAACTACTCATAACATAAAGGTTAGGTACGTAAGTTAATAATAATTAATGAATACGGTTCGAAGAGCTAGGAAAAAACATTTAATTAGTAATGATATATAATAAACCATCTCAATTTATACAAATTATGATAATGCCACAATGCCATGATATCGATTGATACCGTTTAATATCGAAAAAAGTAATAAATATAAAAGAAACAGGCTCATATCAAAAAACCAGCAGAATATATGTAGAAAATAATAAACCAACTATCGGTAAAGTTATATTCCGATATGATACCAAATTAATAAGGAATAGACAAAAAATATATGAAATAAACACTATATACAAAACATGGAGAAGGAAGAAAAATAATGGGTTGCTATGGACTACAGGAAATGAAGAAGTTGTTGATTTTCAATTATTGCTTTTTATGATCTGAATGGGATGAGATTAAAAAACCCAAGAAATGTTAAATGTAATTAGAATATTCTGAAATATTATGACACAATTATAATACACCAAAATACTAAAGATAATATTATTGACTTACGCCAGTACAGTTTAACCAAACGAGGCTATAGTATGATATCACAATAAAAAATAAATAACTGGGTTCTGCAAGGAAGGACTTGAATTGTCCCATATCCGAAAGGAGTTGACGATATATTAAACCCAATATAAAGAGTTAACTGTATCACAACCAATAATATACACTACACTGGAACTCATAACCTTATAAATACACGGAACATCACCAGTTACTTCAGACGAGAGAAGAACGTATTTGGATCCAGAAATTACAGAAGGAACCAGTCTGGCAGTAAATCAACCTAGGGAGCTGTATTTCCGAGGTGAACAGGACAAGAATTCCATTTTATTAACATCCGAAGAAAGAAAATCGTACAAAATAGTCATCCAGAACAGTGAAGTTATCAACCAACAGCCCACACGATTCGCTTCGTTCTAGTCTGGTAAATTATTATTGTATAAATCATATTAACTACAGAACACTTCAAATTTGTAAATCTTGCATTCTTATCTATGTATTTTTAATCTTCCCCACAGTTACAAGAACCTTCACACCCTGAATTAAGTTAATTACAAACTAAAACACATTATATAACCGAATCTAAATAAAGTATCGGACTGATCAATAATCGATTCACGCAATCTATAGCCTTTGTGTATGCCAGTTGGAACATATCTCATTCAATGTTGAAGAAGTAAACAAATAAAGAACCTTTGTATAGTTGCAAAATCTTGTCATTTGGAGTATTATTTAATGAGTTGGGAATAAAAAAGTAACTGACTAAGTATAGAATAATTGGTTAACCTAAACACTGAATTAACCTCTAAGTTTCGTTGCCCCGGTACTACAGCGCTTATAGCGGAATTCTCCGACACCAAAGAGAGAGCGTTAAAATACAAAATTATACATAATTCTCTTCAAGGTATAATAGGGTTGAACGAAATTACAGAATAACACATTAATTATTTAAGTTTCAAGTACACTAACACTGATATTTTTTAGAGAGATAAGTTAATATTAGTTAATTAAATCACTATATCCCACAACTCCAAATATCTAAGATATTTAAATAATTGAAGTAAATTAAAACGACCTAAGAGAGTAAAGACAGGGGAACATACCCGTTCATAGTAACGAATAGGCTTACATTGTGTGAAAATAACGAGACGCACGTACTCGTCTGATTACAATATTATAAATCATTATAATTACTGCCCAAACGAAGTGCTGTCTTCAAAATTGTTTAATTTAGCACTCCGAACAAAAGGGGTAATCAAGAGGTATTTATGTTTGGCGTACAAACGTGGAGCCCTTTTAAAATATTTATACGGGTTGAAAGAGAATGGGAGGACACGATTTTCCGCTGGTTATAAGCAACTTGAAACATATGATTCATGTGACTACGTGCTTTACACTATGATTGAGCCATGTCAGCTGATTTGTTTAATTCCGCAACGAAGGAACTGTTTGCTTTTACCCGCTAGTTGGCCATAAACCGAGGCCTACGATAAAGAAAGGCCATGGCGCATACGACGATTTTTGAAGTCACGTGATGTTAGGAGCCGAACAGTTCCAGTGTTATCCAGTGTACTAGCGTAATTAACGAGCTTTATTTTACCAAATTTATATTTCGCATTTTAAAAATTAAACATGTAATAAACATATAATGAAACATGTGTAATCCACATATCTTTTTAAATATTAAGAAGAATAAATAAAACACTTATTTATCAAAGTATATTGTAAAATTTATTTCTTCGTTTCTTACCTTTCTTTCTTTTTCAATTTTTTCTTTTGAAGAAGACTGACAATCATTATATTTGTCAACAAAATTATTTAACACACTCGTATTTTACGTGCTGTAAAATATATATCCACAACCCTGTTATATACATTTATATCCACAGCATTTATATAGATGCTGTTAACCCTCACTTTCTTAATTTTAACATTCCCTTTAAATTTCCACATTAAGGTATTATTAGGCTTCCAAGACAAACTGTAAGCATATCTGCTCTGATGTATGCTTTTAATTGATTTTAATAAAATTAGTGAATTACAGCTATTATTTACCCATTAGTTTTAATTTATTGGTGCGATTTTTATTATAATATGAGAAAAACAATACCATAAGGAAACGATATGTGGTTAAAAAAATTCTCCCCCCGAAATGAAATCCTAGGTTCGCCCCTGCTATTCAAAATAAATCACGTTCATTAAATAAACAAAGTCTTATACAACTGATATGTATACAGTAATCTTTTTTTTACAGTTTAAAAAGGCATATACAAACTGCAACAAGCAACAGATACAAGCTGAAAACGTCTATCCTATAAACAAACACTGCGACTTTCCCTGGACTAGAATATGTAAGGGCTAACATCGTCTTAGACGATATTTAACTGTAACAAATAATGTAGGCTATTTTAAATATTTTTTCGATTGTTGGAAGGCGGAGATTAAGTTAAAATCGGTTTAACAATATATGTGGCGTTATGAACTCCCGCTTAAAGAAGAGAAAATGTCACAGTCATGTAGCACTAGCAGTTGGTTCTGACAAAACATTATTTCACTATAGTATACTTATTTCGTTGAGCAGCATAAGTATGAAAAAACAGTTTCCAGAAGTCTCCGTAAAATGTTTTGAAAAATCTTTTCCTCTCCCTCTGTCTATCTGTCTAACTTTCTCTCTCAATCTTTCTATACACCAAGATATTTTCTCAGTCACCGAGCTTGAAAAGAGCGGGTGCCAAGATAAACAAAAATATTAATCAACACCACCACCACCACCACCACCACCACCTCAGGTGATCCGACCATTAAGTCCCCAGGAAGACGAATCTCCCGCCCAGACACCAATTTTGCTGAAGTCGTTCCGGTTATGTCGTGTACTGATGACCTATACGCCAGAAGAATAGTGGTATACGTTGGTCCCAGTCTGTTTGGTTCTCGTCAACAACCTTCGAAAGATGCTGCTCAAGTGTCCTGTTGAATCTCTCAACCATCCCGTCCGACTGAGGATGCAGAGGCGTTGTCCTAGTATTTCGAATTCCGAGTAGACGGCATAATTCTTTAAACACTCATGATTCAAAGTTTCTCCCTTGATCCGTATGGATTTTCATAGGGGCTCCATAACGGCAACAGAAGTTGTGAACTAACTCCCTTGCCACAGTGGTAACCTCCTGATTTGGAATTGCGTAGGCGTCCACCCACTTAGTAAAGTAGTCACCTACAACCATGATGTACCGATTTCCATCGTCAGTAACTGGGAATGGTCCAGTAATGTCTATGGCAATTCTCTCGAAAGGCAGTCCAACGTTATAATGTCTCATTTTTCCCCTGCTTCTGGTTTGTGGGCCCTTGCTTGCAGCACATATTTCACACATCCGAACCCATTCCTCTACGTCGTGGCGAAGATGAAGCCAATAGAATCGCTTCCGTATTTTGTCAAGGGTTTTGTTAACGCCAAGATGGCCTCCAGATGTTCCATCACGCATCTCCTTCAAAACAGACTGCACTTTACTTCGGGGAACTATCAACTCCATGACCACGTCTCGTCCATCTGCACTTTCCCAAGCCCTTTTCAGCAATTCTTTTTCTAAGGTAAGAGATTAGGCCTACCATTGTGCCCAGTAGCCCTTCAGCACTTCGGAACCATGGCAGATATCTTGCCAATCCGGGCGGCGACCTTCCTCTTTTGCTGTCAAGCAAGATCGGTCCAATGTCTTCATCAGTCATCTGTTCTTGTCGACAGTCTTGTGTTGTCCAGCCGTCTGGCAGGAAATCTACAGTGATGGCTTGAACATGTTCGCTTGAGTTTTGTTCTTCCTTTCTGTGGCAATGTCGGCAGTCTTCCGGGCACGGTCTTCGTGATAAGCCCTCTGCATTACCATCCAGGCGCCCCTGCCGATGTTGTACCTTGAAATTGTACACTTGCAGACGTTCGAGCCACCTTGCCAACTGTCCTCCGGATTTTTAAATCTCAAGAGCCATGCAAGCGCGGCATGGTCGGTACGTAGTGAAAACTCTCTCTCATCAAGGTATTTATGGAAGTGCTCCAAGCTCTGACAATTGCCAACAACTCTCTTCTTGTAACACAATAATTTTTCTCTGGTTTAGAAAGCGTCTTTCTGTAATACACTATTACTCCTTCTTCACCGTTCTGCACTTGAGACAAACTGCTCCTAGACCAGTATTGCTTGCGTCTGTGTCTGCGATGTACTTCCCTTCGGAAGCTGGAAAAGCGAGAATTGGTTGCGAACATAATACAACCTTCAAAGTCCTAAATGCTAGGTCACACTCTCTCGACCACTGGAAGTTTCGTTTATTTTCCGTTAGCTCTTGTAGTGGTTTAGCAATAGTAGCGAAGCCTTTCACAAGACGTCTGTAATGTGAGCATAACCCCAGGAAACTCCGAACTTCATGTCTACTCTTCGGCACTGGCCAGTCTATTACGGTGTCTTGATTTATTAGGATCCATGCTAACACCCGCTGCCGAAACCAGATGGCCCAGATACTGTACTTCCTTCTGGAATACAGAACACTTCTTCGGGATCAGCTTCAGTTGGTCACGGTGGATTCTAATTAGAACCTCCTTAAGATTTTCCCGATTACTATGACATTGTCTAAATAAACAAGGCAACTTTTCCACGTCAGGCCTCGGAGTACAGATCAATCAATCTTTCAAATGTTGCTGGTGCATTACAGAGTCCAAATGACATGACGTTAAATTGGAATAAGCCACTTGGGGTCGAGAAAGCGGTCTTTTCCTTGTCTTCTTGATGAAGACCTACTTGCCAATATCCACTCTTCAGGTCCAATGTGGAAAACCACTGGTCTCCAGACAGCGTGTCGAGTGTATCGTTAACGCGAGGTAATGGTCAGCAGTCTTTTTTGTAACGTCATTCAACCTTCGGTAGTCTACGCACAAACGCAATCCACCATCCTTCTTCGCTACCAGAACTACCGGAGAAGACCAAGTACTTGACGAAGGCTCGATTACTCCCTCTGTCAATATGTCCTGTACCAACCGAGTCATTTCCTCTTGCTTAGATAATGGAGGGCTTCGAGGAGGTTGGCGTATCCGTTTTGTGTCCCCGGTTTTGATGCGATATTGTACAAGAGAGGTTTGTCCCAGTGACTGTCCCCGAACTACAAAATAATCTTTAAATTCATGTAAAAACCGTCTGAGTTCTTTTACCTCACCACTTGAGAGGTTGTCAGAAGACCTGTTCAATAGTTCCTGCGGTTCCTCTGGTAATTTGGAATTATCCGAAGCACTGGAGCTTCGTTGCGCCATTCCGCCTACCCAGGCCACAGGAGCCAATTTGCCTAGGAGCGTATTGCTTTGTAAAGTGACAGCTTGATCCAAAATATTCGCCACTGTAATAGGTACATTCCCGGTTTCGTCAGGTTTTACTAAGCTTCTGCCAATTAGTATGCCCGGTGTGCTTGACTACCTGGGGTTCGAATATAGAGCACTGGTTGCCCCTAGTATCAACCTCGGTTCTAACCATGATGATCTTTTCGGAGTTTGGCGGAACGGTTACGGCCACTTGTCTTATGTAAGTTTCCACTGGTCTTACGAAGCGTGGAAACTGTGTGCTGTTCTGGAGCTTTACTTCTCCAATTGGTGCGACCACTCTCTTCTCTCCGTGTCTTCTTCTCCCAACAGTCTACCTGTAGATGACCACGTTTTCCACAGTTGTAACACTTCGGTCTTCTGTCTTTTCCCACAGTTCAATCGTTGCGGCGCTCTTGAGCTTCTAAATTGCTTGTCTGACAACACCGTTTTTCTGCACCCATCGTAACGGCAATGTGATACAGTGATCTTCTGACTGCAATGTGATGACACAAACCCATTAATGTAGCGGGACGCTGACTTGGCAGCTTCAAACTCTAGGGTGTGAACAAGAGCTTCTGAGCTATTTCGGTGTCTTGCCATTCGTAACACTTGCTGAAGTTCACAATTTCCGATGCCATCAATAAATGTCTGCACCGCAAACCTTATTCGAACATGGCGGAACAGTTACGGCCACTTGGTTTATGACGTCTATCGATTTTTCTGATGTAGTCATTGTGGAGAGCATTACCTCTTCTCCTCCGATTCTCAAGACATTGTTTTTGAAGTCGACTATAAATCCTTATGCGTTCATAACGTCCACACCAAGAATTGCTTCATCCACAATGTCTGCAACAAGTACTTGATGATTAAACTCAAGTCGACCGAGGCGTAGGTGTATCTCCACTTTTCCACACTTTTACAGGCCTTCCAGTAGCTGTTCGCAAGCTGCAAGAGTACCTGATTGGCTTGAGATCTTTCACCACGTCGGGGGGCACAATAGATACTGTTGCGCCTGTGTCAACTGTAATCGAGGTTGGCCTTTCTTGAACAAATCCGGTAACTACCAAGCTCCCGCTGTTTTTCTGAGGTGTAGAAATTACGTTTTGTCTAGGGGTTTCGTTCCTCCAGTTAGTCAGCACACGCCCCGTTGTACCGACTATTTTGCTCGTTTCCCTGCTGCTGAATTCTAACCCGACAATCTCGTTGTAGATGTCCAGGTTTACCACATCTATAACACATCGGTATTCCATCCATTCTTATTTTATTCTGTGGCGCCGACCGTCGAGTCTCTGTTCCTTGTTCTTCTTCCTCATCGCCTGTGCCGTCGTGATCTTTTAGTGAGCGCACTTTATGACTTGTCCAACCAGACGGTGATTTGGCGGCCTCAAATTGCAAAGCATGTACCAGGGCGTCCGCACTGTTCTGGTGTCTTGCCATTTGTAGCACTTGCTGTAGTTCGTTATCTCGGACACCGGCAGTAAATGTCAGCATCGCAAAACTCGTTCGAAAATCTTCTGGGGCTTCAGGATAGGCCAGTTTAATTAGTCTGTCGATACTTCTTCAACCTCTTGAAAACTCTCCCCGGCATGCTGTCGCCTTGCTCTGAACTGGGTGCAGTACACATCTCGCAAATGTTTATCACCATACCGTAATTCTAGAGCTTTTATCAATTCGGCATAATTGTTTTGGCTGTCAGGCGGCATTTTCTGCAGTAATTATGCAGCAGGACCTTTTAATGCAAGAACGAGTAAAACAGCCTTGTCTTTCTCTGTCCAATTATTTGCCCATGCAGCAGCTTCGAATTGGCGTAAATACGTTGCCCAGTGCGTGCTTCCATCAAAGGTTGGGGTCTTGACATGAACTGTCCCAACCGCAGGCGAGGTGACCTTCTCTATTGAGTTATTTTCTGTGTCTTTCTCTGTCTTTATCATTGGTACAGTCTGTTCAGAAATTTGTTTTGGTTGTATTTTCATGAACTGCTCAAGTTCATTTTTAATCTGCTCTTTTATATTTGTAATCGAGTCTTCTATTTTTGATGACATAGTTTTTTCCACACTTGTGACAGATCTTTCTACTTCAGCTATTTTTAATGTAATTGATTCTTGTATCTCTGATTTTAGCTCACCTCTTGGGAGACCCAACTCTGCAGCGGTTTGTTCTTATGTCTGCTTTTGCTCCTGTATTAACTCCTTGATGTCTTCTGTTTCACACTTCCGTTCTTCTTTTTGTCTTTCTTCTGTTTCTAGCATTAGTGCTTTCTGACGTCAGCCTCTTCTCTTTCCTGGCTGCATTTTTCATCCTGTCGTTGTTCTGCTTCTTCCGTTTCCTGTCCGCGTCTTTCCTCCTGTAGTTTTTCTGCTCTTCCGCCTCCTGCCTGCGTTTCTCATCCTGTCGTTTTCCCGTCTGCAACAGCAGCGCCTGTAAATTTTCCATCATCTGACTGGCATCCATTGTTTTCCGATTAATTACGAATTACACTCGTGTTGTACAAAGTGTCCACTGTTTCCACTGTTAACGGTTCTATCCCACTTCTGACACCACTGTTACGACGGTCTACTTGATCGTCGTAGGTACAGTGGAAACAAAATACAAGACACCAATTAAGTCACTAATCACCAGCTTTAATTTTCACAGTTAAACAGTTTGTAATTAACAACACAGTCTCTTACAACAAATCAAATAAAAATTGTTTGCACGCAATGAAATGTCAATTAATATTAAACACAACTGTATTACAATTATCCAGCCCGATTATTAAACACTTCACTAATAACCACTTGAACGCACACAGTAATAACACCAGATAATCACTTGTAAACTGATACAACGTACAACAATTGAATGTACATACAATGTAAACATGATCCGCCCTTCCTGAAACCGTTCGGGGGCTCTGAAAGCATGGTCTCCGTTATTGCTTTCACCCGTGTTCTTAATATAGATGCATATAATTTGTATGCAGTATTAAGAACGCTGACTCCTCTGTATTCTTGCAGTCATTACGATCACCTTTCTTGAATATGGGAATTACCTTTGCAATTCTCCAGTCGTCAGGAACATGAACAGTGGTCCAGCATAGATTAATGAACTGCAGCAAACGATCATGCAGCAAGGCTGGTGCACACTTTATAAGCTCCACGTTCAGCCAATCAGTCCCCGGTGCTTTTCTGTTCTTACAGTGGTGTAGAGCAGCTAACAATTCATCCATTGTTATTGGGCCCACACAATCACTGATAAGTTGTTTCTTCCAAATGATCCTGGGTCCATAGCTGCTCATAATATTGAAGCCATTGTTGTTCTGAGATATTATTGACCTTCAGGTTATCCCTTTCCGTTTGATTTAAATGCCTTATTATTTTGTAAGCCTTGTCCTGCCTGCCATGTACATCATATTCTATATCACTTACATATTGTTACGACGGTCTACTTGATCGTCGTAGGTACAGTGGAAACAAAATCAAGACACCAATTAAGTCACTAATCACCAGCTTTAATTTTCACAGTTAAACAGTTCGTAATTAACAACACAGTCTCTTACAACAAATCAAATTTTTAAAAAATTGTTCACACGCAATAAAATGTCCACTAATATTAAACACAATTATATTACAATTATCCCGCCCGATTATTAAACACTTCACTAATAACCACTTGAACGCACACAGTAATATCGCCAGATAATCACTTGTCGCCCTACAATAAACTCGGACCGGACTGTAAATATATCGCGACTATAACTGAAAACTGTTATATCCTTTGTGAATCCTTTGGAAGACTATGAAATTTTAAAAGTAGTAAATAATACGGTTGAAAGGAAGCTTAGGGAGGAGTTAGAAATATTGAAAGAAAGAGACAAAGGGTTAGAAAATTTAATGAATACTAAAACTAAATTTGATAATGAAGAAATATTTTATAATATAATTAAAAAGTAAAAGATAGATAATAAGAGATAGATAAAAAATAGATTAAAGAAATTAAAGAGGATGGATAGATAACATTAAGAATTAAATTGCATAGGACTATATGGATATTTTTAAAATAAGGGTGAGTGACCGCGCTCACAAGTGTGAATGAGAAAGGCAGTACAACGGTAGGTTTTAAACAGAATGTACACACACACACACACACACACACACACAATATATAAACACAAGGAATGTGATAGAAAAATATGTAACTGTACAGACGGGGGTGACAGGGCTCGGAGGTAGGGAAGGGGCATTTGAATTATAGCTTGTTGTGTGTGGCCAGAGGGGAGGGGTGTGGGTGTGAAGGGTTTGGTTTTTACTTTCTTCCTGTTAATTCCGATCTGACGATGAGCTGAGAAGCTTGAAAGCGTTAATCGGAATAATTTTTCTATAGTGGTGTGCAACAGTAATAATTCTGTTTGTGATTATAACCACTAACACGACTTTCTTCATTAAACTAGTTAAATATTTATTACATAAACATGAAAATTTACGTACAGTATTTTTAATAAAAAAATAAAGTTTACTTTAATTCAAGAAATACTAGTTATTGTGTACTCATTTTAATAGAAAAATTATTTGTAAGAACAACTGAAAATTAATGTTACTTATTTTAGTTTGAATATTTACTTTGGCTATATTTATGTGTATATTTTACTTTCTTTTTTTATAAGTTCTATCTTCAAAAAAAAAAATAGTTCATGTTTCACCTGCATATCGGTGTGTTACCGCTGAAAACCTATTGTGCGTGTGTGCGTGTCTGCGACTCCTGGATGCTGCTGATGATGTTGATGTGCTGATTCTCACGTAGTTGTCAGTGTTCTATTGCATGGTGATGATAATGGTCCTGGTGCTCCTTCGTCAATTATTGTAGTATGTTCTGTTTACGGCTTGATGGAGATGCTGTCGCTGAGCAAACTGACATAGTGTCCCCATGATTAAATTCTTAGCGTCTGTTCCGTCGTTCAGAATCATCCGGAGTTTTATACGTAAGGTACGCTGACAGGTCGAAGAGTGCTTACCAAGCCATCATAAACATGTCAGATTCTGTCCAAACTTGTTCGGCGCTTCGGTTTTCAAAACACCACATTTTTCAATTGTCACACTCATAATTAGTGTTCATGTGAGAACTAATAAATTATGAGATTCGTGATACTTTCATCTTTGTTTACATATTAATTAATTGCTCGTCACATATTAGTTAGCTGAGTAATTAATTAATTTGTTTCTAATTCGGTTGTAATTTCACACTCACCTTTAAATTGTAACCACATACGTGTCATTTTGAACGTCTTAAAATGACATCATTCACTTTGCTGTATGTATATGTCAGTGTGCAAATTTTTTATTAAATAAACATATTTAATTATTCGTATATTATGCCTGTCTAAACTGGAGTTCACTACCACAAGTTAAAATACACTGTACACAAAGACGCGGTTGTTTCTTGCAGTCGCGCAGTCACAACACACACACACACACACACACACACATCTTCCCCCTTGAATTACACGTAAATAATACACGTGTGTGTGTCACCAGTCACCAGTGTAACGATGATGTATATGAAACATAAAATGAAAAGGTAAACTAAAAATAATTTTGATTTAAATCACCACAAATTTCCCACTGCGTTTTTCTCTTACATGAGGTTTCAGATAAAGCCAGAGGGAAGAAGTCTATTTTCTTCTCAAACGATCTGCTGATGTGTTGAGTTTACAGTCACTGCGTTTTTATAAATGGAAACGAAATTGCGGCATACAGTACTGTTGTGATAGACATTGGGAGGGGGGATCCTTTTGTCTTGTGACGTATTGGATTTATCTGCAACAGGGAAGCTACACATTTCAATGGACTCAAATATTTTTGAAATATTAAAACTTTAAAATACGATTCATTCTCCACATTTAATCGACTGTACGAGGGTTGGTTGAAAAGTTCGCGGAGTGACACCTATAGCTCAGTGGTCGAAGTAAAATCTTACGTGTGCTGCAAGACGTATATTGCGTGAACACCTGTTAATTTCCAGATATATCTGTCAATTAATTCACTTTTTACCAGCTGTTTGAAATTTTCCTATCACACGAGTTTCTAAAATGCACAAAATCAAACTTCGTGTTGTGATGAATTCTCTGTTAAAAACGTTTTAGCCCCTATAGAAAATCAAAACGAAATTGTAAATTGTAAATGTTAGAAGGTGCTGCGCCTTTAGAAACAACGGTAAGTGGGACACACTCGGGTTTAAACGTGGTGGTCTAAGCACTGAAGATGATTCCAGTACTGGACGTCCAAAAATTGAAACAAAAAATTACATTATTAAAAAATTTCATAGTGTTGGAAGACCGCAGATTGAGGAGTGGATGACGTTGCTGAAATCATAGGCATCTAATATGAGCGTGTGCATCATACTTTAACTCAAGAACTTGGTGTGAAAAAGCGTTGTGCAAGATGGCTGCCGCATCTGGAATTGTTGCATTTTTTGGGCGTCCAGTGTGGGGGAGGGGGATCGTACGACCACGTTTAAACTCAAGTGCCTACTTACTAACCGTTGGTTTGAAGTCGCAGCATGTCCTGACACATTTACAATTATGTTCTGAATTTCCACTGGCCTTATACAATTTTTAAAAAAAGAATCACACCACGATGTTTGAGTTTGTCCGTTTTCCAAAACACGCATGACACATCAATTTTAAACAGCTTCTAAACAATGAATAAATTGATAGGTAGATTTGGAAAATAACGGGAGTAGGCTACACATAAAATACAAATCTTGCACCACACGAAATTTTTTAATTTTACCGGTGTGCTACAGATGTCGCTCCGCGAACGTTTCAACAGACCCTCGTAGTAAGCTTTTAGTCACCGGCTTTTAGTCAGTCAGCCGGTGAGTTTATTTTTGACTTCGGATTACGCTAGGTCCGTGTCCACTCTCTGAAGTGTTTCTTACGCAGGCCTACACCGTATACCACGAAACATTACATATACATAAATAACGGTTATTTATATAAAAAAAGAATAAGGGAAAGAATTGATAGGTACCAAGAGGGGTGTGAGACAAGCAGATGTTGCACTCTTTGCAACTGTTAAATGGGATTGTATTGCTACCGAGCGTTAACGGCAGCAGATTTAGGGGAATATCGTGTACAATAATCGTCGCTGAAATTTTATAACACAACAGCAGTGCTTGTTTTACTATATGGATGTGAAACATGGATTCCTACGCAGAAAGAAGATTAAAAATCAGATTAAAACTTTGGAAATGAAGTTTCTGAGAAGAACAAAGGTTTGCAAGAGACAGGATCGTTTCCACAATGAGGATACAGGTAGAGAAGAGCTACAGGTATTCTCCACAAATGATAAAGTCCAGACATGTCACGGGGAATGGCTACAGCATCTGGACAGAATGGAAGATGGATGACTACCTAAAGTTGCGTCTTGATATAGACCCTTTGGTACAAGAGATGTAGGAAGACCGAGAGTGAGATGGAGAGATACTCTGTGAAGACGGAACAGGGAAAGTGAACACTCAGTGAGGTGCAGAAGAAGAAGAAGAAGAAGAAGAAGAAGAAGAAGAAGAAGAAGAAGAAGAAGAAGAAGAAGAAGAAGAACAACAAGAACAAGAACAAGAACAAGAACAACAACAACAACAACAACAACAACAACAACAACAACAACAACAACAACAACAACAACAACAACAACAACAACAACAACAACAACAACAAGTCATTTATACGGGCCCTGTAGCATTTAACACACTAAAGTGACCAGTAATTTTATTCAGATTTAATATTTAATTATTGTAAACTCTGTATATGTTTCCTTGCGTTAAGTTTTTTTTTTAATTTCACTGAATTTAACAGAATGGCATCGTGTTACGTAAGTTAATCAGTGTCAGGAAGTCAACCCAAACGTAAAATACTAACATGCATTCCTGTTTACTTCACAAACAGAACAGTCATTTGACGCACTTCAAGCAGCCGTTAGCATTAGCAGTAGAGTTAATTACTTGGTTATGTGTACAAAACAGCTCTCTTGGAACAACTCCCAAAACCAAAATATTTCGTACCGAAATACTCCCAGCTGTGCTACTCCAGATGTTTGTTATGACCAGTGGAAATTAAACGAACCGCGATAGTCACTTATAAACAGGCGGGTGCACACACACACACACACACACACACATGTTCGTACGACATCACACGAATATTACAAATCTGCTCCAGTAACTAACCCTTTGGAGATGAATTGCAAGAAAGTCTGAGTGACTACAAAGATGAGCAACCTGTAACATCTGCGATAATATATAAAAGGAGAAAAGCCTAATTGACTCATCGTCCTGCTTGGAGCGTACAGTCAATATACACAAGAAACATGAGGCAGCAACAATTCCATCACTTATAAATAATAGGTATCACAGTTGAAGCAGTGAAGTTGAAAAACACAAATATAAACAAAAGCAAGGAAATGGAACGCTGACAAAAACGAAGCAGGAAAAACATAGAATAAAAGAAATGCAAAGAAGATAAATGAAACATAAATCCCTAAAAAATTAATCAAAAACACTGAAATGAGAGAAATAACAGTGACGTTATTAGAATTTTAATAAAGTGAAATAATGTAATAAAGTTAAATTATTTTTACCTGTCGACTCGTTTTCCAAGAAATTAAATTAAGAGAGATTAGGAAGTTGTCGTTGGGAACGATTCTAGCCGTGTTAATTGAATTTGCTTGATTAAGTCTTATTTGACACTTACTTTGTATACAGACTCACACAAAGTATTTCTTCTATGTATGCACAGAAAGTAATTCTGTGTACACAGTAGGGTGGGTGGCCCTTATTTTTCAACTTTCTAAAAGTTTAGCTCCCACCCCCCTATCTTGTTCCAATCAACAAAAAAACGATCTGTGCAACATTTTAGCTCAATCGGACAACTGGGAGGCGACCCTCATCAACCATAAAGTTTTGAAATTTTCGCACGGAAAGTCATTTTTTCAGATACAAAATTTTTTTTAGTTATTTTGTTTGTAATTACTTGTAAGGACTAGTAATGGAAATTAATGCGAGTTTTCATTAATTTAATTAACATTGCTATTGCTAAGTTAAGCCGGCGCTAAAATTGATTTAACATAGAATTATGTTATGCGATTTTTGATTAATATTATTAGATAAACTTATACTATTATTATTAGACTTATACTGTTACTACTATTATTATTATTATTATTATTATTATTAGATAAACTTAGTTTATAACCTGTCCGTTTTTGTAATATTCTGTGCTTTGTTTACTTATCTTGTAACCAAATATGATGTTGTCTTTGTCATTGTTTCAGAACTGTTTGTGCTGCTGGTGTAAAGTGACTTTTGTGACGTGTTCTTCCTAGACTTTTAAAATGGCATCAGCTTCTTCAGGTAGTTCGTCACGCAAGTTAAGAAAAGAT
Organism: Magicicada septendecula; assembly: GCA_034769895.1. Classification (NCBI taxonomy): domain Eukaryota; kingdom Metazoa; phylum Arthropoda; class Insecta; order Hemiptera; family Cicadidae; genus Magicicada; species Magicicada septendecula. Next base: position 480,554,571 of record CM068369.1, on the reverse strand, counting down.
TTTTATGTCTCTCTTGTTGGTTACATTTCCAATCAAATCGTCGGAGCCAAACTACCTTCGAACCGGCTAGTTTTAAGCGTTTTTTTCTACAATGTAAGAGTTGTAAATCTTACAACGAAGGAAAGTGCAGCATTGGTGATTCAAGAAGTTTCCATTTTTTGGCAAAAAGCACGAATTTCTACTAGAAGAACTGACCACTGCGTTGATAAGTTACTCAAACTTTATGATGAATGGAAAGGTTTACAGAAAAATTTGACTAGAACTGCAGGCAAGGAAAAAGAAAAAAGAGATCTTTTTGTGGAAATGATGGACGATCTCTTTGACATAGCTCATACATATGCTTTGGGACAGATGAAAAATGAAGAGGGTAAGATTTTCTTAATGCTTCAGCGCCAAAAAGGACGACCGGGCTCCATGGTTGGTGTAGATCAAAAACTAAAACACAAGGAACAAAGAGGACTGAAGCGCACTGCAATGGAAACTGCCAGGGAAAAAAGGACTTATGAAGAAATGGAACAACATTTTGCTACTCATCAGCTTGCTACATCAAAAACTGATGATTCAGCATCAAGCAGTGATGGTGGTGACGACAGTGAACATTCCTCTGTCATCGTTCAGCAACAGCAACAACCGCAGCAACAGCAACAGTTCCAGCAACTCGAGGTACATTGCAGTTTTTCACTCCTCGTCTCTGAAGTTTTTGATAAATGCAAAATCACTGATAGAAATGGGGTTTACATAATAATGGCTGCTGCAGAAGCTTTGATGCGTGATACTGAAAACATGGTAATAAATCGCACTTCTTTTCAACGCCTTAGAAAAGAATTTAGAGAAGCGAGACACACAGAAATTCAGCATAAATTTAACCTAAACGACTGGCAAGAATCAGTGTTGCACTGGGATGGAAAGCTGCTCCCAGCACTCACAGGTGTTGAAAAGGTTGATAGACTTACAATAATAGTAACTTTTCAAGGCAAGGAGGAATTGTTGGGAGTCCCTGAAATCCCAACATCTTCAGGAGAAGAGCAAGCCATGGCTGTTTACCAAGCAGTGGAAAAGTGGGGTATAACCGACAAAATTCAGGCACTTTGCTGTCATACGACAGCAAGCAACACAGGTCGAGTAAATGGTGCCTGTACAAATCTAGAAAAGTTGTTCCATCGTGACCTGTTGTACCTCCCTTGCCGTCATCACATTTTTGAGTTAGTTTTGAGGAGCTGTTGCGACTCACTGATGGGTGCAACTTCTGGTCCAGACATGGCGCTTTTCAAAAGATTTAGGGAAACCTGGACGAAACTTGACAAGAAGGTTTACACAACTGGTAGCAATGAAGTGCCTGATGATGTCCGCTCTACCATTCTTGGATTTCTTGAACATCACCTTTCTACGCAGAAACAACAGCGAGATGATTACCGAGAATTGTTGGAGTTAACGACGATCTTTCTTGGCGGCATTCCGAAGAACGAAATATCGTTTCGTATAACAGGAGCTGTAAGTCATGCTAGGTGGATGACAAAGGCAATTTATGCATTCAAGATATACCTGTTTCAAGATCAATTTCAGTTATCTCATAGGGAGAAGAACTCTTTAAGAAGAATATGTATTTTCCTTGCTCGAGTGTACGTTCGAGCCTGGTTTCTGTCATCAGAAGCAATTAAAGTACCTTATCATGATTTCCTATTCATGCGTCAACTGATAAATTATCAGAATATTGATCCAGAAATCAGTAAGGCTGCTGCGAAAAAATTTTCCAACCATCGCTGGTACTTAGTTCCCGAAACTGTGGCTCTATCCTTATTTGATGACAATGTTCCAACAGCGGTTAAAGCAAATATGGCTCAAGTTATGCTGGAAGCAGACAAAGGTGAAGAAGAGGAAGAAGAGGAAGAAGAAGAAGAAGAAAATAAACTGAAGAGGTACATTCTGCACCAAAATGATTTTTCTTCCTTTACAAGCATTGAATTTTCGTCTTTTGTAACTCCTGGTACAAAAACTTTCTTCACGAGATTTTCTATCAGCACCGATTTCCTCGACAAAGCCTTCAACATGCAAGGATGATCCTGGTTACAAAAGTGGAATTGAAAAACTTGAGAAGACAGTTGTTGTGAATGATGTTGCAGAAAGAGGTGTCAAACTCATTCAGGATTACAATAACATTCTCACAAAAGATGAAATTGAGAAACAATTTGTTTTACAGATCGTTGCCGGAGACCGTAAAAAATACGCAACTGCTACTAAATCCTCTCTTAGGAAAAAATTATGTTCAATGTTTCTTCGTTCACATTATGTTTTGATTCTATAGAAATTATTGTTGTAAATAAAAATGCGTTTCTCTTATAGAAGTTGTGTGCGTTATTAAAAAAACCTAATATTTCTTACATTTTTCATGTTATTTCAGGAATTTTTTGAATTAACTTTTGGGAAATTTGATTTAGTATGTATTTAAACAATTGCTGGGGTTGTCTGGATGTGTCCACATAAATTTCTCTAAGAAGAAAAAAAAAATGGTCGAGATAGGGAAGAGTATACCGCTTTTGAACGGAATTAATCGTTGCGTATAGGCTACTATGTTCTTACACGTGCGCTCGAACAGTCTGGAAGGTACTCTTTTGCTACGTCAGTGGACGGCCTTGACACAGACGAGGCACGCTGGGCTAGTAGAGAAGTGCGTAGAACGACAATCGCATTTTCGAGAGGGTTGCGTGATTGTCGTAACAGTATAAAAGGATTATTTAGGCGGCTAGAATGTCTCTGTATTATTTAGGCGGCTAGAAGGTATGTGAATTATTTAGGCGGCTAGAATGTCTCTGTATTATTTAGGCGGCTAGAATGTCTCTATATTATTTAGGCAGCTATAATGTCTCTGTATTATTTAGGCGGCTAATTTATAATTTTCTCACAAATTCTGCTGAATAATTCTGAAAAGATTTTGATAACGACAGTTGAAACTTAAATCTACAAATTTCCTCTCCTGTACTTTCATAATAACGTTTGCAATAATATAAGTTAAAGTGTCTGTTCAGAAGGCGACGCAGAACGCTTTGAAACTGTGAACAAGAGACAGCAAAGTTGTTCGCGACAGCCCAACTTAACAATTCCCTTTGCTGCCTTTATTCTATAATAACAGGAATACGGTGTACCAAATTTCTTATAGGCAAAAATGTAAATTCATGTTTTATTTACAACAATAATTCCTGTTGCAGACATCACAGACTGTATTTGCAAGATACTTGATTCTACGGAATGAGTTATACGCGGACAGTAAACAAAAATTGTAACTTGTTACCCATTCGAAAAAACTTGTTAAACTTCTTACACGTCAACGCGTAACACTCCGCTATCAAATAGAAATCGCTTTCAAATTCATATATACGTTATACATTTCGAGAAACACTTTAGTATAACTGCAGGCATGATAAAACGATACAAAATTTGATTTTATCCCAACTACCAATGCTTAGAAAAGCAATTGCATATCTAGTACTTGGCCTTGGTCGAGTCGGCTTTATACAAAAGAAAAAACAAGTTAAGAGTAATCAACATTACTATCTGTAAAGTGGCTGAAAAACGTGTGATAACATCCTGAAATAAACCCCATTAAAGTAAACTATAATAACACAATAAAGATACGTGTTATTGAAATGTACAATTGTGTTCAAGATACTTATTAACTGAACTGATTTTCCTATATCATATTTCAAACGTATACGCAAATGCTGTAAAATGAACCTGTTTTTATATTAAGAAAAAGTGTTAATAATTTATTTACGTATATAGCTCAGAAAATAGTAAAGCACCCTACAAATTAAAAGATTAACAAAATTCGTCAACGTGAGAAAATTGGAAATGAAGTCATTAAGGGGAGAATTCAATTGTTGATTTTATCCAAACAAAAAAAGTTACAATGGTATGGAAACACGAAAAGAATGGCACAGGAAAGATTGCCAAGTAGAGTTACGAAATGGATCCTACCAGGAAGAAAGAAAAGAGTAAGACCACCTATCACCTGGATAGAAAAAAATTCAGACTGTATTGAGAGAACGAGAAATTGAAGAAAATCTTTGGATGGACAAGCAGCAGTGGAAGATGAGAATTCAATCACTTCTATAATCTTTGGTTCCGAAAAATGTGTACATATAGTACAGCCAGAAATAATAATAATACAATATTAGTCAACATTTTAGACCTTCTGGGGGGTTGGTTTCCGTTCGTACCACGTAAGTACCCCCTGGAGAAAAGTGATTTTAAAAAATTTAGAAAATCCTTTTTGCAACGACATATTTTTAATGTAGAAAAACGTGATAATAACCACACTTAGCTCACTAAGTGTATTAATATTTAATATTTTTAAAATAGTAATTTAAAATGCAGGGTATTTTTGTTTTGTTTTAATCATTATAAAATGACGAAAAACTCTATACTCAAATATTTGTAATATATTTAAATATTACTAATGGACACAGAGGGAAAGAGCCTAAATTTTGGTTTAACATACCGGAATAGATTTATCTGTTCATTTTTAACTGGATATCTAAACTCGAGTATTCAATTTCTGCAACAGACAGTAGAGGACATGCCAGTGCGGGGTAATCTGAATCCATTTGCAGTTTGACGCTTGCAAAGCTGTTTAACCGGTCCAGTGGCGCTGAATACTCAACTCGATACAGCACAACTTCACAAAGCGTCTCGAATTTTACATTCAATTCTGTTTGGTAACGTGCTTCCCTCTTTCAGAAAGATTTCCCTTTTCTATCTTTATTTTACTGTGAAGAGAATATTACACAATCGTAATAAGATTACAAACAATGTTTTTTAGTGTATTGAGTTTTCCCTAAACGTCCTCCTGGGACGAAAAAAGTAATTATATAGAATACAGTTTGCTTCGAAACAAACGTAAACTGGGAATTGTTTTTTTTTAATTACGATTAAAGTAAAGAGTAATATAATAAAAACCCATATTGAATACAGTTTAAAAATTTATATGGCATCCAACAGATAAGTAAGGAATATAATTTAAAAGTTTCAACTGCAAAAACAAAGGTTATGGCTTTAGTGGAAAATATCCCATTCAGTATAAAACTATGTTAAATGACCAGCTCATACATCAGGTCTCTAGATTCAATTATGTTGGTTGTAGTCTTTCTTATAGAGGTAGTGATGTTATCAGCAATAAGCTAGGCAGGTTCCAAGGTTCCAAACTGTATGTGGAATACTGAGAAGGACACTGAAAAGGAAAGCTAGACAAGAGACATTTATCTAATACTATATGATAATGGCAATACGAGCACTGGTGTATGGCTGCGAGACCTGAACTATAAGGAAGAAGGACTGATGCCAATTACAGGCTGCATTAATGAGCTATCTGAGATCGGTAAAGGGATATACGCGATTCGATCATATAAGAAACGAGTATATTAGACGAGAACTTGATGTAGTTTCCCTAAATGTACTCATTCAGAATTATAGAAAGTGCGGGAAACAACATCTAGAAAGAATGGACGATACCCGAATTCCGAAGTTGGTTTATGAGTATGAGCCGGTTGGAAGAAGATCTGTTTTCAGTCATGAGGATGGCGGGACTCATGAGGCCGGAATAGGAGAAATCTTATCCATGAAGGATGATGATGATGATAATGTTGATAAATACAATTGCTGAAGTGAAATGGGTGCGTCTCCTGTCTAACGTTGTCTGCATTTGATATTGTTCATATCACTTAGGTTATCACGATCTCCGGTTAACTAAAAAAAAATTGTAAATATCAGTCTATTCCAGATATCTTCTTCTGATAGTTCCTATCCGTTTTGGATGTTGGATATCAATAGACTATTTTAACTTTCTGTATTGCTGCACGGAGTAAGTCAGTTGTATTCATGCCAAACCAGATCCTTACATTTCTCAGTCATGAGATTCTCGGTCCCACAACTCCTCTCTTTCCAAGTACTTTTCCTGTAGTATGGACTGCAATAAGTAAAATCTCTGATCATTTCTCATGAGATGTCCCAGATACTGAAGTTTTCTTATATTTACTTCCCTTTCCTTCTTATCTTTCTACGAACTTCAATATTAGTTACATGTGCTGTCTATGAAATGATGAATATTATACGGTAAACCCACATTTCGAAAGATTCCAATTTTTTTAGTTGTGGCTTCAGTCAAAGTCCAAGATTCTATACCGTAGAAGAGGGCCAAAAATACGTAGCAGCATAAAAGTCTCACCTTTGTGTTCATTCGAGATATAGTGACTAATAATGTTCTTCGTGTATTATTTTCATGTTAACTTCTATGAAGGGACTACCGTTTGTGTGCAGAATGTCTAGTCTTGGAAACAGTAAAGTGTTACACCTGACAACACAGCACAGCAAGATATTGTTATGTTGTGGTGAGACTGTAATTCATGTTGTTTGTGACGCTATAACAACATATGTATATGTAAAAAAAAGTAAACAGACGTATTGCAATGTAACAGGTGTCGCATAGAATAAGTAGCCGGTAAACCTTGTGTAGGAATGCTGAGTAATGAAAATAATATATGCAAATAATATAAAACAAACGTTTATTACACTCTGCGGGACAGTGGTGAACATCATAATTTATTGCGATTAAAAATAAATGGATAACTTCGAGCTATTTTTGAGAAATAGAATCTGAGACCCCTAAAGCGATATAATTTCTTATCAATCCATGTGGTAGAAATTGATCGTTTAATTTCTAGAAAATAACTTTTATCCTGATGTAATGTACACATCTTTTATAGTGTTTCAAACGATTTTGCATTCGGTTTATCCAAGGTATTAAACTCACAAATGCATAGTTATTTTAAGAGTCAATATCAAGAGCACGTAGGCAAAATACAAACAAATGGAAGGCGAAGAAAAAATTTTAAACCGTGGTTATCAATTGCAGCTTTATATACAAAAAAATAAGCGATGAATTTACTGTTTGTAGATTTATCTGAAGAATTCATAAAGATTTTAGAATTCAAAAAGAACTCATGGTAGGTTTCACTACCATGGTAATAGAACTTGAAGAAGATTGTTATGGAATAGTAAATCTTTATTAGATCTGTTATTAAATCTTTCAGTGAAAAGTACGTTTAATGCAGAATTTTGTTCAAGGCTTTGGAAAATACAAACAGTATCATCCTTTTTGGAAGCTAGAATAGGCAAGGATATTTAAAGCCAGAAACAGAATTACGGAGATAAAATACTTGACAAAAGTGGTTGCAACGGAGGACCAATTTTATAGAGATTGTCAGATTTAAAATGTGACAGTAACCGTCTGTTAACGATCAGAGTGGTTGAAGTTAAAGGGATGAATCATCCCCCACACGCATTGGAATAACCCAAGCATAAGCAATTCCATTGTACGTCACTACCCCTGCACATCAGTCTGTTTGTCTCTTTGTGTCCCTGGCTGGGAAAATGTAATGAGTTGTTACCGTTACTAACATACAATACAAATACTGCAAACTATAATATACGTACAAAGCGTGAGACGGTAGACTGGGGGAATTTTATAATATGTTTGTTCTGCAAATAACCATTATTCTGCATTTTGATTTAAAAAATTAATTGGGAAAAGTAAACTAAATTATTAACTTACAGCACATCCTATTTCCTAGCCTTGTGCGACAACTCAGAGCAAGCAGAGCAAGTGATAAATTCCTTTGTACAGTTTACACAGGGACAGGGTGCAGACAATTTAGAATTTCAGCCAAGGAAAATATCGTTAAGCTAATAGATCAGTCTGCCTTGGGAATCGATAACGTGTAAGCGCCGTGTTGTGGTTCATGATGATCGGTCTGCTAATAGCGACTAAGAAGTACTGCAAGTAATATTGTAAGTGGTATTCCGGGTAGGTTCAATATATGCGATTAAGATACATAAACACTTTAAGCCTACCGGATGAAAAGTGTACGCATAATACACTAATTTAGCAGTAAAAACGATTGTTCGCGGTGAAAGTATATAACCGTGCTCGTGAAAAGCATCTACACGCCTGAAAACGATCCTGAGGACGGAGACAGTATATCAACCCACGTACTTATCCGGATACAGGATCACCCAGGATCTACCGCCATCTGAAGGATCTGGAGTCGACATTAAAGGGAAGTGAACCTATACTATTTATATACAATAAAACAGAAAATTTTTTAAAACAAAGACTCTATGACATCAGCAAAAACTTTATAGTACATAAGACAAAAATAGTTTTTAATTATTAATTTATTTCATTGTGCAGAAAGAAATTTTTAGTTGTCTTACAAAGGTCAACAGAGACAGATTAATTATTTTTATAAATTGTATTAAAAGCTCAGTAGATTGTTCTGAAACATTAGCATAATTAATAAATCCAGATCATTCCAGTACAGTATATCTCGATTACTTATTCTATGCATTGCAATACACATTGAAGTAACATTCTGTACTCTATACATTTACACTATGTACATAACTTACATATAAAAAACATTGTTTTTACGTATTAAATAATCTTTAAATGTTATTTGGTGAAAGAAACAAAGAAATGTTGTTTAAATGTTACTAAAGGCAGAAGAAAGAACTGCAGTAATATATTTGTGTTGTCTGTTTGATGACGTAACTTTACTCCCGATAGAAAAATAGTTTATCTTACGAAAAGCCTATACATAAATACGAACAGTTATTTAATACAAATAAATTTGACGTAATTTTTGTAAATTTTCTGACAGTCTAGAACGGCACAAATTATTTCTTTCAGTTCTATTTCGGCTACAATGAAAATGGTAGAAACAACTGAATTGTTAGAAACGTAAGTTTGCGTTAACAACGGCTATTTACAGAGTACTCGAAACCTGTATTAGGCTTCGTGGCACTGAGCCTGTGACGCTGACACGTTGTCGTCGACGACGACATGGCTGTGGCAGCGTGCGGACGGATTCCCGCTATGGGTATCCGTGCGGCCGTTCTGTGGGTATCAAACCCGTGTACGAATATACCAAGTCTGGGTTTGTTCGCTCCCAAGAGAGAGGGACGGAGCAAAGAGGGGGTCTGTGGGGTTGAAGCAGCTGTAGTGAATAATTAATTACATTGGAAGCGTTTAAACATGTTGCGGTCTTGTTTGCTTTGTGGAGTCTGAAACTGTGTGTAAGAACTAGAGAAATTATCTCACCACCACAATGGCGAAGAAAACAAACTGTTTTGCTGTAGTGTAGTCTACTCTCCCCCCACAGACAAAACGTATAATAATAATAATAATAATAATAATAATAATAATAATAATAATAATAATAATAATACATGCCATCAGTATGTTTTTTTAAAAATATTTTTATTATGAAGAAACGATAATTTTTTTCCTAAAAGGTTAGTTTTGTAATTTGAACAGAAAAATAATAACGAAATTAAGAAAGCTGTGAAAGTTTGAAAATTTACCTTAAAATGCTACGTACATATTGCAACGCTATGATCGTGTATGCGCGCGACAGTGTGTGTTTTAAACGTATTTCTATCACATTTACGTACCTAAACAGATCGTGAGATTTGAGGTTATTCGAGTTACGTCCAAACACTGAAACACTGTGTCGTCTATCAAATTGTTGTAAAGAGACGAGATTAACATGAAAGAAAATAGTTACATAAATTATGAAAAAGAATAAAACCATCTTTTACTAAAAAGAGTAAAATAGTTACTTAAATGTGCTCCTGTTACAAGTATGCATGTAACCTACTTAATATTAATACAGAACAAATTAATAATGTTAATGAACAAAATAATAACAACATTAGTAATCAACATACTAATGGGGAATTCCGTTTACTAGATATTAATAGTTGAACAGTCTTACCCGTCTGTTGATGGATCAGATTTGCAAGTAAAAAGATAATATTAATTCATGATTAAAAAAAATGTTTTATATCAATGAACGAAGTACTCGCAAAATTACATAAGGTTACGATATTGCAAGAAAGAAAATAATTCTAATTTGCTAACGACATGGTCAAAACAACAATTGAACCAATTCTGCAAAATCAACTCCAGATATCGAACATTACAGAAATGCATTCATTATGATATTTCCGCTGAAAAGCTAACTAAAAACTGATAGCAAAATGTTTGAACATTTAGCTTAGGAGCAAATACAGTATATCTAGTTATGTTAACAAACATTTAGTATAAATTTACGAGGTGAATAAAATAAACAGATAAATAAAGACATCGAAGGCAGCCAAATCAGAAATGTTAAAAATAAATATTTTTTAAGGTCTCTCTCTCTCTCTCTCTCTCTCTCTCTCTCTCTCTCTCTCTCTCTCTCTCTCGTCTAGGTTAGCAGCCCATAGGCTAGTTGGGAGCAGTTCGCCATTCTTCACACTTCTTTGCTTTTCTTTTCATCTTATGATATGATGTGCAGTTCATATTGTTAAGGTACATTTTTTAAGGAACCCGCTAATATAGAGACAAAACGATTGCCGTACTGATCACGGAGGTACGCAGATGAAAGAAAGACAAAATATTAAAATCAGACGAATAAGAACAGAGTAAGAGGTGGACCCATACACCGTGTCAGTAACATAGGGATGAACGTGAACACAAACGACTAGCAGCCGGAGCGAGGACGTATTTTTACGTAATGCGGAAAAGTGTACGCTATTACAAAACATTCTACGCGTTTCTCGGTTATTCCAGTGGAATCCGGCTGTAAAGTTGTGTGCGTACGTGATTCTCAAAATGCGTTAGCTAGACTGTTCCAGACTTCGCCAGCAGCGTGCATTGTGTCAAGGCCGCAATCAATAACGATCTAGTGTTTTCCTTTATTGTTCACGCGTATTGTGGACTATTCTGAAACACTTGTGCTATCTATGTAAACAACGACAGCTGCCGCTTAGCAGTCAGTTTAAGTGGCGATTTATTCCAGTGCGGTTCGAAGTATTGTGGCAAAGTGTTGAGTGTTGTGTGTTTTATAATTGTGCGAGAATCTATTAATTCACATTATTATTCCGTATGAACAATTTTTATTTGATTTTCTGTAAGAGAGTATCTTGTTAATTGTCATAATTAAAGCTGGTGATTAGTGACTCAATTGGTGTCTTGTATTTTGTTTTCCAATGTACCATACGACGATCAGTAGACGTCGTAACAGTATGAATCGAATGATGCCAAAAGAAAGTACGGAGAACTGTGACATCCGATTACCAAGGGGAAGAAGAAGTATTGATATCCATAGAGAAAGATGGAACAATAAACGAAATGGGATGAGAGTAAACTTTAGAAGGGACAGGCAGCGTGTCTCTTGTCGGATACAGAAAAAGAACTAAACTGTAGTGCATCTGACAACTCTGTGTACAGTTTGCAGCTTCAGAGGAGTTCAGAGTAAACATACGGCATTGCTTCATATGTAGAATAAACATTGTGTGTCTTTAAGCAAATACAATCTGTGTCAGTCCTTGTTCAGTGGTTTGAACAAATGTGTATTTTCAACGTAATGCACTTCTGAAGGACACGTACTTGAGACAATAAACCAACAGACACATAAACATACGTTTTTACCAAACCACCGCACCTTTTACGAGACAGAGGTTGGCAGTGACGCAATTTTTTTCTGTGTGCACTTGAGTACACAGCGTTTCCGTGGTGAATAAAACTCTTGCAAAATCTATTTAAAATAACCTTAAATTTGAGTGATTACCTGGGAATAAATATGAAACATACAAAGTTTGGTGGAAGACAATTTTAATTTTACGTACACAAGTCAGTGAGAAGAGACTTCCATTAAAATATTAAAACCCTTCGGAAATAGGAACTATTATAACTTCTTTCTTCTTATGTCTTCAATCCTAACATTGGTTTGCAGAAGTCTTTTGCAAATCTTGGGATCGATCTTGTGCTTTCCTCTTCATTTCCTCAGAAGTTTCACAATTTAATCATCCATGATTTGCTTAATATAATGCAGCATTGGTCTTCCCTTATACCCTTTACCTTGTATTGTTCCTTCCATCACCAATTTTACTAGTCCTTCATGCCGCAGTGTATGTCCACTAAGTTATGTCCTTGTTCTAATTGTGCTTTTCAACAAACACCTCTCATTGACTATTCTGTTCAGCACCTCTTCACTTGTAATTTTGTCAGACCATTTTATTTTTGGCATCTTGCGATAACACTGTATCTCAAAGCTGTCAAGATTTTTTTTTTCCTTCATACCTTTTGTCCATGACTCGCAACCATACATGGCAATGCTCCATATAAAACTCATTACGAAGCGTTTCCTTGTTTTAAGAGAGAAGCTACTTGTTAATATTCTACATTTTTTGTTAAAAGAATCTTAACCTGGTTTATCATGCTAAATATGCCTTTCCCCGCCGTCTAGGAAAGCTTATCGTCTCCACCTTTGTGGTGCCGATGGCTACTTACGCGATCCCCGTATGGGGCTACTTGGCCAAGACCCATAAGCGAAAGCTTCAGTCTCTCCTTGATCGAGGATTGCGCTGGGCATGCAAAGCCCATTACCTGACATCGAATAAAACCATCCGTGAAGCCCTGCGTGTCCGTCCCCTTGACGCCACAATACGGACACTGTCCCGGAAATTCTATCGCCGCACCGCCCGATTTCAGGCCAACCACCTCATTAGCGCCCTCGGTCGCTACCAATCTGTGCCAGGAGAATCTTGGACCCTGCCTCCGCGAACTTTAACGCTCAATTAATTAATTAATTGAAACCCCAGGGCCGGTAGCAGGCCACACCCTAAACATCCAGCCCTGTCTATAGTCCCTGCGGCGGGAGCTCTACTTGAAACTCGGGACGCAGCACACGAACAGGCGACGGGCATGCCCATCGTCCCGCACAGCCCCCCAGGTCGTTCGAAAATCTCTTTCACTTCGGCCATATTTTGTAATTTTACTATCCAAGTATATAAATTCGCTCACATCCAGAAGGGTTTCTTCTCTCAGTGCCATATTTAGCTTCAAATTTTCTTTTCTTTCACAAGTCATAACTTCGGTTTTAGTCCTATTTATTTTCTTATTATATTCTTTGGTCAATATTTTATCCATACCGTGTAAACGTTTACTCGGACCCTGCTCATTTTCTGCCATTTTCAGCAATATCGGCAAAAAGCAGCATGTTTATTCTTTCTCCGTGTATTATTATTCCCTCTTTGCAATCTTCGTTGACTACGCCGAGCCCATCATGTATGCGCTACTGTTTAGTCATATATGCATTAAACAATGCTGGTGAGAGGTTACCTCCTTGCCTAACACCTTTTTTAATCCTTGCTTCCTCTTTTGCTGTTTTGCATCTCACTATTGCTCTCTCATCTTTGTATAGTTCTCATATCAGTTTATAATCACAGTACTCGATCCCCAACTTCTTAAACACTGCAAATAATTTCTTCCATTGCACGTTTTCTAAAGCTTTTTCAATGTCCACAAAACATAGCATGTCTCTTTATCATTTGATATTCTTTTCTCTATTATCAGTCCAAGGGCTAAAATTGCCTCTCTTGTTCCTTGCAAGTTATATTATTTCAAATTATAAATATATAAGTTATAAGTTGTTAATTTATATAAGAACCACACCACCAACCTTAACTTATGAAAAATATTTCTGTTTAAATGTTGACAAATTTCAAAATGAATTTGAAAACAGACAGTATTAAATCACTGAATTCGCCAAGCGTGTGTGTGTCACTCGCAGGCAGTTTAACATATAGGGAAACGAAGAAAGGCAAGAGGGAAAACTTTATTTTATTTTTAAACGGGGTGCCGATGCGTTTGATTTACAGTCATTGCATTTTTGTAAATGAAAGTAAAATTAAAGTAAATGATGGGATACAGCCTTTTGTCGTACAGTAATAACACTTTCTTCTCCTCTTCAAGGATTAGGTTACATAAGCCTGTTCCGGCACCCATCTCATCCTCGGACGACCCACGTCTCTTCTACCAGTGGCTTTATAGTTCAGTGCCGCTTTTGGCAATCGATTCTCTGTTATCTTTTGCAGATGATCCCACCATTGTCTTCTGTAAATTGAAATAATTTCAATTATGCCCTTTACTTCGAGTTCTGTTCTGATATCCTCATTCCTTATTCTATCTTACAATGTATAATTTAAAGTATTTCGAAGAATCTGCATTTCATCATTCTGAATCTTACCGCATTCTTTTTCTCTTTGTCATGTCTTTGTCACTCCTCACTCGCAAAATCAATGTGGGTATTGCTATTGTCTTATAAAATTTAATCCTTGTGCTGTGTCTTGTTTTATTTCCCAGATTTCTATGAATCGTTCTACAAATATTCTTAAATTTATTTATTTCCTCTTTTATCGTATTCAGATTCATAGCTTACTGTACACCCCAAGTATTGAGGATATTAGAGCAGAACTCGAAGTAAATGACATAAGTGAAATTATTTCAATTTACAGAAGTCAATCGTCGGATTTTCTGCAAAGGATAACAGAGGATCGATTGCCGAAAGCGGCACTATTTTAAACCGCTCATTTGTTCTAAAGTGCTGTTATTTATAACTATATTAATCCACACTGGATATTTACTTTTGACCTTGCCTTTCCTTTAGTCCTCACTGATGATTTAAAAAGAGCTACGTTTCAATTACAAGAAGTGGCAAGAGAGTACTCACTGACAATTTCAGTAAGAATGGCCTTTAAAAGTAACACTTTCTTAAAGAAAAAATTTACAGGCATTGCACAAATTCAATGCACAGAGAAGGGCATTGAAAATGCTTTAATAAATCTAAAATATATATATTGTAACATTACATTTGGAACAACTTAATATCGTACCTGATTTAATGAAGACTTTGGTCAAGAAGCTAACAAGAAGAACAATATCTTCCAAGATGATAGTGAAGAGGAACGACTAACAATTTTAGACTGACTAGTAAGACAACTGACCGTACCCAAATTAATGATTTAGGCTAAGTGATGCAAAATATCTTCAACCCCAATTATGACATGAACTTTCAGTAATGACCAAACAAAGAATTATAAAGACAAACGGCTTATGAACCAGTACTATAAAGAAACAAATGGTTTCATTTAATGTATCATAATATCTAGATAATCAAAATACAAATTCAGGGATAACAGGCCCAAACATGTAATATTATGTAAAAGAAATATTGGTAAATAATTAAGTTAATTGATGTAATGAAAATATAAATACACCTGATTATAGATACATGAACCATACAAATAATTGTCACATATAGTGTTCATAGGATTGTCCAGTAAACAACAAGGAATAACTTGGTCACAATAACATTTATAACAAGAGTGAAACCCAGATAAACAGTAACTGTAACAAGATTATTAGAACTGTGTGGTGAGGTGGAGCAACAGTGTTCACTTTATTGTAATTTTTGTAAGTCAAACATCAGTAAGTATACAGATGTTGAAACCCATATAAACAGTAAATATAACATAGACAGTGTCAGAGTAATTAATAAATTAACTGACAAAGGACTAACTAATTAGTGTAGAATTTGTTTTGTAAAATGTGCATGTTTTATGTTTTAGCACAGTGTTATATCATAGTATTTGTGTTGTGTTTTTTGTATGTAGCAGGTGATACAGTTAGTTTAAAGGAATGTCAATTTAATGATATTAATTCCATTTTTTTTATGTTGTGCTAACAAATATAACCATAGAACTGATGTTAATCCATGGTAAATTGATTGACAAAGCAGAATGGACTATATAAAGATGTTTTGTTAAGTTTCAAACACTTACACAGTTTGAGTAGAAAACAGTTATTTGTGCAAGGATTTGGTAAAATCATAGCCATGTGGGCATGAATTTGACTATTAGAATAATATATCTTTTGTGTTGTTAAAATAACGTTATATGTTAAACAATTTTGATGAGTGTTAAAAGTTAATTTAATTGTTAAAGATTTTAAAACATGGTGATGAAAATAATACCATTACATAGGCCAGGTGAAACCAACTTTAGTAAATTTTGAATAATAATGTTAGAAATTTTGTAAAACAAATGTGAAAGGGTAGATGTATTTATAGGTAATAATGTATACAAGGAATATAGAAACAAAATAACACATATCAAGTTATTTAAGAAAATTTCAAATAACAAAATTGTAACATCTATAGTTCTTAAGTAAAAATAGGCATGTTTAGTGTCTAAATATAACAAATGTGAAGATCAAAATAATGCTGATAATGGTTTTAAATTCCCATTCAGTATAGAAAAGTTATGTTAATTTAAAGATTTTGAACAAATTTTAGACTTTGAAATAATGAAAGTATATGACAATGTATATCCGAATTAGCCAACCAGATTCCAAGTTTACCCTTAGCAACCAGAAATTTCAGATAAATAAAATGAGACTTCTTTGACAACGATCTTAGCGGATAGACGCGTTTTTAAAACGTCCTGCATTATATAATATAAATTGTGAAAAAACGAAAAAAACATATAAATACAGTTAGAGGTACACTACACGAACTTTTTGCAATAACAGAAGAATACCCATTACATGGAATAGAAGATACAAGAACCAGGAAGAAGATCTGAAGTGGACGTAGGCCGAGGAAGAAGATCTGACGTGTACGTGGGCCCTATCTTCAACCAGGAAGTATACAAGAAGAGGATTTGGTGATTTTGACATATTATTATATTGTACTTCAACACCCACATTTATATACACGACTTTTAAGTAATAATCAACTAAACTACAGACACCATATAACGCAAACACTAAGAACAATCACTAATAACACTATATAAGATTAACACCTTTTCAAACACAACAAGAACTTTTAATTTACTTAATAATTATTAAAGCCTAAGCTGGACATAACCTTTTAAAACTGATAACCACTATACAACTCCTGTGTGCACGTTACACTCTAACATTGTAATATCCTGTAATTGTAAAACTTGTATTTTGATTAATAGTGTAATATTTTGTATAATTATAATCCCCGAACCATATACGCCCTGAGATAATTGATATTTTTATTAAAAAACGTTAACAAGAGCATTGTTTTGGTCTCGAAGAAATACTGAATGTTAGGCTACTGCTGCCAACTGGTAAAAGAAGACTTATAGTTTGCGCTACAATTGTGATTATCCTGTTTAAATTTATTAAAACAGTTAACCAGTGCTTTTTCCGAATAAAGGATTCCATAAGGATATATGTTTGATGGTATTTGTGTGTCGTTATTATTGCTGTTACATTTAGGAAATAAAATTCACAGATTGCAGCGGACACGACAGTTGGCATCGTTGAGTGACGTCACGGAAACGTGCGGCATAGTGGGAACAAGCGGCAATTTACAAAACCATTCGCCGTTCAACATAACACATTTATAATTACACATCGACGACTCCAGTGCGAGTTTGTAGCTACATTATTTATCTATATTACAAGTTGACACTTCCAACGGGCGGTGTAATTCAAGTGCACACGACATGTATATAAGTAACCTATTACTAATAACATTGTACGTAACGAAAAATCTGGTTACAAATAGACGAACCTGAAGTGAGGCTTTTAACATTATATGTAACGAAATATTCTTATCGTTACAAATTGGCGAACCAACGTGTGAGGCGTGTAATTTAATATAAATTAAATTATAATTTGTAAACAAGCACACAAAAATAAACAAAATGAGGAAGCGAGAGGTATCGCGAAAACGAGCGGCCGAAACCGAGAAGGTAGACGAGTTAAACATGGAAGACAAAGAAGCAACACCGGTTGAGGAAATAGAAATTATAACAAGGAAGGATCCTGAGAAACAACCAGAAGAACCCACACAAACAGAAGACGAGAAGACGCAAGAAATGTTCAAACGTATGATGGAATTAATGCAGGAATTAAAAAAGGACAATAAACAGTCCATAGAGGAATTAAAAACGGAAAATAAACAGTCTATGGAAGAATTGAAGGAAGAATTGAAGGAAGAATTAAGTGAGAACAGTAATAAGAACTTAGAAAAATTGAAGGAAGATTTGGGTAAGAAGATGGAGGAAATAAAGAGTGATAATAAACAATCTACGGAGGAGTTGAGCCGAAAATTGGGAGAGACTAACAAGAAAATTGAAGAGAAAATGGGAGAATTGAAAGAGAATAGCAAGAAAATGGAGGAGAAAATAGACGAAAATAATAGAGCATTGAGGGAAGAATTGAAGGGAAATTACCAGGAAACCATGAAAAAATTGGATGAACACAAAGAGTCATTAAAGGAAGATTGGAGTAACAAGATGGAAATTAATAACCGGCAATTGCAGGAAGAATGGGACAAGAAGCTGGAAGAACCGGTGACTGAAATTAAAAGGGTAGAATCCGAGACCAAGGAAAAGTGTGAGCGGATGAATCAAGAGATACTGAGCGTCCGGGAAGAAACGAACGAACGAGTTGAAAACATAAGAACCAACCAAGCAGTGATGGGAGGGAGGTTAGAAGGTATGAGTACTAGTCTCAATCGAGTACAAGACCAAACAACTGCCCATAGAGATGAAATTAATTCCTTAAAAAATAGACAATGTACCGGTGCCCATACAACATGCGAGGAAAATCGAGAAGTGATCGATTTCCAAAACTATAGAAGAAACCCCATGCTATTCTTAGAACGAGTCGAAGAGAAGATAGCCAAAACCGGAGAAGACAGATGGTTTGTAATAAGGAGCATGCTGGACGAGATGTTCCGAAAGGTATATGACAATTGGTGGACGGCGATGCGGCCGAGTATACAAAACTTCCAGGAATTTAAAAAACAGTTCAAATCTAAATATTGGTCCGATGCCACACAACACATGATAAGAAGTGACATAGGATTGGGCAATTATGACCTGCACGGCAAGCAAACTCCAACCGCATATTTTCTTGGCAAAATAAACATAGCCAGACATTTAGAGCCTGCAATTCCTACAGAATGTTTAGTGCGGCTATTAGCCTACCACTATGGTGGCGAAATTACAAGAGGCCGAATAAATGGACGTATACAAACCATCGAGGAGATGTCAACATTACTAGCGGAGATGGAACAAGAGAAGAACTTCCTCCAGTATAGACGAAGGAACGATGAAATAAATAGAAATAATGGTCGCCGCGACGCCCCATATGAAAACAATGGGCAACGACCAAACAATAGTTATAACAACAACGGTAACCACTATCAACGCGGTTACCAAAACCAGAATAATACTAACAACTATCCACGAAATAATGCGAATAATAACAACAATAACAACAACCACTATTACCGTAGCCCTCCTACAAATAATAACAATAATGGATACCAGCGTGCCAATGACAGAGAACACCAGTACCAGAACAACCGAGGTTATAACAGCAACTACGATAACCGATACATGCATAATAATAACGGCAATAATAACCATCAAAATCAAACATATAGAAGACAAGTGAATTATGTAAGCGTTGACGATAGGGATGTGGGAAGACGTTGGTACCAGGGACGAGCAAACTATAATGGGAACCGTGGAAGAAGTTTTCAGGAGGAGAGTAACCAGCACTACCGCGATGAACATCGGCGAAGTAGAAGCTGCGACGACAACAGAAATAACCGAAACTCAGTGACGTTCAATAAAAACGCCATTGAGGTACAAGAGTCACAGAGCAGAGACAGACCCAATCAATCAGACAACAGGACTGAGGAGATCAGCCCTGATTTAAACGAACTGCGGCAGTGAAAATCCACCAGGTCCCATCACTGAACCGGCAATTTGGGTACTTACTAGGACGAGACAAAATGACTGACGATACATTGACGAAAGCGCACAATCATTTCTTAAAAAATGTTAGAGAAGAACTACTGAACGAAGACACGATAACGCAAAATAGTTCGAATAATGAGATCGTTTATATCAACGCCCAAGTGAATGGACTAGAGACAAAATGCATGATAGATACGGGCGCAAACGTGTCGTTGATCGACAACAATGAATACATCAAAATTCAAAAATATAGTAAGGCCATCTTACCAACTTTACCAATTCAAAATATAATTTTAATCGGAGCCACTGGAAGGCAAAACAAGTCAATAAGAAAACAGGTATCATTAACAGTGACCAGCAGAAATGTAGCTATACCTATGATTTTTCTAATAGCTAGTAATCTACCATTTAATCTACTAATAGGCTGTGATATTTTGAGAAAATACTCAGCAATAATTGACATGAGACAAGCCATAGTGTCATTAAAGGTGGATAATATAGAATGGACAGCAAAATTAGTAGAAAACAAAAATGTACCTTCATGCAATAGTATAAGAAAATTCAATAATAATCAAGATGAGTCATGGAATGTAAGAAGGGAATACTTTGGGTGTGAAGATAGTTTATGGTTGGAAAAATTAGAAGAGATCCGACAATTTCGGTCAGAACAAAATGAATGTAATTTAACCACACAACAAATAGAAAAGTTAATTTCAATATATAATAAATACCGCTATGTTTTCTCTGACATACCTGGCAAAGTAAAGGATTATCAATTTACACTACAATTCAAGGAGCCTGTCAATTTTAATAAAAAATCATATCCCGTTGCTTATGCATTAAAAGAAGCAGTGAGGACTGAACTAGACAAAATGATAGCAGAAGATATTATTGAATATAGCTGTTCCCCATATACCAGCCCGTTAATAGCAGTTCCAAAGAAAGATGGCAAAGTACGACTCTGTTTGGATGCTAGAGAGATTAATAAGATCATAGTTAATGACAGAACATCTCCCGGAGAGATTGAGGAGATATTGAAAAAATTCAATGGCATACAATTTATTAGCACCTGGGATACGGTTTGTGGGTATTGGCAGGTGGAGTTACGCCCAGATAGTCGAAAGTACGTCGCCTTTATTTTCGAAGGAAGGAACTATCAGTTCAAGAGACTACCGTTTGGACTGGTAAATTCAGTAGCTGTATTCGTAAGATGTATGGACCAGGTGTTGGGTCCAGATACTATTCCATATACCACAGTCTATGTTGATGACTTGTTGATTACTTCAGTGAATTGGGAAGACCATTGTGACAGAGTAGGACAAGTATTACAAAAACTATCAGACAATAACGTTACCCTAAAACTTCAAAAATCCAAGCTTATCGCCAGTGAAGTCCAATTCCTGGGTTTTAACCGAACAAGACAAGGAATAACACCATCCAATGAAAAAATTGAAGCTATCCAGAAGTTCCCAAGTCCTAAAAATAAAAAGCAACTTCAATCATTTCTGGGACTTTGCAATTATTATAGGAAGTTTCAGAGAAATTATTCTGAAATGACAGCAAAGTTTTCTCCACAATTATCCTCTAAGAACAAATGGTCCTGGGGACAGGAACAAGACAACTTACTCCAAATGATCAAGCATAATTTCCTAAGTTCAGTTGTATTAAAACATCCTAATTTCAATCAACCTTTCTTCATGAACTGTGATGCCAGTGATATAAGTTTAGGATCTGTATTATATCAAGAAGATAGTGAGGGAGAACATCAGGTGGTGAGTTTTGCAAGCAGAATACTTAATGGATGTGAACGCAATTATAGTGTAACAGAAAAGGAGTTATTAAGCGTTGTATTCGCTTGTGGGAAATTCAGAACCTACATTCTTGGATACCCGATAACTGTGAGGAGCGATCATAAGTCAATATCTTTCCTAAAAAATTGCAAGATCAACCATGGGAGATTGACAAGGTGGATACTCGCACTACAGGAGTACCATATAAATTGGGAGTATGTTCCAGGAAAACAGAATATTGCTGCAGATATATTGTCCCGGATTAACATAGAACAACAAACTTTTGAAGGGGAAAAAGAAACAATCATCAAGGTATACACTATAATAAAAAACAAGTCAGATTTGGAAAACATCATGAAATCAATTGCACAACAACAAACCGAGGATACCAAAATCAACAATTTTAGACAAAGACTGATCCAACAGGATGAAAAAATCACTGCATATTACTGTCTATATGAAGACATATTATTTTACAAACCAAATAATAACCAAGGCTCATGGAAGGTGGTGATACCTAAAGCGTTAGAAACAGAATTAATACTGGACTACCATAGTCGATATGGGCATATGGGTGCATTAAAAGTAATGAAGGCACTTGAGGAACACACTTACATTAAGAATACCAACAGAAGAGTTAGAGAATGTATTCGGCAGTGTCACATCTGTCAATTGGCAAAATGCAATAACGAAAAAACAGAAGGAATTATGCAACCTATTACATCAACTGGTAAATTAGAGAGAGTATTTTTAGATGTGTGTGGTCCGTTACCTCGTAGTGGAGGGAGAAAACAGTATAAGTTTATTATAATCATGTTCGACCATTACTCCAAGTTTACAAAACTATACCCCATTAATCGGGCAACTACAAAAAAGATTTTGCAAATAGTGATCCAACAATACATACCAGAGTTAGGAGCTCCACGATCAATTATTACCGATCACGGAACTCAGTTTCGAGGAAGGGTTTGGAAGGAGACTTTGTTAGACTTAGGTGTCAAGACATATAAAACATCTGTCTATCACCCAAATAGCAACCCGGCGGAAAGAGTACTGAGGGAGGTCGGCCGTATACTCAGGACATATTGTTTTGATAAACACCAGAAGTGGAGTGACTACATTACACAAACAGAGAGCTTTATCAACTTAGCTTACCATGAAGCAATACAAGATACTCCATATACCATAATGCATGAAAGACTACCACCCCGAGAAATTAGTGAAATAATCAATTTCCCAAACAACCCAACTTACCAGTTCGACAACGTGAGATTCCACAGCAAACTGAATGAACAAGTGGAGAAAAGAAGGAAAAAATCCAAAATAATTCAGCAGAAAGTGATCCAGTACAAGATTGGAGACAAAGTATTGTTAAAAAACCGCGAATTGCCAAGTTCTAAGGAAGGAATAGCAAAAAAGCTATTATTACTGTATAATGGACCATATGTTGTTATAAAAAACAATAACAATAATACTTATGTCATTAGTGATGTGGAAACAAAAAAGATTAAGGGGACATACAACCAAGTTTCCTTAAAAATGTATTATGAACCTAATAAACAAAGTTGAATAATACCGACAAAATTCTAAAAAAATAGTAAGATCAACTTACAACTAATTATTAATGAGAATTAACATGGAATTGAAGAATTTATGATTATAATACCCACAAAATTCTAAAAAAATAGTAAGATCAACTTACAACTAATTATTAATGAGAATTAACATGGAATTGAAGAATTTATGATTATAATACCGACAAAATTCTAAAGAAATAGTAAGAACAACTTACAACTAATTATTTATGAGAGTTAACATGAAACTGAAGAATTTATTATTATAATACCTCAAAATTCAAAGAACATAGTAAGCTCATCTTACCAACTTTGATAATCCAGAATATAATTTTAAATGAAGCCAAATAAACAAAGTTGAATATCTCAGAATTTAGATAAATAGTAAGGACAACTTACAGTACAGTTTGATAATGTTATTATGAATCAAGCAGATAAACAACTGGGAATAAATTTCCAAATTCTAAACAAAATAAGCACCTCTTATTAAACACAGTTATGAACTTATTATTGGAATATAAAAGAAAGATGCAACATCCATAAATTAGAAGAGACCATAGTGCTATAAAATGAATAAGAAAGGACAAATGTAGACAATCGACGATGAAAATGAGACAAGACTAGAAACGAATTTATTACAAATAACCTATCATGATTGTGAGAGAATTAACAACAACTGAAGATGCAAATACTTGTTATGTTTTAATTGAATGAAGATAGTGAATGAAAAAATGAAGATTAAGCAGTACTGATAAAGAAGGAAAGAAGATAGTACCAATTAAAAATAAAAAATGTTATTAATATCGCCACAAGAAAATAAACATCTGAAGGAATCAATGGAAAGAAATATTTAGATCTGAGAAGTTAGACTGAGTGAACAATCCCAAGAATATATTATATTATTTTATTTTATTTTAGTCGTGAATAGACTAGTGATTATTAAATGTGATTGACTGACGAGGTAGCTCCAGCAATCGATATTATTTATGTATTATGTATTGTAAGGACAGCGGGGTATTAGGTCAAGAGAGCCCCCCGACTGATTCCAGAATATATGGTGATTAATTTGTTAGGGAAGTAACATGTTCCAGGGATAGAACACTTATAATTAAAGACAAGTATATCATATCATAATAAGAATAACAAATGATAATGTGAAAGATAAGATAATTGATAATTTCAACAAAAACAATATTTTATTAAAATGATCAAATTTGGTGGCAGGGTAATATGTAACATTACATTTGGAACAACTTAATATCGTACCTGATTTAATGAAGACTTTGGTCAAGAAGCTAACAAGAAGAACAATATCTTCCAAGATGATAGTGAAGAGGAACGACTAACAATTTTAGACTGACTAGTAAGACAACTGACCGTACCCAAATTAATGATTTAGGCTAAGTGATGCAAAATATCTTCAACCCCAATTATGACATGAACTTTCAGTAATGACCAAACAAAGAATTATAAAGACAAACGGCTTATGAACCAGTACTATAAAGAAACAAATGGGTTCATTTAATGTATCATAATATCTAGATAATCAAAATACAAATTCAGGGATAACAGGCCTAAACATGTAATATTATGTAAAAGAAATATTGGTAAATAATTAAGTTAATTGATGTAATGAAAATATAAATACACCTGATTATAGATACATGAACCATACAAATAATTGTCACATATAGTGCTCATAGGATTGTCCAGTAAACAACAAGGAATAACTTGGTCACAATAACATTTATAACAAGAGTGAAACCCAGATAAACAGTAACTGTAACAAGATTGTTAGAACTGTGTGGTGAGGTGGAGCAACAGTGTTCACTTTATTGTAATTTTTGTAAGTCAAACATCAGTAAGTATACAGATGTTGAAACCCATATAAACAGTAAATATAACATAGACAGTGTCAGAGTAATTAATAAATTAACTGACAAAGGACTAACTAATTAGTGTAGAATTTGTTTTGTAAAATGTGCATGTTTTATGTTTTAGCACAGTGTTATATCATAGTATTTGTGTTGTGTTTTTTGTATGTAGCAGGTGATACAGTTAGTTTAAAGGAATGTCAATTTAATGATATTAATTCCATTTTTTTTATGTTGTGCTAACAAATATAACCATAGAACTGATGTTAAACCATGGTAAATTGATTGACAAAGCAGAATGGACTATATAAAGATGTTTTGTTAAGTGTCAAACACTTATACAGTTTGAGTAGAAAACAGTTATTTGTGCAAGGATTTGGTAAAATCATAGCCATATGGGCATGAATTTGACTATTAGAATAATATATCTTTTGTGTTGTTAAAATAACGTTATATGTTAAACAATTTTGATGAGTGTTAAAAGTTAATTTAATTGTTAAAGATTTTAAAACATGGTGATGAAAATAATACCATTACATAGGCCAGGTGAAACCAACTTTAGTAAATTTTGAATAATAATGTTAGAAATTTTGTAAAACAAATGTGAAAGGGTAGATGTATTTATAGGTAATAATGTATACAAGGAATATAGAAACAAAATAACACATATCAAGTTATTTAAGAAAATTTCAAATAACAAAATTGTAACATCTATAGTTCTTAAGTAAAAATAGGCATGTTTAGTGTCTAAATATAACAAATGTGAAGATCAAAATAATGCTGATAATGGTTTTAAATTCCCATTCAGTATAGAAAAGTTATGTTAATTTAAAGATTTTGAACAAATTTTAGACTTTGAAATAATGAAAGTATATGACAATGTATATCCGAATTAGCCAACCAGATTCCAAGTTTACCCTTAGCAACCAGAAATTTCAGATAAATAAAATGAGACTTCTTTGACAACGATCTTAGCGGATAGACGCGTTTTTAAAACGTCCTGCATTATATAATATAAATTGTGAAAAAACGAAAAAAACATATAAATACAGTTAGAGGTACACTACACGAACTTTTTGCAATAACAGAAGAATACCCATTACATGGAATAGAAGATACAAGAACCAGGAAGAAGATCTGAAGTGGACGTAGGCCGAGGAAGAAGATCTGACGTGTACGTGGGCCCTATCTTCAACCAGGAAGTATACAAGAAGAGGATTTGGTGATTTTGACATATTATTATATTGTACTTCAACACCCACATTTATATACACGACTTTTAAGTAATAATCAACTAAACTACAGACACCATATAACGCAAACACTAAGAACAATCACTAATAACACTATATAAGATTAACACCTTTTCAAACACAACAAGAACTTTTAATTTACTTAATAATTATTAAAGCCTAAGCTGGACATAACCTTTTAAAACTGATAACCACTATACAACTCCTGTGTGCACGTTACACTCTAACATTGTAATATCCTGTAATTGTAAAACTTGTATTTTGATTAATAGTGTAATATTTTGTATAATTATAATCCCCGAACCATATACGCCCTGAGATAATTGATATTTTTATTAAAAAACGTTAACAAGAGCATTGTTTTGGTCTCGAAGAAATACTGAATGTTAGGCTACTGCTGCCAACTGGTAAAAGAAGACTTATAGTTTGCGCTACAATTGTGATTATCCTGTTTAAATTTATTAAAACAGTTAACCAGTGCTTTTTCCGAATAAAGGATTCCATAAGGATATATGTTTGATGGTATTTGTGTGTCGTTATTATTGCTGTTACATTTAGGAAATAAAATTCACAGATTGCAGCGGACACGACAGTTGGCATCGTTGAGTGACGTCACGGAAACGTGCGGCATAGTGGGAACAAGCGGCAATTTACAAAACCATTCGCCGTTCAACATAACACATTTATAATTACACATCGACGACTCCAGTGCGAGTTTGTAGCTACATTATTTATCTATATTACAAGTTGACACTTCCAACGGGCGGTGTAATTCAAGTGCACACGACATATATATAAGTAACCTATTACTAATAACATTGTACGTAACGAAAAATCTGGTTACAAATAGACGAACCTGAAGTGAGGCTTTTAACATTATATGTAACGAAATATTCTTATCGTTACAATATATATATATACATATATATATATATATATATTTATGTTCATTCACCAATCAATGAATTCATTCTTCATTCACCAACCAATGAATTCAGTCTTCATTCACCAATGTACAGGTTATAAGTTAAATGTAGTCGCATTCATAAGCGAAGTTTTATATGTGTACTACGTTAATGACAACAAAGAAGTAGTTTCTATGGAAACTCACTGGTTCCTATTTTCGATCACGCACCAGCGATCGGCCGCAAATGTGAGACACGTCCTTATAAAAATTTTCAATGTTAAAAAAGGGATATGTGAATCTTTCAATGCATTACTTCGACGTGCTTACAAACCAGTGTGTTAATGTGTATCTGCTTTAAAAATTTCCTTGTGCATCACGTGGAACATAGAAGTGTTCTAAAACCAGTTTTGTCACTGTCAAAACTGTGTGTGTGTGTGTGTGTGTGTGTGTGTGTTCCCGCGCGCTTGTAATAAATCTTCATCACAGATATAGCGTGCACTTGGTACACATGTGTAGTTATATTATGTTTTGAAACTGGTTAGTCTCTCTTTGAACAAATCCTTGATTATTTCCTGAAACATCTTCTAAATAATAAAAAGCTTCTAAACACTTGACCTTCGAAAATGCTGACAAGATGTACTTTAGGTGGCAAAGTGGCTGATTTTTGTGAAGATCGGTTAAGGGGAGGGGAAGTTTACCTGAAACTTTTTACGTTTTATCAAGTGTAAAGTACTTAATTTTGATAAATAAAGTATCCTGGATAGAAGGTCATAATACACTTTCAATTAAAAGGGTAGTTGGAGGGGGAGGGGGTAATTTTCTATAACTAAAAATGTTAGTTGAAGGGGAGGGGTAATTTTTTGAAAATGATCTTTCTGATGTAAAATAAACTACTTCATTTTGAAGGATAAGATCATTTGATCCGCACTCTACAATATCGCAGGGTGCAACTAACTAACTAACCCGGCCGTAGACGCTTATTTAAATAACGCAGATATTCCAGAATAATTTTCCATACTCGTGGCCACGTGCCAACATAATTTGCTTAGTTACAGGAGCTCGAACAGTCTGGAAACTACTTGTGTAAACGGCCTTGATCGTGATACCGCACCTGTTCGGCCCCGAGAAACGTGTACAACGACTTCTCTAAGTTTCTTGTTCGCCAAACGACCCTGCCTAGCTTCTGGCCGGTAGTCAAAAGGGATCTAATATAACATCTCCTAGTACAGTATCGAATGTCGATTTATAGATAAATTGAACTAACGCTTTAATTGCATTTTGGAAAATATTTGAAAACACATTTTTTTATTTTCTCACGTAATGTCTTAATTTATTCCTTAAATGAGTCTTGTACGTATCACCAGCGCGGAATAAAAGGATTATTATTAATCCGACTGTACAATGTTTACACATTTTCCGGAACCAAAGATAACAGAAGTGATTGAATTCACATCTTCCACTGCTACTTGTCCATCCAAAGATCTTCTTCAATTTCTTGTTCCCTCAGTAAAGTATGTATTTCTTCATCCAGGTGATAGGTGGTCTTCCTCTTTTCCTTCTCCCTGGTAGAGGCCATTCCATAACTCTCCTTGGCAATCTTTCCTGTGTCATTGTTTTCATGTGTCCATATCATTGTAATTCTTTTTTGCATATAATCAACAATTGAATTTTTCACATTCATTTCTAATTTTCTCACGTCTGAATACTCTTGCCGAACGTCTTTAAAAGCACATCTCTACTGTCATTAATTTTGTTGATGGAATAAATTTATGTTAATTTGGAATAAAAGTATCCATAACTAATGAGCCTAATAAAATGCTACAGCTAGTAAAATTTCTTCATTATATTTTTTGTGTAAAATGCAACTAATTTTCCACTACCCCCGTACCTTTCAGCGGGGGATATGTCAATGCTTGTTTATCCGCTATGGCATTGATTAAACTCCTGATAACTCGCACAATGTGTGATTCGTTCTATGACCTTTAATTGTTAATTCGCTTGAAAGAAATGCCAATAGAAGTGAAATCTTTGTAAAGAGCGAGATGTGGTTAGCTGGAAAATAAATATAATGAAAGAAAACGTATTATTTAGATCTTGATGATACAAACTTCATACGTCATGCCAGAGAGGAAGAATGCTTGTAAAATTCCGTAATGGACTTGTTAAAATGGGATTTTAATATTTCGCTAAATAATGATTGAAAGCAACATGAACACACACCGATTACCTCGGAAATTGAAAATCATACTGAGAAGCCGTCTGCCTAAATTATTAATCATACAATATCCGAGAGCAGAAGTTAGCGTTGGATAACTCTCCTACTTGATAAACCACAGTAATTTATTAAAATGACTTAAATAACTGGGATCACCTTTGAAAATTGAATTGCATAAGGTCAATACATCAATACAATAGGTCAATACGGTGATACATCCGTAGCATCTAACAAAAAAGAAAAATACATTCTGTTGTAGGACAAGTCTTTGTGTAGCTGAGACTGATAAAAACACATTATTAATTTGTTTTTTAATCACACGGATTGTGGCCTTTAAACGCCAGAATTAAATAATTGAACACCAGAGGTATCGTTACCCACAACTTTAATAGCAGGTGCAATAAACAAAACATGCTCCTTACGCCGATTATCCAGTACATAATAATGAAAGCACAAATACTTTTCATATAATTAATACTGTGGCAATAAATAATACAATAACACATTCTATCGCTTCTTTAGGTATTACAAAAATGACTGCCTAACTAGACCGGTGCATTAATAGACTTTTAAAGGGCAACGTTCGACTGATTTATCCGTTTCATTTTTAATCCAGCTCACTTGTACACTAAATGTAGTGAAAGTTTTTCAGGGGAGATTAGCTGAAAAGGGTTCTTCCTACAAAAGGGGTTTATTAGGAAAACTCAAACAAGGTATTACTTTCTAAACAGAAAGCAATCTCTAGCATAGAAATTAATGTCCTAACAAATTTTTTTATTTTGATATCCTTTTTATGGCGTCGATAGGGAGTTTTTTTTAATATTGTTACCACGGTCTCATGGATAGTCGTATGGTACAGTGGAAATATACAGACACCAATGAAGTCACTAATTACCAGCTTTAATTAGGCACAAGTATCAATATATATCAATTTCGCATAATTCTCATTTAAGTTAAATTTGTTCACACGTAATAATAATGTCTACTATTAAGTGTTCCGCACTAATCACAACACAGTAATCACTTTCTACAATCATTTGATCCGCAGACTACAATCTCACCAAATATAACTGAGTCTAATCGGCCACTGTTGCTTATATATAGCCTGCAGATGTTCCAGAATAATTTTCCATTCATTGCCAACATAATCTGCGTAGTTACAGGTGCTCTCAAACAGTGCTGTACCTGCCCGAAAGCAGCGGGAGGAAGGAAGTTCTAGACTCTTCGAGAGCGTTCCGTAATTGTAGTAGCAAAATAGTTCCAGCACTGAGTCTCACCTAGGAGTCCCCCAGAAAATCTTTAGTATTTGTTTAGCTTCGTTCTCTGACAAAGATCACAGGAAATACGTCACTAGTCAGGAATTAGAGAGAGTATTTCAAACGGCAAATACGTAGGCCTGTGTTCACTATATTTCTGATTCTCTACTGCTTCAATCCTAATTTGATTGGCTGAGAACTCTCCACCTGGTTTTATTATTAGCCAGGACCTCCATTTCTAAATACCTCGTTAATATTTCTTTAAATCCAAGTAGCTAGACGTTTTCTTTGTATATTGAGGCAAAAGACATCTAGTGTCTCTTGAGGTATATCAAACAAAAAAAGAGCGTTCCTGGACGGGCCAATAAAGAAATCGATCCTTAAATATTACTGGATTTGAAGTAGCTTTACCGAAGTGTTCCTTCTATACACGTTCGTTTCACACAAAGTTATTTAATAGGGTTTCCAGCATATTAGTTCTTTTGATGGATTTTTAATATTTGTAAGAGAAAATATGGGGGAATGTCCCTGGAAAAAATATACATTCTTAGCGAGAAAAATTTTATCGTTTCTCGAGTCTATATTTAACTCTTGACTTACGTCTGCATTTCTTACGTGATCTCTTAGTGTGCATACTTGACTTTCCTTAAGAATTTCATTTCAGCAGCTTGAATTTGTTTTTTTCTTCTGATTTTGAGTGAGTGTCCACGATTCACTGCCGTAATTAATACTGGTGCCCCATTACTGTTTAAAATTTCTTTTTTGTATCTTTTCATACTTTCTTTCACAGGTCATTTTCTTGCGTCGGAGTCTTCTCGTCAGATTCCTCCTCTTCCATTTTATGGAAGAAAAGACAAACTGACGTTGAAGGAAAGATTATCAATATAATAAAAAATTTTTACGTTATATCCGTCCGTAAATTAGTTTTTATGGACAATATTATTTAGTTTATTTTAACAGTTCAAAATTATTAGCAAAGCAGCTACGATTAATCCTTCCCTGCGTACCCGAGTGCGTAGATCTCGGGTCACTTATACTCTTCATTTTTTTAATCTTCTGATTGTATTGTATTGGGTCCTTTAGTCTTTCGACTGGTTTGTACCCTCCCCGCATATACCCGTGGTGCGTGTGTTACGGAGTCTCTCACAGGTATATGGGACCTACAGTATAACGTCGGATCCGAACGGCATAGTTGGGGAGGGTTTACACTAGGCATTATACCTCTGGTTGCCATTGCCTTACGAGGGGGAACGGTCGTATCTAAATCAGACGGCCCCCGGCGGGAATCGAACCCGGGCCGACCGCTCCAATTCTGATTGTAGTATACTTGAATTAGGTAACACTGCATGGAAGTACATTGAGGAATCCACCCCTATAAACACAACACTGTTTGCTTGCAATGTAATTTATTGCTCTACTTTTGCAATATTCAATAATTAAGGTAGTTACTTAATTTTTGTTTTACTAATAAACTTTTGTTTGTTAAAATTTAGTAACAGTTATAAAATTTTAATTGGACACAGCGACGTATTTTAATTTCAATAAGTCTATAGTTATACTTAAACTATGGTAATCTATACGTATGTGCAAAACGAATCTAATTAGCTGCGTGTCCATATTTAATCACCGACATTACAATTAGCAGCTCATTAAGCTATATGCTGGTAACGGCAGAATGGAGACGCAGTGAACATTAATTAATGTCATTTTATTTACGTCTACAACATACGAATGACCGTACAGTTGCATGTCTAGGATAGTGCGTTACTTTTGGAAACTGAACACACGTTTTAGTATGTTAAAATTTATTCCCGGGCTGTTTGGCCGTGGTCCAATGTTTTCAACAAAAACAGACGTTTCGGCAGTGCCATCTACTGCCATCATCTGTGTAAAATCGAACTTCGCAACGTAGGGTGGTAGACGTTGGCGGCGTCCGCAGTACACCGTTACGAAGCTCGACTTTACACTCACGATGGTAGTCGATGGCACTGCCGAAACGTCTGTTTTTGTTGAAAACTTTGGACGACGGCCAAACAGCCCGAGAATGAATTTTAACAACATTGACTCCGGCGTGTAAGTCTACGGAGTATATTACATGTTATAGTATTTCTTGTGCGAGTCGACATGTTAATTTATTAACAGTGTTATCACTACACAGTGTAAAATCTTTAACAAAAGAGATATAATGTAACTACTGAAGGCATAGAAAGGAGCCGACTTGTTTCTTACCTACCCTCACTCCGTTGGAGCAAATACACACACTGCCCGTAAACGCATTACACTGTACACATTTTATAATGCGTTCAACAAGCAGGATGTAAAAGTTCTTCAATTCCAAAACAAGACAGTAATACCTAACTTTGTATATAAATGTAGATATTTTTGACATAATAGACCTACTGAAAATACATAATTATAAAATCGTACATTCAAATACATATTACATATTAAATACTTCGTACGGTGTTACTCCACTAAACAAATTTGTGAAGGATGAATAACCGTCATCAATCGAATGCCTTTACTGTGATGGTAAGTGCTAAGCAACATATTAATATATTTAAAGAGATATAATATAATAAAGAGAGATAATATATATCAACATATCCTAAAAAAGAGATCACTTTCACAATTTTCTTGATTATAATCCAGTCATGTAAAATAATATATTATTAATATAGTGATTAAGTCATTTAGTTTACTTGCATATGTATTAATTAAGCTGTCTTCACCATCGTCTACGTTAACGTCATCTAAGTTGCGTTGAGACGTATCTCTGTCAACAAAATTCAAGAAATGAACGTGGTTCTTCCAAAAATTCATAATTTACATTAACCTTGATACTGTTACGAAACAGCAGTTTTTGTAAGGCTACTTAAATTGTAATGTGTTCGGATTATTATTCCACCCTCTCTCTGATCTAATACATAACAAGAAAAGATATAACTAGGTAATCTCGTGGAATCTTGAAGATTAAAATATATTTTAACGGATTCTCCGATCTATGTAGTATACTAGCGCTCATTTCTTTAATTGAATAAACCCAACATGAAAATACTCATAGAAATGTGTTCTTTGTTAACGATAGAGCGAAATACCTTTTTGAGCGATTTTAAATAACAACTGATTTTGTCTAATTTGACTGGTAGCCCCGTGAAATTGAAACATTTAGTGCACTTTTAAAACCCTTGACAAACGGTGTTCTTAAAATATCGGTATGGAGAACTATACATGACTTCCATGTTCAAAGATTTATATTTAAAATCATTTTCGAAATGAAATATTTCTATAGAAACTACTTCTTTCTCCAGCTTTAACCACAGTACTGTAGTCACTAACGTATACCACCTCACGTTAGCGCACACGATTTTCACTGATGATGGCAGTCGATGGCACTGTCGAAACGCCTCGTTTTGTAGAAAACATTGGACCAAGACCAAACAGCCCGGGAAAGAATTTTAACGACAAAGTACTTCTTTGTTGCCGATAACGTAGTAAACATATAAAACATTATCCCCTCACCCTTCAACTATCATTTTCATTTATATAAAATTACCCCCTCCCCTTACAACTACCCTATTCATTTATACATATTTCATCTACCTTTCTACAGTTGATTATTATGACCTCCTTTTCAGTGTACTTTATCAAATTTAAGTATTTTACACTTGTTAAAACATAAAACGTTGCAAGTAAACTACCCCTTCCCGTTAACCAATCTTCAAAATCAAAAGGCCGTGAGTCCTCTACAATTCAGGCACATATGCAAAAAAATATTTGATTCTGCTTGAATTTGCGGTAGTTATCGTTCGCCAAATTACTCTTGTTAAAACACTAAATGGTGCAGGTAAGCTACCCCTTCCCCTTAACCGATCTTCACCAAAATCAATAGGCCTTGAGTCCTCTACAACTCGAACACATATGCGAAAAATTATTTGATTCTGTTTGAATTCACGCCAGTTATAGTTCTCCATAGAAAAAATTCTACACACAGACGCACAGACACTTTTCAGAAAATGACTTTTCTTCATGTTTTGAGGGTAGTACAATCAGAATCAGCCCTTATCTCGAACACTATTTTTTTTTTGTCATCAGCATACTTCCATTTCCTTATGGAACATGGAAGTAATTAAAAATGCCAAACAATACATCTGTGCATATGATATATTATTATACAGTACTGTCACTATTTGGAAGTTTGTGTCGCCATCATTTTTTAATCCTCTAATGCGACTTTAACGCCACTACTCAAGGTTTGAACATTCATTTTATAATTTATATGCCCACAAGATAATTTATTGTAATTTGTAATTGCCATTCTACGTGAAATTGAAATAAGCGACTACTGTCAGAAATTTAAGCGGCTGCTTTTTTCCTGTAGTTTCTCCAATAGATATATTACAGCCCTACATCTCAATGGCATTAATAGTTTTGACCGGGACGATGAGTAGAAACATTTAATTGTTTAGGAACGGCGCATGAGTAGGCAATCGCGATACAAAAGTGTGTTGCGCCTAAGCAAAAAACTGGCTGCATTCTGCAAGCCACTTTTGAAGTGAAATACTTATTGTACGCTACATTGTACGTTACGCTACATTTACTTGTTTTGTAATATTGAATTTAATATAAATAAATTACATAATACTTTAATTGTGTAAAACTACGCCTATTAATTAATATATTACCCATAAGTCATTATTGTAAACAGCAGAGGTATGCTAAATTTGTGATAACGTTTCCAAAGTATTATCTAAAATTACATTTAGGCTGTTTAATTTAATAATGTATTTTCTTCCAGAAGAGTGTGAATGTAAATCTTCTTTTAGTTACCCCATAGTAAGTCCGCCTTGTAAAAATACCGTGAAGGGAGAGAGTATTCAATGGTGAGGTCTTGAAAGAACGAGTGAGAAAAAACACTGATTGGAAACAATGTGAAGAGGAGAGGTTGACCACGTGCTACGCCTTTCTAGCTGGTCCATCACACTTATCGAGGGGCGTAGTGGGAGGGAAAGCCCCAGATATTAGTACATGGATGTGGAACAGAAGCAACAATGTATGTGGTGACCAAGAGACTACCGACGAAAGGGAAGAAATTCCAAGCCCACCAACCGTTGGGTTGATGAGAAGAAGAAGATAGTGAATACATATATCTTACCTACCACCGTTAACTGGCGTAGGAGCTTAATAAAAATAAATGTTTACTGTATAATACTACAGAAGATTATCAGCCACTTGTTTGCATATTTTCAAACTTGAAATAAGTAGTTTGCGACTTGTTCTGTAAATGTTGCCTCTGGCAGCAGAGAACTCGTTTGTTGATCGAATATAAGACCACAGTGAACAAAACAATTTAGAATTATTGTAACACATATTTTTTTCCCTCTGTATTCCACAAACTGTAATGGTGCATGATATTCATATATATATATATTGTAACGTAACAGAGTTGAGGTCCCCAACGTTACATAAAAAATTGAATTAACTATGGTCCAGGACCATACCCCGAATTAAGGTTGCTCAGTAATTAATGCATCTGCGAAGTACCTCAAGTCAAAAGATGCAATAATTAACGTTGAATATAAAATACTATACCAATTAATGGTTAATATAATAAACTGTACTTGTGTTTTATACTGTAGCATGTTAGTGTTCACAGAATATTTATGCTATGTTTTGAGTATGGTAAGAGTGAACTAATGTTGTTTAATAGGAATACTTAATCAGTGATAATGTTTGTATTTATGTTAAATTTGTCTTTAGACAATCAAGTATAGTTACCTGTGTTAGGCATTATACTAAGTTTTAAGTATTGTCTAAATTTGAATAATGAAGTTGTTTTAATTAATGTTTGTAAACTTGGCCAGGAGGGCAATCAGTGTTTAAGGTTTGACAAGTAGTTCTGATAATTATATTGTAAACTAATGAAGGGTTCCAGGACGAGTTAATTAATGTGATAAAGTAAAAACCAGGAAATTAAAATTAATGTAAATAACCATTAACCAATAATTAATTGTACAGTAGGTCAGGTAAAGAAAATTAAGTTAAAAACCAAACAATATTATAACAGTTGTAAGAAAGCCTATAGGCCTAAATCTAATATTTGTGAAAGGAAATTAATACCTTTTTAAGAAGCCCAGTCCAATGAAACTATAGTAAAACATATACTGTTTAAGAAGGAAGGTTAGGTGAGAATTTTAGGTAATTTAATATTATTCCAAGCATGGAGTATTTTATTGAAAAAGAGTAGTAATATTCTATAATTCTGGCTCTAGGATATCTAATTTCATCCAATGACAGAAAAAGTGGTTGTTAAGGCAACTGAAATGTACAAGAGTTGTTTATATTGAATCATTCGTGCCGATTGTTACAAGCTATTGAGTTGAGATAGTCAGACACATTTAAAAGAAAGAATGATAAAATTTGGAAAAAATATGAATCTAAATTAATAAATACTATTTGAAATCTAATTCTATAATACTACTGATGAGTAGTAAAACCAATTAGACTTCCGAATTATAACTGAATACCTCGAAAAGAGTTTAGCATTCCTCACTTCATTCACCAGGATAATTCCGCTGGATTCGGTATTAAACCGATTTCCCCTGTAATCAGAAGGCTAATTGAGGAAAGTTAAGGCCGAAACTAACGGAATTATTGAGAAGACATACAAAGACCTCGTGTTGCAGAGTTAACCTTCATTTTCAAGAAGAAGCTGGAATACTATTTTCATTCCACCGTGACTGACAACTATCAAGATCGTAGGAGAAGAACGGCAGTCAGAAGAATTCTTGAGAGCTTCCCTGGATACTACATCATCAATTTTATTAAGGGCCAGAACAATTTTTCCTGGATGAACGTATTTTAAGCCGATCATCTTCACTGTTTACAGACGTCCAGTGCCAGTTTGAGTTCTGCCAACCCGGTAAAAAAACAACTTATTATTAAATTCAATATATTTAGAGTTAATAATCTTTTTGTAATACTTGAGTAACCTTAATTTTGCATTTTACCTGGCCTTACTAATGGTTCAAAGAATCTTACGAACCCTGGGATAAGAAATATTTATTGTTATATTTAATTTGTATAAGTCAAAGGAACTTGATCAATTGATAATCGATATATCTTTGTATAATCGATTTGACAATATTATTATTTTTGAGATAACGGTTACTGTGAAATAACGTATAAAATTAATAAAGGATCTTTATTGTATGAGATATTGTTTCATGTTATTACAGAATAGGTACTATATGTTGTGGGTGGAATAATTTACAATAAAAGGTTGATTAAAACCAGATGAACGACTAACCTAGAAGCAAGCTTATTACAAATAACAGCGCTAATTACCAACAGCTGGTGGAACGGGAGATTGCCGAACTAGCGTGTTTTAGACAAACTAATGAAAAAATAGACAGTATCAACGAAAACTCAAAGAAACAAAATGAAATTTTGAGTGAGAATTTAATCAAATTAATGAATGAGAAGTTTGACAAAAATAAAGAGGAGAATGATGAGAACAACCGGCTGATAAATGTAAGTTTGAACCAAATTAATGAAAGGTTTGACAGGAATGATGAGAGATTAAAGCAGATTCAGGAAAATAATAAACAAGTAGATGAGAAAATTGAAAACAGTAATAAGGAGTTGCGGCAAATTATAAATGAACAGAACCAAGCGTTGAGGGAAGTTATCAATGAAAGGGTTACAAATGTCAATGAAACACTTAATAAAAGGGTAGATAATCATGAAGAGGAAGTAAGGCAGCAAATAAATGAAATTAAGGGGAGTCTGGAAAAGACAGATGAAACCATAGTACAACTCGCAATGGAAGTAGAGGCCAAAATTAATCATGGGGAAAATACCAACAAAACTATGATAAATCAAGTACAATTAGAAACACAAGAGAAATTGGATGGGATGCAAATTAATATAGATGGGAGAATTGAATTAGCAAATAACGAAATAACACAAATAAAAACCCAAGTAGTTCAAAATAAAGAGACTATAGAAAATATAAAAAATCAGGAAATAAGTAATATAAAGGAATCAATAGAGATTTTACAAAATCGACCAATGTATCTAGCGCATCACATAGCCCCTGAGCATAAAGATAATATCAATTTTAAAATTTATAGGGGAAATCCCATAGCATTCCTGGAGAGAATAGACGAATGGTTTAATCGAATTAAAGTAACTCGATGGAACGTAATAAAAAGTTATTTAGATGAATGTTTCAAAAGTATAAATGATAATTGGTGGTCAGCTGTCCGGAATGAACTTAGTGATTATGAGGAATTTAAAAGGACTTTTAAGTCAAAATACTGGTAAGATTCTGTACAGAACATGATTAGAGATAACATTACTAACGGGAGATTTAATTTTAATCAAGAGCAGTCACCAACTACTTACTTTTTAGGAAAGGTATGTTTAGCGCGTCATTTGGAACCGCGGATACCAGAGGAGTGTTTGGTAAATAAATTGTCATACCATTTTGAAGAAGAGATAGTTCGTGCCAGACGCAGTGGACAAGTAAAGACCGTAGAAACAATGGAAACCTTGTTAGCCAGTTACGAAATGGAAGACTATTATCAAAGGTCCCGACGGCAAGGTGAATATTACAACAATAGAAGGGAAGAGACAAATCAAGAGTCGCGTCCAGGAACAAATCGATTTAACAATAATAATTATCACCGAAGGGTGAATGACCAATTTATGAACAATCGTTATCGCAACAATTATTACCCAAGTAATCACTATACTAATCATGATAATAACAGATACAGAACAGGCCGCAGGAATTTTGACTATGGGAGAGATTATTGGGATAATAACCAAGGGAACGATAATGGAAGAAATCAAAACAGAAATAGGAGCGTCGAGCATGATGGAGGAAGCAGGGAACAAAGGAGAGACATACCCTCGGAAAATCCACCAAGTAATGACCAGGGAACCCATATAGCTCGGGTAAACTATATCATGGCTGATGAGAGGAATCACCAAGAGGATCATCGTGGAAACTGTAAACCGAATCCCAATTCTGGGAATTCTGAGGGAAGGAATAGACGTAACGAAGAGGACATAGAACCGTATGTATATGATCCAACCTGCGACGATGCCATTGAAAGATTTACCACTGCATATAATTTACGGAATCCACCGGAAAACCGTATTGGTAGAGCAGCCCGAACAGAGGCCAATACAAAATAATTAAGATAAATTATGTGGAATCAATTTAAAAACAACCAAATTCAAAAAATAAGTAAGAACACCTTACTATATAATTCAGAAGAAATTACTTTAAACTAATATAAAAGAAAAAAACAAATAATTAAGAATTATCCGTAAGAAAGCCAATTAATAAATGTCAATAAAATAGCCAAGTATTGGAGAGGAGAAGTGTATAATAGAAGGAAGAATTAATATGAAGAAATAATATGATCTGAGTTAAAGTACAGTGAATAATCCCTAGAGTATTATTATTATTAATTATTTTATTGAAGGTCACATGATGACTACCTTGCGAGGTTTATTAATGAAGATTGACTGTAGAATATTCCAGCAATCATTTAACTGGGCAGAGATGATGTTCCTCTGATCCCAGAAGGTATGTAACGGACGACGGTATTTGGTAAGCCGATAGAGCACCACCGATTCGATTCCAGTTATAATGTTAGGGAGGTTTAGGAAAATTAAATATTAGAGGGAAAACTC
Organism: Magicicada septendecula; assembly: GCA_034769895.1. Lineage (NCBI taxonomy): Eukaryota > Metazoa > Arthropoda > Insecta > Hemiptera > Cicadidae > Magicicada > Magicicada septendecula. The sequence continues at coordinate 480,514,299 of CM068369.1, read as the reverse complement.
ACAAATAAATATAGATAAATAAATAAAACCAGATCCAAAATGTATAAGAATGTCAATAAAGAATGTATAATAAATAAATATAATAAAGAATATAATATTCAATAAAGAATGTCACAAGAATGATTATAAAAGTAAGATTTAAACTTGGGAAATAATTGATTTTAAGAAGGAAAGAAGAAATAATAGTAATACAACGGATAATTCCATACGTAAATAATAGGGTGAAAGGTACATACAACCAGCCTGAAATAAAAAAGTATTATGAATAGGAGAACCAATTGGTCAGATACGAGTTATGAGTTTATTTTTTTACTAAACTTTGTAAAGACAAAATAAACTTCTTTCGAAGGGGGGGTTTTATGTAACGTAACAGAGTTGAGGTCCCCAACGTTACATAAAAAATTGAATTAACTATGGTCCAGGACCACACCCCGAATTAACGTTGCTCAGTAATTAATGCATCTGCGAAGTACCTCAAGTCAAAAGATGCAATAATTAACGTTGAATATAAAATACTATACCAATTAATGGTTAATATAATAAATTGTATTTGTGTTTTATACTGTAGCATGTTAGTGTTCACAGAATATTTATGTTATGTTTTGAGTATGGTAAGAGTGAACTAATGTTGTTTAATAGGCATACTTAATCAGTGATAATGTTTGTATTTATGTTAAATTTGTCTTTAGACAATCAAGTATAGTTACCTGTGTTAGGCATTATACTAAGTTTTAAGTATTGTCTAAATTTGAATAATGAAGTTGTTTTAATTAATGTTTGTAAACTTGGCCAGGAGGGCAATCAGTGTTTAAGGTTTGACAAGTAGTTCTGATAATTATATTGTAAACTAATGAAGGGTTCCAGGACGAGTTAAATAATGTGATAAAGTAAAAACCAGGAAATTAAAATTAATGTAAATAACCATTAACCAATAATTAATTGTACAGTAGGTCAGGTAAAGAAAATTAAGTTAAAAACCAAACAATATTATAACAGTTGTAAGAAAGCCTATAGGCCTAAATCTAATATTTGTGAAAGGAAATTAATACCTTTTTAAGAAGCCCAGTCCAATGAAACTATAGTAAAACATATACTGTTTAAGAAGGAAGGTTAGGTGAGAATTTTAGGTAATTTAATATTATTCCAAGCATGGAGTATTTTATTGAAAAAGAGTAGTAATATTCTATAATTCTGGCTCTAGGATATCTAATTTCATCCAATGACAGAAAAAGTGGTTGTTAAGGCAACTGAAATGTACAAGAGTTGTTTATATTGAATCATTCGTGCCGATTGTTACATGCTATTGAGTTGAGATAGTCAGACACATTTAAAAGAAAGAATGATAAAATTTGGAAAAAATATGAATCTAAATTAATAAATACTATTTGAAATCTAATTCTATAATACTACTGATGAGTAATAAAACCAATTAGACTTCCGAATTATAACTGAATACCTCGAAAAGAGTTTAGCATTCCTCACTTCATTCACCAGGATAATTCCGCTGGATTCGGTATTAAACCGATTTCCCCTGTAATCAGAAGGCTAATTGAGGGAAGTAAAGGCCGAAACTAACGGAATTATTGAGAAGACATACGAAGACCTCGTGTTGCAGAGTTAACCTTCATTTTCAAGAAGAAGCTGGAATACTATTTTCATTCCACCGTGACTGACAACTATCAAGATCGTAGGAGAAGAACGGCAGTCAGAAGAATTCTTGAGAGCTTCCCTAGATACTACATCAGCAATTTTATTAAGGGCCAGAACAATTTTTCCTGGATGAACGTATTTTAAGCCGATCATCTTCACTGTTTACAGACGTCCAGTGCCAGTTTGAGTTCTGCCAACCCGGTAAAAAAACAACTTATTATTAAATTCAATATATTTAGAGTTAATAACCTTTTTGTAATACTTGAGTAACCTTAATTTTGCATTTTACCTGGCCTTACTAATGGTTCAAAGAATCTTACGAACCCTGGGATAAGAAATATTTATTGTTATATTTAATTTGTATAAGTCAAAGAACTTGATCAATTGATAATCGATATATCTTTGTATAATCGATTTGACAATATTATTATTTTTGAGATAACGGTTACTGTGAAATAACGTATAAAATTAATAAAGGATCTTTATTGTATGAGATATTGTTTCATGTTATTACAGAATAGGTACTATATGTTGTGGGTGGAATAATTTACAATAAAAGGTTGATTAAAACCAGATGAACGACTAACCTAGAAGCAAGCTTATTACAAATAACAGCGCTAATTACCAACAGCTGGTGGAACGGGAGATTGCCGAACTAGCGTGTTTTCAGTACCAAATTTGAATAGAATTCTCTAATATCGAGGGACTAGGGTTGACAAGAATACTCAATACATTCAGTCAATACACTATATATATTGTTGATATTACCCAACTACTGAATACTAAGTTAAACCTATATCGTAGTACGATTATAAGTTAAAAGAACATAATCATAACTATATTTACCTAATAATATATTTTCAGGAGGTTTCATCTGTAACAACCTAATAGATACATTCATTAATGACATATAAGTAAATAAAGTAACAACATTCTAGTCGTTACAATATATATATATATATATATATATATATATATATATATATATATTATAACAGCACCAAATATTAAATATTTGGGGTTATATGTTTACCGCATACTGAAAGCATATTTAAAGAAATTATAACAGTCAAAACTCCACTTGAATGTAGAGCATTGAAAATAATGCTGTGTAAAGCGACGCACACGTGGTCATTATGTAATCAGTTCGCTGTACAAGGAAGCGACCACACCCAAACTATTAATTATTAATATCTCGGAAACTAATAAATAAAGGCGAAATCCAATATAGCCAAAATGTTTACCGAAATATTAATAATGACGTGTGCAAATTTGATGCAATATAATTAACAAATGAAAGAGTTAATTAAAATAATTGAATAACTTCTGTAAAAACAGAGTTACAGTAATGAGATTTTAGTATGTTATAAAGATAATAATTTCTGACAGATTGTATATTTTAGATTTCACACAACTTGGTTTGCAACCAAGTTATTGCAAAATTAAATAAGCACAGGATATCCGGAGCGGGAAATTGGTTCCACCGGATAATTATAATAAGAATATTAGATAATAATATCAATTCTCCGTCTGTGGGAACCTAACTTCATTCTCACGGACCAAGGGAATTCAAAATTTTATGTGGTAGGGAGAGTGTGTAAGCCAATGAAATCATTTCACGCGAGCCCCGGCCAGTGCGGTGTTTTCTGGTTGAAACCTCACTCTTTTGCCAGTACTCACGAAGGTAAGACGTAGTCCTTCGATCGTCTGGTAACCAAAGTGGTGAAGATCAACAAGAAGACTCTACGTGGTCAACACACGCGATTACGAACACACTAAGTACAGATCATCTGTATAGCTCGTAATTGTTGCGTAAAGGCGAGATACTCTTCAGTACATCAACCAAGCTTATTGTGTACTTCAAGACTTCAAGAATACAGCAGAGAGGCCGTCTAAATCATTGGTGAACAGCTGACGAGCAGAGCGTACACCCGAACGAAGCACACACACACACGCGGACGTGCGACGTGCGAATCGCCGAGGGACAGGAAGCAGTTCCAGCGGACAGCAGCAGACGTTAAAATATTCACAAACAGCAAGGAAGCAGAGTGTTGCCGAATTTTGAACTCCACGACCGAATCCAGCAGTTCTAAGCAGATTACTTTCTCTAACCAAGGACTCGAATCGACGAGGGACAAATCGGGACGACATCCTCTTCAGTAACAGGAAAGCAAAATCCACTTATTTATTTTTCAGATCAAATTTTCTATTTTTCAATTAAAACATTGTAATTCAAATAATTCAGGTGCCAAACAAAAAAGCAAAGACTCTAGTAATTAAAAAGTAAATTCGTTGTGATAATCTGTATAGCAGTTTAAGACATTAGTAAGTTATAGTTAAGAAATAGAAGTAGTATAAAAGCGCTATACAAATCTTAACTGACAATCTAATCTTAGATCATACTGCAGTATATCAGAAGTAGAATCACTAGAAATGAAATAACGTGAACTAGACTGTCACGTCTAATTTATTTTAATTAATTATTCTAATTAATTTCAGAGTTTTATATTTTGTTTCATGAACATTTAGATTCAATTTAATTAAATAAATTTAATTAAATTCAAATCAATTAATAAAGTAAAATTTAAATTGCAATTAACTCGCCAAAGAACGAGTTCAGTTTCTTTCAACTATTGACCAATCGAAAAACATTGATTCATTGTTTAGACTATAAGAAAATCATAAAATAATAACCATTCTATTCTTGTGTGTTGTTGGTGTAATAAACAACGTTTTATTACCCCATATAACAGTGTTTTATTGTTGTACGATAAAGCCTACCAGTCTCACAAAACTCTCCCCCTTTAAAGTAGCCTATTTTGTGTGTTGTTGTAAGAAATTTGAGATTACTAGCTTGCGAACTTCAAATCCAAAATCCACACGCCCTAGTCGGAAGAATCTGCAAGATCAGACAGCAGGTAGGTACTCACACACAACACGACATAACAATAACGCATAGAAGTAGAGTAATAATATATATATATATATATATATATATATGTGTGTGTGCGTGTGCGCGCGCGCGCGTGTGAATAATATGTATTGCAGGAAAACGCCTATTTCTTCTACTTATGTAAATTACGTAAGTTATTCTAAAAAATGAAAAAGCATTCTTTCTTCTATTTAAAAAAATTAGAATGAAGATGAGTCATTACTGGACCGAATAAGCAGCGGCCGAACTCAACATCCGAACCCTGATTTCTTTTTATATTTTAATATTGACCTGATAAAACAGACGGTCGTAACTACCGGTGGCTTCATTAGGCTGCATCCGCTGTATACCGTTCTACTTATTTAGGAGAATTATAATAAACCCACAACAGGATACTAAAACCACGATACATGTCGTTTCTGAATTAATCCTCTTGGACTTCGCAACCGCTTTTAACTTAATAATTTTGTCAGTGTATATGCACTACGTTGTTAATTAATTTCCACAAGAGGGCGTTATTGCCTAAATATAACTTGTCACACAGACAAAAATAACGTCTGACGGACACTCCAAACGTAAGCTGACGAAGGGCGGGGGGACACTCCGCTGTGTCAGCACGTCACAGTGCCGATCCAACGAAACAACGATGCCACTGCCGATTTGATAATTTGTCTCACTGCCACTAACTTAATTGACTTTGTTTCCCGGCCGTTCCCTCGTTATAGGTACACTGATTTCATTAACGTCAGTATCCACCCCCCTTTTAATAATAGTTATTGCTTTCGTAAAATTTTGCTTACCGTCAATTAATTCTGTTAAAAAAATAATTGATGTCGGATTTTCCCTCATTTAGTGTAATGAAACAACTACGGGAAATATTTAATGTTGTTTTACGTAATTACTGTAGAGGCACAAATTTAAATACATCATTTATGTTTAAACTACTGAAAATCCAAATTGATAAGGTATTATTTGTATTTCAAATTTTCTTTCGTTTTACGTCACAAAATGGATTATATTTATGTATATGAGAAGTATTACACTGAACTGTACTTGAACGAATCATTTTTAGACTTGTAGATGGTGTCTTTTAAACTACTTTCTATTTTACACTACGAGCTGTTTCCCAATTAAGTGTAAGAGACAGTTAAAAGACTGTGGTTCACATACGCGTATAGGGAGGGTCCGTTTGCACTAGCTCAAAGTTGCCAGCTGTAGTACCGACAAACTATTAATCATTACTGGTTTATTTTGGTCATAAAAAGGAAGATCTGTACATCCATTAGGTCGTGAACTTTGTTAAGGTCAGAACACAGAGACCACTAAATGTCATGATCCCCTTTCCAGCTGACATTATCATCCTGTAAGTGGCGGGATCCTAATAGTCGTGTTTATACAGTTATTTAACGAGTGAGTTAATTGGTGTCAACGCTCTGAACAAAGATAATGTTTAGTTATTTTTACATTGAACTGACAGGTCGATGTACAATGCTAGTTAGTAAGTGATTAGCAAACATCTGGGTTCTCTGTCAGTTTATTTGGATAATATTGTCACCACAAACATCACAAATAACATTACTTTGGTCGAGACCAACCTACGCGGAATAGATAACAGTCGACTCGGGTGTATGCAATATTGTTTTCCCGGGGGTTTCAAAAAAAAAAAAAGGATGGGGTAAATATTATAGTCACATATGTTCTTCTTCTCTTCTTCACTACATGGGCTATAGCTCGTTCGACTTTACAGAGTTTCTGACCATTTTTTCGAGGATCTTCCACGATCTATCGCCCCCCTGGCCTATATTCAAACACTTGTTTAAAACTACGCGTGTCCACCATGCGTTCCACATGGGACTTCCATTTCAGACTGTATTCCTTTATCCTCTCCAAAAACGACTGTAACTTCAGGTCTTTCCTGATTTCGTCGTCTCATAGATGATCTCTCAAATGTATTCCTTAACTGCTCTTAAAAATTTAATTTCTGAGGGCTGTATTTTTGAAAAATCTTTTTCAGGAGAATCCATGTTTTACACCCGTTCTTTAAAGTCGGCACAGCTGTTGTGCCCAGCACACTCCACGTTATGACTTTATATATATATCTGTAAATGAGGATTCTACGCAAAAACTACTTAAACTACTCAATGTATTATTTTATTTTATTTTATTTTATTTAAGGAAATAATTATTTTAAGGAACAAACTGAGCAATTTAGCTGACCATATTTTATCGTGACGCGTGTAGTGAGTTATCAACCACAGAAACTAAGAATAGTCTTCTTGTCAATGTTTGTGAACGAGTTCCGCTTTGGTTCACAAAAATCAATGTCAAATTGTCCTCTTGTGTGACCTGATAAGTTTCGAGACACGTGCAAAGTCCAGTTCTGATTGCCTGAATTTTGGGCGTTAACTCGTAGAGACTTTTGCGTCATGAGGGGTATAAAACTGACGAAGAGCACTGGGAAGAAGCTCACTTTTGGTTCACTTTTGGCTTCTTTGCGCACTGTACGTACATCTTCTGTCAACGATGGAGCCACATCGAAAGCGTAATTACAACTTTATTTTTGTTTAACTTTGTTTAAATTAATTTCTTTTGTAGTAAAACTTAAAGCATTAACCGATTTTGACAAATGTTTTATTTGTACTCAGAAATGCTCAGTAATGTTCTAAATTTGTTAAGAAATATGTATGGTTGACATCTCAATCATTTATGCCTATTTTAAAGTAGTAACTTACTGAATTCAGAAATATAGTCAGTAAAGCTTTTATAATGTTTTAATAAGAATATTCAGCATATAATGAATGTTTTTTTTATACAATGTAATATTATGTCTTAGTGAAATTTTCAAGTAAGAAATCGGATTATTGTAGCGAGAGAATGTCACTTTAATCTATAGAGAACAATTATTGTCATTTTGTTCATTAAGATAAAACTTTTCATTAGACATAACGAATCTAGTTGCTTTGATGAATTAAAGAAATTTTGTTATTTTAAGTAAATCCCTTATTTAATAACGAGCCACTCCAACAGCTATCCTGTCCGCACGACTGACGCTTTCACTTTGTGAGGCCCCAGCCCCGGGCGTTACAACACAGCCATGACCTTATAGAACTTTAGCTGTGTCTCCCCTGCGTTTTATCCCCCAATAGTCGTCTTATTGTTCCACAGGTATAATTAAATTTATTTAACTTTCGGTCGATATCGTTGTCCTTCCTATATAAGATATCACAACCCAAATAACTATAATGTCATACCTGCTCCAAACCACTATTATCAGTTACAATTTTTGTTCTTACAGAGTTCTTTCCTAGGAAGGCAATTACTTTTTGTCTTAGTATTTGATAGCTTAAAGTTGTATTTCTGGCAAATTGTACGCAAGGTATAAATAGACCTTTGTAACTCATTTCCACTGTTCCCTATAATTACTCGGTCATCCGCGTACAGTACCTCACATTGTATCTTCTAAGCAAATTTCTGTGGCTTAATTAATTGCTATTCCTTCCTTTGAATAACATTTAGACCCACATTAGAAGTAAACAAAAGGGTGTAAAACTATGGTTTTTAGTAGTGAGAAATTTTGGAGGGGTGTTTCAACACTTAACGGCCCCCTATGCCTTTGAGACTTATACACAGTTACTGAAACAACAAATAATGGCACGTAAGAGTCAGAAAGAATAACTGAACAAAACAGATATACAATTTTAGAAATGGACGGCAGGAAGACTGAGACATGATGCGAAACGAATGATTTTCAGAAATTGTAGGTAAAGGAATCAAAAAACAAACAAAGAAGACGGTACAGTTACTTGAAAAGGTTAACCTGTAAAAAGAAATACAAGTAAGTGAACTTGGACTTCACTAAGTGGAAGAAAAAGACAGTGACCCAGAGCCATATCTCGTAGCTACAGATGTCTGAATAATACCGAACCATTGCGCACGTTGTTTAGCACGTAATAGATTACAAACAATAATTTTTACGACATTTATTACTAAAAAAAGTTATATATGGTTCGCCAACAGATGATTAGCAAAATTAGTGCCACACAAAATGTGGATAAACTACTTTTTTTTATTATTATTGTTCTTGCGAAATGTGAGGTACGTCTGTAAACTGAGGACGGACACAAACGTAAACAGCTGAAATGTCAAGGATAGTCTCACAACAGGTTATTTTTATTAGAAGATACTAACATTAATACGTACATAGAGGAAAAGAAAGTTCGAGAGAGAGAGAGAGAGAGAGAGAGAGAGAGAGAGAGAGCAAGGGAGAGAAAGCCCCCGAAAGAGAGGGGCGGGGTCTCCTTAATGCAGTTTGAATTTACAACACAATATTGTTTATGGTAGTGGTCCGTGTACATCACTTACCATAAGTATAATTCATCTTAAAAATTATTCTTAAATTTGTTTATACTTAACAAAAATTTCCATCTATATGTGCCTGTAATTCAGTATCATTATGGTCATACAACTCCAAATAGGCCTATAGCTAATCTTACACATAATTGATTACAACAGGTTAAACTTGCAGAAGAAACCGTTTTTTATTCTCTATATATCAACAATGTTCGCTTCGACTGCAATGCTTGGTGCAGATAAATCCAATACGTCGCAAGACAAAAGCCTTTCCTTCTCAGCTGTCTACAGATACGATTTCTCTTCCATTTCTAAAAACGCAGTGGCTGTAAAATCAACACATCAGCAAATCATCTAAGTAGAAAATAGACTTCTCCCCTCTGTGCCATACCACTTCTTACGCGCTCTGTGAAAGAGAAACGCAACAACTGATTTGTAGTGATTTAAATCAGATTTGTTTTCAGTAGTATTTACTTTAATTTTACTATTAGATACTACGTGTATACGATTAGTGTTTTATTTTTATTAGTAGATAGAGGGAAAGAAAGTGCGAGAGAGAGAAGGGGATAGAGAGCAAGGGAGAGAAAGCCCCCGTTTAAAACCCTTAATACAGTTTTAATTCACAATCAAAACATTGTTTACAGTAAAGGTCCGTATACATCACTCACCATAAGTATAATACATCTTAAAAAATGATTACAAAAATTCTTATGTGCCTGTAATTCAGTATCATTACGGTCCTACAACTCTGAATAGGCCTATAGCTAATCTTCCACACAATAGTCTCATTCAAAATTCAACACCTTGCACTCAACTTTCTCATTCACACTCAAAACATCTATTTCTGTATGATGATTTAAACGGAGGCCAAGGCTCTCCAAGAGCTGCAGCGCTAATTGAGAGAGAGAGAGAGAGAGAGAGAGAGAGAGAGAGAGAGAGAGAGAGAGAGAGAGAGAATTATTTGTTTATTAACAGTAGGCCTATTTGTGAAATGGACTCGTTGATCTCAATTAACGTTATTAAATAACAATTATGGTTTATTAACTTTTCTTTTAATCCTTACACCTTCTAGTATAATTACGTATTTGTTGTAGTCTGTGTATGGTTTCAGTGGGTGCAGAACGAATGTGTAACAGGAAGTGTTGGCGATAAGCGTTGAACGTACAGCCGGACGTACAAGACTGCTTTAGTACGATAGAAATGAAACTCTGTGAGGGGAACAAGTTTCACAAAGGTTACCTTGTTACTGCTTATTATGTTGGCCATATAATTCCCAGTGTTGTAAATGCAACTGATATTGTAACCTTTAATAACGGGAGTAAATATATTATTATCATTAGACGTATTATTTTTGTTTTATTATTATTCATCACGATCATCTCCATTTCACGGAATAGGCTGCAATGTCTGTTTTGGAAACCATCTCGTCCTCGGACGCGCCACACTACGGTAACTTGTGGGTATTTTTAATTCAAGGCAAGTTTGGGAAGGCGATCTTGCTGCACTCTTCCCAAATGCTTACATCAGTTGGCCTTGTATTCCGTAATTCTATCCTATAATTTAAAAATCTGTAATTCTCGCCTTATATGTGCATTACTTATTCTGTTTCCTAACGTGTACCCTTTGACCAATATGGGAAATTTCATTTCTGCTGATGTAACTTTCCTCTGTCTCTCCGTGAAAGTACCCATGTCTCACTCCCATACAGCGCCACCGGTACAGCCATAGTCTTATGAAACTTAAGCTTAGTGTCTTTCATAGTTTTGTATTTAAGGTTCATGGATTGTTTCTCATATATGTATAAACTTATTAAGTTCATTTTTGACACCATAATCAACTGCGGGAGATATTTCGCAAGCAAGATATTTAAAACTGGATACCTGCTCCATAATGTTTCCCTTTATCTCTACCTTTGTCGTTACTGGATACTTCCCTCTAAAAGCCATTACTTTTGTTTTACGTGGAGATAGTACCAAGGATAATCCCCTCTGCAAGTCATTTTCTGTCTATTGTATAATAACAACATTGTCTGCATATAAAATAATACTAAGTGTACACATTTCGGATAAAGCTTAACCACTTAAAAATTGTTTCTTCTACTTTTAACTCTATCGTCTAAATAAATATTAAAAAGTATCGGAAAGATACAACAACATTTCTTACTCTTTTATTTGTCTCAACTGGCACTGTCAATCGTGTTATTATTATTATTATAATTATTGTAAAATATATATTGTTGTAACTGGTACAGTACGCATGGCAGGGCATGTGTTGCAGTAATTTACGTGTCCACATGTGTACAGCAAATTAATCCTACAAACGCGTACAACAATGACCGTATTAACGGTCGCCGCGTGATTTATGGCATTAGCAAGACGTAGGATGTACAGTCAGGTCGTGTTGTGACCTGTGACCTGTGACTGTGGGCACAGGCTATAGTGATTATTGGGGTCAGCGAATCCCAGTGATTGCATTAATCACTGCGCAATTTTTCTATGCCTCGTGCTGTACTATTTTGCAATACACAAATATAATGTTTAACTCTCTGTCAAATGATTTGTAACTCCGAACACTTAAAATTGAAAAACGACAATCTTATCTCTGGATGTCTCTTCAGCGAGTGTGCTACAAGTGCTACGGTAGGTGATATTCAGTAGCGCGGACACAATTTATCCATGAGGGATTGTACACCAGCATCCTAGGCAGTGGTAGAGGCGTTGGAAGTAGCAGAAATTTCGTCAGTCAGAGGAGCCCGTTATGTAGACCTATGGTATACCTTGGCCGCTGTATAACGGCTATATAAAAGCTACCTGCCTGCCTGCAGATTTTACGTATAGATCTCGTCGCAGATGCACCCCCCCCCCTTTAAAGGGATACCATTCCGCAAGTTGGGCGGACGGCACTTTAGATGGAACAAAAATTTAATATAAAACGTTAGATGGAACGAATAAAATTGTGATTAAACAAATTTATTTTATTTCAAGTTTTTTACAGCACAACTTACCCAATTAATTATGTTCAAAGTGAACGCTCTTCCACTATGCTACCCCCACCGTAATGAAATTTTTAAGTATTATTATTAGTGTTGTTGTTGTTGATAATGATGCTGTTACTGAAAATGTTTACTGCATTATTAAAAAAACATACAGTTGAGTTGAAAAAGCAGACAGGGAAGTCTGCAGTCCCTGTGTGTAACTAGAAGCGACAACAGAATGGTGTGTTTTGTACTGTAAACAAGCATATATATCTTAGTAGTTTTGCTACCGAGCAAGGAACGTGGTGACGTATGCCAATCCACTGCGCGCGTCACCGTAATACTACATATTTAATATACGTTTAACACAGTTTTTACGGTATTTAATATAAGTTTTGCATTAGTTATAATCCACTTCTACTCGCTGCATTCAATATTGTTAGTCTCTTTTTCGAAACTACTCATAAAAAAATAATTATTAAGGCCAAATTAACTGCTTAGTAATTCACAACGAACGAGAAAATAATTAAACGATAGTGTTACGACATTACAGAACGGTCTCCATGTTTCTCGGGTATCCCAGCTGAGCCCAGCTGTAATGTTTCTGGGCGTACGTGACACTTAACGTGCGTCAAGAATCGAGGATGCTCCAGACTTCACCGGTCCGCGCGCACTGTGTTCAAGGCCGCATTCAATTATGCCTTTCGAATGTTTTCGAGGATTATGGATTACTCTGGAAATGATCCACTTGAGCTGTCTATTTAAACAACGACAGCTGCCGCTTAGAAGTCAGATTAAGTGGCGATTTATTCAAGTGAGGTTCGAAGTATTGTGGTGAAGTGACTTTTTTTAAACTGTGCCGGACTCTATATTAGTTGACATTATTACTGCGTATGGACAAAGTTTGCTCGCATTATTGTACAAGTTGATTATAAACTGTATTTGTGATTAATTAAAGCTGCTGATTAGTGGTTTCATTGGTGTCTTGTATTTTGTTTTCCACTGTACCATACGATCAAGGAGACCGTCGTAGCAATAGTATAATAGTAAATTTTATAGCACATAAACATTATAGTAATAATAATAATATACTACATTATAGTACTACATTATATTATTACTACATTATAGTAGTAGTAATAAGAAAACACACATTAACAAAGTATTCAATAATGAAAGATATCCGGGCTGTTTGGCCGTGGTCCCTGGTTAAAAACAAAACCAAACGTTTCGGCAGCTCCACTGGCTGCCATCATCAGTGGTATAAAATTTTCTGCACCTTGGGTGTCTACGTGCAGGCCCACAGTACTGTGGTATAGACTAAGTCAGTCTATACCACAGTACTGTGGCCCTGCACGTAGACACCCAAGGTGCAGAAAATTTTATACCACTGATGATGGCAGCCAGTGGAGCTGCCGAAACGTTTGGTTTTGTTTTTAACCAGGGACCACGGCCAAACAGCCCGGATAGCTTTCATAATTCAAATGACACCGGCCGTGAAAGCCTAAGGAATAATTTAAAGTATTCAATAAATTGCACTGACATATAATGTACGAACGCTCAGTCTAATACGCACACAAAATGACAACTAAATACGTAGTCTGAACAATGTTTACCCCACCAACACAAGGACACACACTCATTCAGTAGATCACCTCCCCTCAGGCGTCTCGGTAGCAAAGCTGGTGCGCGTACAATACACGTGTGTGACGTCAAAGTCTTGCTGCGTCTAATCCAAAGCTAGCAGATGACAGACTATGGAAAACTTTAATCTCGCTGTCAATGAACTAAGAGAGAGTTTGTTCGTACTATTGTAATAATAATAGTTTACAAAATAGAATGTCCGGATTGCAATGAATGTTATGTAGGCCAGACAAAGAAAAGACTGTCCGAAAGATATATTCAACATCGCAGGGCGTATGTAAAACCTAATATTTACATATATAATTCACCACACACTGTTTAAGCAATAAAAATAAATTTCCAGACATTCAAACTGTCAAATAAGTTAAAAACCCCGTACGAAAAGATAACAAAATTAATATCTGGGAAAATCTTAATCTTTAGAAACACAATAATAATAATCTACTAATTAAAGAACAAATACAAATAAAAACAAAACAAGATGATTTATTTAAAATCATACATTTATTAGAATATTAGAATAAACATTAAATATATAATAAATAGCTAAACTTTAAACTAATAAATAGCATAAACATTAAAAGAATCGAAAATAGAATCGAAGCAAATTCGATTACCCGTTAGCTGATTGTAAGCGTGCGTCAGGTAAAAATAAACCTACTTGCAGTGTATTTATTTGAAGGTATTACATACGAGACCTGCAGGAAACTCAACGAGTTTCTTACAAAGGAATATTTTAATAATAATAATAATAACACGAACCGAAATGTCCCTACGGGAGTGACAGAATATCCGGCTGTCGTATCCGTATTAATTACAGTGTGATTAGCAGATTTGTAATGTAATACCACGAGAAGACTAATACTTAGTGCTGCTCTCGTCGGTCGGCAGAGTTATATAGAGAGTCATTATGAAGTGGTCACAGCAACACTGTTGGACGCTAATGAGATGACAAATGGACACAACGCCATGACCTCGGGTAGTTCGCACATCCGTTTTACTGCTATGCAGTACACCCAACCGATGTGTCATATGTAATCTTTGTTTCCTGGAACCATTCCATTTCTCTCTCTCTCTCTCTCTCTCTCTCTCTCTCTCTCTCTCTCTCTCTCTCTCTCTCTCTCTCTCTCTCCATCGCCACTAGCCCCACCAGTTACATCTCTGCTCAGATTTAATGTATTACCGCAACCCCCAACTCTATCGTTTTCGTAATTTATCTAACAACTGAAAAATTATCGGTACTGAAATTTATTTAATAATAAATATGTGCTTATTTCATTCAAAATGGTAAGAAAGTTATGCAGCTCAAGACAGTAGAGAGGTAGAAATAAAACTATTCGTTCATTCATCAGTAGTTCCACAGCCCACCGTGTGCCTCAGCTTCCCTCAAGATTTTCCTCCAGACGTCCATATCCTTTGCCAGTTTCCATTAATTTTTTTCTCCAAGCACTTTCACATCCTCTACGATTCCATTAATCCGTCGTATGGTTTTCCACATTCTCTCCTTCCTTCTGGTGTGCATTTCATTATCTTCTTAAGAACATCCACCTTATTCATTCTCTGTACATGTCCTGCCCATCTCAAAAATCAAACGATCTTCTTCTTCTTCTTCTTCTTCTTCTTCTTCTTCTTCTTCTTCTTCTTCTTCTTCTTCTTCTTCTTCTTCTTCTTCTTCTTCTTCTTCTTCTTCTTCTTCTTCTTCTTCTTCTTCTTCTTCTTCTTCTTCTTCTTCTGCTCCTCCTCCTCCTCCTCCTCCTCCTCCTCCTCCTCCTCCTCCTCCTCCTCCTCCTCCTCCTCCTCCTCCTCCTTCTCCTTCTCCTTCTCCTTCTCCTCCCCCCTCCCCCTCCCCTCCCCTCCCCCTCCTCCTCCTCCTCCTCCTCCTCCTTCTCCTTCTCCTTCTCCTCCTTCTCCTCCTCCTCCTCCTCCTACTCCTATTCAAGGATTAAGTTATATAAACCTGTTCCAGCACCCATCTCATTCTCGGACGACCCACGTCACTTCTACCAATGGCTTTATAGTTCAGTGCCACTTTCGGCAATCGATCCTCTGTTACCCTTTGCAGATGATCCCACCATTGTCTTCTATAAATTGCAATAATTTCATTTATGTCCTTTACTTTGAGTTCTGCTCTGATATCTTTATTCCTTATTATATCTTGCAATGTATAATTTAAAGTATTTCGAAGAAACTGCATTTCAACACTTTGAATCTTGTCGCTCTCCTTTTTTGTCATGACCCACGCCTCGTTTGCATAAATCAACGTCGGTATTGCAATTGTCTTATAAAATTTAATCCTGTGCTGTGTCTTGTTTTATTTCTAAGATTTCTATGAATCGTACCACAAATATGTCAAAATTTAGTCCAAGAATATATTGCCGATGTTGAAAGTAAAATGAAACTGAAGCGGAAAAGAGGATAACTACAATTTCAATACAGTAGTTAGTCTAGAATAGACAAAGTAAAGAAAGATTGTTGTGAAATTTGTGAATTTAATGGAGAAATGGTAACAAGTTAATTAATGTGCCCATATAAAATTAGAACCGCCATTAATTTATTCAAGAATTCAATACTTTGTTTAAATGAAACTCCTTCTTATCGATACCATGAATTTCTTAATTCTTCATTCCGGCAAGGTGCGTAACCTTACGTAACTTAGCCATTGGAGTAACTAGTTCAGTGCATTACAGTCTACAGTTAACACTTCATATGCTTGCACAATGTGAATAAGGCTGTGTTCTGTACGTGATTACGCCGTAAATACGTAGGCATACCAAACCAACATATTGGACGTGCTGTAGTGTCTGCCCCACGTTGCCTCACGTATTCAATTTGCACGCAAACCCCAACCCACGATAACAGTTATATGACCGCCACCATATTATAAGACCGCATTGCCCTGCACACGATTGTCAGACCCATTGTTTAACTTACTGTTTAATGGCAAAATATGTAGCAAATGTTTATAGCAAATGGTAAAACATTTGCATGTGCAAAAAGACAAAGATTGCAAAAGCTACGTGTTATAACTCAAGGAACAGCAATGTTCTGTTCAACTTTGCTATCTTTCCAGATTTATTTCACTTTATGCAAATTGTAACAATCTCATAACTGTCTTAGTGAGGACTACGATAGTTACCAACAACAGCGCTTTAGAACAGAGTAATAATGTAATAAATCATTTTTAAAATGAGAAATCGACACATATTGACACGCTCTTCCAATGTGTAACAGAGCCTTGCGTCTGAATGCGTTGTCAGAATGAAATATATTAAAGTGTATTAGTCCAGTGAGGACTACGATAGTTATAAACAACAGCACTTTAGAACAAGTGAGCCGTTTTAAATATATATTTCTCGGCTGTGGAGTAAGCTATGAGTCTGAATATGATATAAAAGAGAACATAAATAAATTTAGGAATATTTGTGGTACGATTCATAGAAATTTTAGAAATAAAACAAGACACAGCAGAAAGATTAAATTTTATAAGACAATTGCAATACCCAAATTAAGATATGCGAGGCGTTCATGACAAAAAATGAATGCGGCAAGATTCATAATGCTGAAATGCATTTTCTTCGAAATACTTTAAATTATAGATTGCAAGATAGAATAAGAAATGAGGACATCAGACACCGGACAGCGGAAACCGGAAGGCGGACACCCCACTATACATAACGTCCATAAAGTAAAACACGAAAGGACATCGGAAGTTATACTTAAAGGAATTAAACGCATTTGAGTTACGAGACATCATTTTATTAATGATAATTAATGGATTTACCCAAAATTAAAAGAAATATTTTTTGTAAGAAAAACAGTAAACTTCGAAGTACTCCAAGTTTAGAAACCGTCAAACTTACTTCTTGTTTCTTGAAATCCATAAAGTAAATTGTATTATTTACTAGAATACGCAGAGGTCGCCTGTCTTGTAGTACACGGGTGAATAGATTACAGAGCTTGTAATTGTAATCAAAGAACAGCTTAATAGTTGGGCGGTAGTCGACTGGTTAAAGGCAGAGATAAATCAAATTAATCTCTGTACACGATACAGAAGGCCATTGTGTTGCCACGGGATCACCTCCCTGTACAAGCAGTTTACGACTAAATACACAGAGATATCCAGATGTTTGTTGCTGTTGTTAAACTGCAGAGCTGCAGGAGCTTCTGTATGGTGTATTTTAGATGTTAGAGAGAGTGAGAGAGAGACACCGGCGTGTAGGAGCAAATGTAAGCTAGTTATTGTAGTGGTAGATCCTATGCAAATTTTATACTTTAAAATGCAAAGTTTTTTGTACTGTTTGAAAATTAATAGGAAAAGACAATAATTCAATACGAGAACTCGACATAATGTTACAGAATACTGAGAAGCACGCCTACATCTTAGGCCTAATGTAGTTTTCACTGACAAAAAAAAAAAGAAATGAGAATAACATAATGCGAGAAAAATTATTCGATATATGTCAACAATAGGCTGGATAACGTATTACATAATATTACTTGTTTAAATAAAATGTTTAAAATTACGGATTACAGCATTATCAAGTATACTGATATAATGGTTTTATGTACATTTGAAAAATTCAAAGACTTTTTGCTACAGTCAATTTCTGATGCATGTACGGCTATAATTTATTTAATAGTTAAAATCACTTTACCTCAAGATGTTTTTCCATTATTTGGAACATGTTTCGGAAATCTCATTGTTCCTATCCTTATACATAACTTACATAACACTTGAGGTAAAGTAATTATAAATATTAAATTAATTAAATTTGAAAAATTGTATATTATAATGAGATCAGATCATAAATAGATTGTAGATCACAAATGATTAATCCGCGATTCAAATAAATCTTTCGGACATGTTAAACAGCATTCCGTATGACACATAAGTTTTAATGTAGAAGAACATCACAGAATTATAATTTAGATAAATATTTTTTTCATGCGAATGATAAACGAAACCAAGTCTACTCATATCAATTTCACAAACCGAAAAATATTTTATGTGATATATAACCATCATTATATCACATTTTTTATAGTTCATCTGTGTTCAGTAGTAAGTTGCACGAAGATGAAATTTAGTGTTCACATAATCAGTGTCAGAAACTTAAGGGCGCGTGATTACAACGCCCTCAAACGTCGCCATCTATAAGGTAATGTGACAGTCCTGATCCTCGTTGTGCCCGTGAAATGTTATTTTGATATTAATACTGTTACGACGGTATCACGGATCGTCGTATTGTACAGTGGAAACAAAATACACACACGAATGAAATCACGAATAACAATTTGTAATCAATAAGATACTCTCACAAGTTGTTTAAGTTCAAGTTAAATTCGTTAAATTTAAGTTCTTCTTCTTCTTCTTCTTCTTCTTCTTCTTCTTCTTCTTCTTCTTCTTCTTCTTCTTCTTCTTCTTCTTCTTCTTCTTCTTCTTCTTCTTCTTCTTCTTCTTCTTCTTCTTCTTCTTCTTCATTCCAGGGTTACGCGACATCACCTGTTCCGGTCTCTATTTTCAAGCCATCTTTTGCGTGGTCTTTCCACAACTCTTTTCCTTTAGGCGCGTACATTCAACCTACCTATGTGTTCAATCCATCTTAGCTTACATTTCCCGATTCTTGCATTTATAGAAAATATACCCAATTTATGTCTTATCATATCGTTTAAATATACCGTTTCATGTACATAACTTTACGTAATTCAAGCAATTCATCTCTGCAGCTTGTATATGACTTGTATCTTTTTTAGATGATACCCATATTTCGGAACCGTATAAAAGAGTGGGGACTGCCATAACCTTATAGGACTTCATTAGAGTTTCCTTCCTTGTTTTCCTCCCTGAAGTTCTCTTAATAGTACCACAAATCGCCTGAAATCTGTTTATCTTTATCTTGATGGCTCGTCAAAATGATATGTAATATCACGTCCTAGATATTGAAAATGGTATATTTGCTCCAGCAATTTATCACTGATCGTCAGTTTTGATCTTACCTTTGAAAGTCATTACTTTTGTATTATTAATAGATATTTTATTTTTGTTTTATTAAATGCAGTATCATTTATTTAATTGTTTGTATTATTATTTTGTTTTATTAAATGTAAGTTCAAGTTCAAATTCAAATTAAATTTTTCCACATGCAACAACAATGTCAACTAATTGAGTTGCGCACTAATTGTAACACAATAATCACTTTCCACTAATCCGTAAAAATCATTTGAGCCGCACTCTACAATCTCGCCAGGTGTAACTGACTACTAAGCTAGCCGCTGTTGCACACACACACACACACACACACACACACACACACACACACACACACACACACACAGAGAAGTTCCTGAATAATTGTCCATCATTTTGGCGGCGTGCCAGTCAACAAGTACCAGAACGGTTTGGAATGCTGCGTGGGTAGCCGGCCTTGACACAGAAGCCGCACGTTGGGCTAGCCGAGAAGCGTGTAGAGCTTATACGCGTATGTAGCTGCAGCTGCCGACTGTCGAGAACGTTACGTAATTGTCGTAGCATACGAAGCTCTGAAGACGGGATATAGCGTCGCTGTTATCAAGAATTGTTTGAGTCTAATTCACAAAGACCAGCGTCGCAATAATACTGTGAGCGTCGGTATTCAGTGAGACGTGGAGGAACAACACTGGTTAATGTTAAGTCAGTGTCAGCCATACCGACTACGGCAATGCGACGTATTCGAACAGAAGTTCTGACGACACTCAGTAGAACTGTCACAGAGCGACTGCCTGACTGACTGGTGTCAGCAGCAGACAGTTGTTCAAACTTGTAACAAACTCGTTTCAGATGAAAATGTCATTGAAAACTGAATTTATTGTTAGATCGACTCGTCTATATTTTGCTACAGAATTGAATACAATCGTCTTTCAATTACTTAAAACGTATTCATGCTCCATTACGTTGTATTTCTACAAGAAAATTGTCCTGGAAAAGTAGGTCCGGAAACGTATTGTTTCCCTTGTGGACGCCATTTTGTGTGTGTGTTTTTTTAAAGTAAACCTTATACCTGGAGAAGGACTGAGATATCTTAACGAAATTTATCGCACATGTTTACGTTAACGTTATTTAAAAAGTAACAAACTCACGGTTATTTTGTAATTTTAAATTGGGCTTAATGCCGGACAATTTAGTTTTGTAATTACTGTAAAATTTAATTTAATAAAATTTTCATTTATTTAATAAAATGTTTAGCGTTTTAATGTAAACGGCATGACATATTGTTATCCAATAACACGTAAATTAGTTATGGTGGAAAATAGCGTACTCGCAAATTCTAATTGATATTTTTGTGCCGTACGTCGATACCTCCAGCATAGGAAACATTTATTTAAAGTTATTACTATTTTATTACGAGATTCTGTCTCTCGCTCTCTCTGTTTCCTTCCATCGCTCTCCCCTAATCCCTCCCACCCGCTCACTCTTCTTTTTTCTCCCCTTTTCCTTCTCTCTTATTTCTCTCTCTCTCTCTCTCTCTCTCTCTCTCTCTCTCTCTCTCTCTCTCTCTCTCTCTCTCTCTCTCTCTCTCTCTCTCTCTCTCTCTCTCTCTCTCTCTCTCTCTCTCTCTCTATCACACACACACACACACACACACACAATGACACATACATTGTTCACAAATGTGTGTGCAATAACAACATTGTCTTACGGTCCAATTCACGTCATTTTATTTCAGAACCAAACCTTTCACCCGTACTACAATGAGACTAAGCCTCAGTGTCAGTCCTCATTGGCCACGAATAGAGTTGCCAGGTCAAAAATCAGAAAAGCCTTTTGCTAAACTTGTGTTGCTACCACTAATACTCACTTACACTTCCATGAGCGCTTTCAAGCTCTCGGCTCATCTTCAGATGGAAACAACAACCTGCTTAAAAACCTTCCCCGTTTATATATCTTCCTACACCCGGAAGCGTCAACTTAACATAACAGGTATACACCCTTGTTACGCTTCAACGAACACAAAAAAAAAAAACAGCCGGGTTACCACTCCTTGTCACAGTACTTTTCCATTCCTGACTGGTAACTTTCCAATACCCCTGTACTTTTTCACCAAGTATCATACTGCAACCAACCTTTTTATTATACTGCTACCATCAGTCAACTATCTCACTCGCTTTTATTCTACAGTCTACCAAAACAATTTTATTGATTTTTCTATTTTTCCTGGCGTAGTCACTTCAATGGGACGTTCAACACGTGGATCATCAGTTGTGCTTGCCCCACCCACTTTTAATTCAGCAACCCAGCGCTTAACCGTTGCATTAGGTGGAAAAGAGTCCACAACTTTGAATCCGGCTACAACTTTTAATATCGGTTACAATTAAGCGTAAAAAAAAACCTTAATCACAACAAGAATTTCTAGTCTGTCCAATGATGACCGAAGCGCTTAAATCGGTAGACTGTGTTAGTAGTAATAAATAACTCGTTGACTTAGAATTAATTGGAACTAAGCCTAGAGGGGATGAAGTCATACAACACGATCAAAATAATGAGCATAGTAGCGCTATGGTTTTATCAGTCCCGGAACTCTTCACCCCTCGTAAGGTAAGTGGAAACGACTAAATTATTTATCGAGCAAGTTCCAATGTGTGTTGTAGAATAATCGGGAATGAAGAAGACGCGATTGTAGACTGTCAGAAAACATTCCAGCCACTTATATTACACTGCCCAACGTCACACCGTTACTACGCAAATTGCATAACTCTCCGCGTGGCATATACTGTATATTGATCAGCTTAGATGTCTTTCGAAGCCACTTAACGATGCTACACTATTCTGTTGCTCCATTCATCGCCCTTAAGGCTTTTCAAAGCTCATAACATTACGTACTCTCTCTGTACATTTTTCGCCCGTCCTCTTCCTTTCTCTCCTTTAGG
Organism: Magicicada septendecula; assembly: GCA_034769895.1. NCBI lineage: Eukaryota > Metazoa > Arthropoda > Insecta > Hemiptera > Cicadidae > Magicicada > Magicicada septendecula. The sequence continues at coordinate 480,491,845 of CM068369.1, read as the reverse complement.
TATCCATTTCATATCTTCTTGTGGAGACCAGCTGAGCTGCAGTCTCTTTGCCCTGCGTTAGGAAACTTCCTATAACTATGATACGTTTAGCGCCTCCATTCCTGACTGTTTGTAGGCGTGACGTTTTTCCAATCTTCTAATGATATTCTTTTTTATAATTCCTCAAATTCAACGTTATATGTATTTTTTCTTAGATTTTGTCGCTTAATATACGGTATAATATTTTCTCGCTTCTCGACCGGCCCAGCAGGTGCGTGATTCTGCCAAGGCCGTTCTCAAGTATCCTCTAGTGTTTTCGAGTGTTTGTTAAGGACTGTAACCTCTCTTTATTTTATATTTATTTTTTTTTTAAGAGGGGCCACTAGATATTTAAAACTAGGCAGAAGGCCTAGACGAAGCATAAAATGTGCTGCGTCCAGTGAGACGGGACTTGCAATTAAAACTCGCTGTTAAACAACAATAACAACATTTATTATGACTGAAATTACATACAAATTGAAATATCACATACTATCAGAATATCAATAATTCCATAAATTGTTTCAATCCCCCCTATGGTGTAAAGTTTGACATAGAACACATAATTGGACATAATACACCTATTCACACACACACACACACACACACACACACACACACACACACACACACACACACACACACACACACACACACACACACACACACACACACACACACACACACACACACACACACACACACACACACACACACACACACACACACACACACACACACACACACACACACACACACACACACACACACACACACACACACACACACACACACACACACACACACACACACACACACACACACACACACACACACACACACACACACACACACACACACACACACACACACACACACACACACACACACACACACACACACACACGCACACACGCACGCACGCACGCACGCACGCACGCACGCACGCACGCACGCACACGCACACACACACACACATCTTTCCCTCAATTTAAATTCATCATAATAATTCAACAAAACTTTAAGTATTCCAAATATTTTGAATCTCGACATTATAAAAATATACATGCATATATATCTATCTCACTCAACCACCTAACACATAACAGCCTGTAAAATCACAAATAATTCAAAATCACAATTACAACGGGCTATCACCTCATCCCCACAAACGCCCCGCGTTTCACTTGTATATTATCCTTTCATCGCCCCATGATATAGAAAAATAAGATGCCTGTAACTCTCTAGTATCTAGTAACTGAGAACAGATATCACCCATTAAGGAATCCCACTATAGATTTTTATAATGTCTGCAACTAGCTTATAGCTTACTCAGAATCTCCAACATAATTACCCAAGAACGGTAAAAATACTATGTCAATTTCAATTATACATTATAAACTTGAGAGGCACTTCTAATGGTCCATAATAGCAATTATGATTACAATTTAAATTATTGATACCATTTGTCTATTTCTGCAAAAGTAAAACTGTTTGGTTTCTTATAAAACATAGATCATCCAAAAGGTTGGCCATACGAGTTTAATAAAATTTAAAGATTTAAAAATAATGACAGGCTCGTAGTCAAAACATAATGGCAAATTAAGCCTACACACAGCCTGCATGAATTTTACAAGTTAAACCATTGACGGATCTGAGCAAGCTAGGTTTGAGACGTACTGGCCCGAAAATAGAATCTACAAAATACAATATCAGTTAACAGCCTGTATCTGTTCATTAGAAAAAAGAGAAGCTTCAATTTTATTGAGAAATAAAATTTTTTAAACAATTCAATTTAACCATAACAGCAACATGTGCAACCGTGAATTAAAATTTAAGTACTGCCTGTACAATTTTATTTAAAAAAGCAAAATAATAATTTTATAAACATATACATATATTTTGAGAGATACTGAATTCACCTGGCCGCAGGAGTGCACCAGGGCATGCTTGATTTGACAAAGACTGACCTGTTGAAAACCTGCATGATATGGCACCAACAGGTGCCCACCTTTTGGTTAGTGAGAAATTTATAAAAGTAACAACCCGGAAACGCAATAACAGAAAACCCCAGCCCTTGTATGCAGAAAAAATAATTAAATGCAAAACCCAGTAATGAAATGAGAATTGAAACCTGACCCCTATACTTAATTTAATAAAACGGTCTCTCCCCAACTTTTGCAACCATTAAACAGAATTAAAACCCTGGTACCCTCCCACAGGCCAGTTTACAACTGTACTTATTTGAACGGTATTATTAGATTACAGATACTTTGAAATTGTCTTGCCGGGACCTACACTCAATTAACTGTGTCACTGTATAAAGTTAATCTGAAGTTAATGTCACATACACCTCAAATCTGCAGGCCAGATTTGTATAAATAAATGAGTGAATATCACCTCATAATATGCGGGCGGTTACATGGTCGTTTGCAGCAGTTACGTCCCTCTCCTCGGTCGCAGAACGAAGTTTTATCGGTTCATGGCATGGTGAAGGTCACAGCACACCATGCTCTGGTCAGATCTCCGTCGTAGGCGAGAACCCTGCAGAATAGGAAAGATTAATGCACTGTTCACTAAAGCTTACACACTTGTCATATATAAGGCATGTACAGAAGTAACACATCAGAACAGGCAACCAGTTTATCCACCACGTGTTCTCACAGTCAATCACAAATTTCGCCAATACATAATTATTCTTTTACGCTCATTAACTAAGGCCAATTGTGAAATACAAAATACTAAGTGTAGGCAGTATTAGAATTTTACAAATGCATCAAATTACTTAAAAAAGGGCACTTCCGGTCCATGCCACGTGTTTTTCATAGACAATCTAACTTGGTCCCTGTTTTCACAATTCACATAATTTTCTTGTATCTCTCGTTCAAAACTAAATAATCAATTAATAATTACAATTAACAGGCAGTATTAAGTTAAAATTACTTAACCACTTCACACCAAGCAATCTCTATCCGGTCACGCCACATGCGTTCTCAATCTGTTCACATCGAGATTAATTAAATTTAGAATATAAAACTTTCTCAACCAAATTATTAATATAGATATACAAGCCACTTACCGGTAGGTCTTAAGCGCTTAGCTTGGCATTACAGATGAAAGAAACCACAAGAAAATGTTCTGCTGACGCGAGGGGAGTAGACTAGTTTACGCAGCGGAAGCGAGGCAGGAACTCAACTTCGCAATGTGCACAAAACCGCGATCTAAATTCGGCCCGCTAGGTAGCGTCCACAGCCAGAACACGGTGATACAGATATCGCGTTCACCAACAATTACGCTTCGTCCGCTAACATTGATAACTAATATCGAATTTATTAATAAAAAATTGTATTTTTATTTCATACGAACGCCGGGTTATGCAAACACCGGCACAGGACGCATATCATGAAACATTAGTCTGGAACTCTGCAGGCTATAAATAAGGAACAGCTGCCGCTTAGTTTGAGTTTATGTTGTCAAGTGATATCACGTGGTTGTTGTGTTATATTAGTGCGGAATTCTTTATAGTTGACATTATTATTGCGTGTGGACAAATTTAAGTTGAATTACTGTACGAGTTGATTACGAATTATTATTTGTGATTAATTAAAGCTGGTTATTAATGACTTCATTCGTGTCTGTATCTTGTTTTTCACTGTACCTTATGACGATAAGTGAGACCATCGTAACAATATAGTGTAGACTTTTTGATCATGATTTTTTGAATTTCATTTTATCTTGGGTTCCTTCGTCCCACTGTTTTCCAGTAGACCCAATTTTGTTTATAATTTTGTTTTGAGTGCTGAATTTTATTTTTTTGAATATAGATCTAACGTTTACTTACTAGTATGCTCCCTGAGCTGCAGAGGGCGCTCACTATTTTGAACGATGTATAGGCTTATTTATTATTAGATACGAGAAGGTACGAGAACGATACGATAGGTGATTTTTTTCAGTTATGAGAAAAATAACGAAACTACCGCTTATTCTACTACTTTTATTAGTAAAATAATAATTGAAATCATAAAATCAAACAATAAACATTGAAAATTCCAAACTAATGCATTTTTATTTAGTTAAAATTATAACCATAACGCCTAATACAAATAAGTTAGTACTAGATTTTATGTTTATGTATGTTTTTATAAATATCTATAGACCTATATCTGATAATTTTTACAAATATTGTAACTAGACGACCTGTATGTACGTTAAGCCCCGCGATGGAGCGTCAATTTGTAACTATACTCGGTCGTACTACTACCCTCCTGGGTACTCTCAACGTCTTACCAAGTTGTCGTCAGTTTATATTGTATCTCACGCTGACGAGGTCCGTCGCGAACGCACGAATAACCAGTACCGATATCCTTACCTGTCCTTATTTGATGTATGTAAATTTACTTCCCGGGCGGCGCCAAATTGTTTATGAAAACAATTAAAACAAGGTAAACTGAGCGGTCGTTCTATGCGGTGATGACTAATTCAAATTACCCTCGCAACTGGCGGGCATTTGAATCTAGCTTGTAGTTCGTCGTGCTGCCGACGTCTAACGCTGGCAGACAATTTTGCTCATTGCTAAAGTACACAAACTTTATAATACAATTTATACTGAAATAAAGGACGGTTATTACTACTCAGTACTAGTTTATTAACAAGAAATAGTTAATAGTTATTCAATGAAATACAAAATATACTGTTATTAAATAATGTTGCTCCGGCAATAAATAGACACTATTCTCAGGTTGGCTAAGTTGATTTAAACGCTTCTAAATCGACATGGCTGTCGTCAATGTTTATTTTCTACTGGTCGTTTAATCATTGAGTTCTTTTGATTACGAAAAAAGATTAACAAGATGTTAATAAAGTACACTACCTTACATCAATGGTACTTATATACTATTAGAGTTAAATACAATTCGTTTTTTAAGTGTTAAAAAGTGTGTGTTAATAATTCGTAATTTGTACATAGGTTATTTTATGTTTACATACAAGTTTAGTTTTTATTATCAATCAATCCTTGAAATAAATTTAGTTGTGAGAAAAGTTAATTAGAATTTATTTCGTAAATTCGGGTAGTTCAGATATATTTAACAAATCGTTTTGAATTCTGGTGAAGAGTCACTTAGCTCTTAGTTAGGTTGGGTCTATACGATCATCAATCTTCCATCATTTATATTTTGGATTGCATCTGGCTTCTTTTTCAAATAATTTGGATAGAATAATTAATTTTGAAGATTAAAATCTGGTCTATTATCTCTGTTGGGTTAACTAATCCTTCATAAGACTTCTTGCATCCTCATCTCGTTAAATTTTGACGTATTTAATATTGTTTTAATTGAAAATTGAGTCGAATATGGTTTGGCTTCTGTATCTCTTGATTGTCAATAATGGACTAATGTTTTATAACGGAATTATATTAAATAACGTTCCGTTGTTATGGCAACTGTCTATACTCTCATTGGTTGATTACATTTATGTCTATTGTTATAATATTTGAATTTTAATTCAAAATGAATAAATATTTTCTGATGGCTATTATTCTTCTGTCTTCTTATCTATGTATTAGATATTATCACAACTGTTTCTATTTTCTTTCAAAGATCATTTTGACATCCCGCAAAGCTGGGTTTGTTCATGTATTAAAGTTTTGACAAAAATGTTAATATTATGTTATTACATTTCTTTCTTATTTTATGTTTTTAATCTAACTCTGGTATCTTAATATGGTTCACTAATTGTACTTAATGAGTTACTTGCCCTGAATTTTCTAATAAAATAGTTATTTTCCTACAATTTGTCTATTTTGGATTTCTACAGTTAGGCATTTTATAGGCCTAAGTAGTAATTGGCCGTATCTTCTTATTTTACACAAATTAAAGATTATTTTTCATTTACATATGTTTTGCTCGGTGTCACTTATGATTTGTTTACATTTTGGATTAATTTGTTCTGTTTTACAATAATTGAATGTTCTTATTAATTTACAAAATCATTGCTTGTCTGTTATTCTCTTATTTCTTTTTCTGTCTTTACTCTAATGTTTATTATTATGTTTGTAAAATTTTATCTCCCTACTCATATCTATTGCCATTTCTTATAACTTGTTTATTATTTAATATTACTATAAAATATAACACAAAAATTAGGTTTATGGTCTGTTTACTTTTTTCAGCCATATTCCTTCTTATAAACTTAACTCTTTTAATTGAACAAATAACAATTTTGGTGAATAACGTTATCACACCATTTATTCTATCTTTCTAATCATCCCTTGAATTTTATTATTAATATAGGATGTTTTATTTATTTTCACTCATATTATTTAGTTTATTCTTATTTAACACTATTAGATTGGTTGTCTATCCCTCTTTTAACATTTACTAGATATTTTTACTATTTAAACATTGTAACAATAACATCCTTAATATCATTATGGGATCTTTATCCTGAATATAACTGTACTATTAATTTACTATTAATTCTAACTATAATAACAATATTCTGGTTGTTTATTTCTATTTTGGGTTACACTTGCACTTTGCACTTTTTTACTACACTTTAGTATTAATAGTGGTTATTCCCTAATATTTATTTCTTTTACTCCCCTTTAATACTTACACTGTTAATCACTTTCACTTCCTACCTATCTCTCACTCTTGGTTTTTATTGGTTTTTAAAATATAATTTTATAGTCATCCTTTCAACATTTTATGTTTTACCTTCTTATCTCACTGTAAGGATATTAATAACACACATAATCTACTAACAATTGTTTCACTTATTTATTATGGTTAGTGTACATAATCTACTAACAATTGTTTCACTTATTTATTATGGTTAGTGTACTTCATTTTACAGAATTTTATATAATGCTTGTTACTACTTTTGATTTACTAATTGTGTTTTTATCAATAGTTTACCTTTGATTCTGTTATTGTCTTTATCTGGCCAATCTCTGGGGTTGGGTCATAGTCATTTGTTTGTCAGTCTAGTCTATTCACTTAACTATTATTCTTGTTTACAGGTCTCCTTTTTTCTTTCTTAATTCCATTTTATGTATTCTTTGTCGTTATTATTCATTAAATTATTTTACCTTTTATCATTTATCTAGTATTTGTGGATCCCCTATAGGGTCTGATTTCTGCAACGTTATAATATACATAACTGATAACAAGTTTTTTGTGAACTTACTGATACTGATATTTGTAAACTGATAACCAATTTACATAAGCAACGTTATTTGGTAAACATAACTTACAAACTTAATGTATTGGGACAATTCAAAATTTGCAAGGTGCGTTGAAAGATATTAATTCTGTCAAAGTATTAAAGACACAAAAGTTTAATTTCAAATAAAACTCTGCAAAATTTACCCTTTCCCACACAAACTTATTCTTAAAATTTTTAGTTCCGTTTTTGGACTGTTGTTGCCCGTAAAGTTACACAATGTTTATCCTAATTGCAACATTCAGGTTTGCGTTAAAATTCTCTTTAGTCTAACAATAGGATGGATTTTTACGAAGTTTAACATTTTCGATCCGTTTTTGGAGCCCACAGTAATACCCAAAACTATATACTATATTCAGATTTTGGTTTTAAGTACATTTTAGTTTCATACCATAATGGATTTTTGTGATTTTTTCATAATTTTTAGCTTTCACATTTTTGCGTCACACTCTACTCTTTCTGGGAGGGGGGGATTAAACTCAAAAACACAAAACCAATAGAGGTGCAGAAGTATGGACACGCAAATATTTGTCCCAAGTTTTTACACAACCGGTTGTTGTATTCAAAAGTTACCTGCGACATACACCAAAGATACAGTATATACATATAGACAAACGGTCGAGTTAAAACTAAGAACTTGCTTTGCTCGTTGAAATTTTATTGCTCTTCCCGTTTTATTCTTCTGTTCTTATATTTTATCCTATTGTTTATTATTTATCTTCTTGTTCCCATTCTTCTATTTTTAGTTTTCTTTTCATTTTGTGTAATCTACTCCTTATTCTATTTACCGCTGTTGCATTGTAATTTGCATTAACCAAGAATTAAAATGTATCTATCAACACTTTTCAGGGCGTCTTAGCTTGCAATATTAATCTTTCGTTTCGTTACTACATTATTCATTATATATATAATTAGTATATGATATACCTCATTATATATATACCTCACCATATTTCATTATATTTTGCAATACGAGTATACCGTTTATTAATTAAAGTATTTATATCTTGATAAATTTGCTTGTACACTTTATATACACAGAAGGGCAAATTAATTTGTTATTTTCATACCGAAATTCAACATGCCGAAACAATGATGATCTCTATAAAATATAAGCGATTTCGTTTAAATTTAGTACAATTATAATTCAATTTTACACAACAATGTTTTATGAAGGTAACAGAATAAATTACATGATAATAAAAGTAAAAGCTTTTTAATCATGCTTTTTCTCATTCAGTTTATATCAATAAGATGGAAGAACAGTAAAGACTTTGTATTGTCCCTTCAGCTGTTACGTTAAACGTTTATGGACGCTTAGCGGGAGATAACGAGTACAGCTGGCAGATGAACAAACATAACGACAACCAACGACAACCTCCAAATAAATCTGAAGGAAATATTAAGCGTTATTTTATACCGCACATACAGTAACAGTACTTAATGAACGGGTACAAACAGCTGTTTAACAAATGACGACTTATTTGTAATAAGTCGGGACTCTCACTCACACGGCGTGTTCTTATACGTGACTTCTACCACGAAAGTTTATACTCGTGAAAAACGTCGAGAAATGTTTAAATATATTACTTTTAAGCGGAAAACAAAAGAGTAATGTATCAGTCATTTCACCAAGAGCGAATTGTCACTCGCAGGCGAGGAAACATATATAGTAAAGGGGAAGCAACAAAGGCGAGGGGGAAAAGTCTATTTTCTTTTTAAACGATTTTCTGATGCGTTTGGTTTACACTCAGTGCATTTTATAAATGGAAACAAAATTGTAGTTCAGTGCGCGGGGACAGCTTTTTTTGTGATGTGGCTTACAACTCCAACATATAGATACCCCATAAGTTACAGTCTGAACCGCGATTGGATATGAACGATAGTTTCTGGTTCATACCCCATTATTTGTACAGACAATAATCATCATTTACAGAACAATCCTAACTGGCAGACTTTGCGTAGTAAATACCAACCTTGTCAGAATACAAAATACGCTCTTGGATTGAACGTTGTTTTTTGTCCGCTCCGCATCTTTAGTTTTTGTTTTCTTTCGGGGTCAAAACGTCCTACGACGTTGTCCGATACCTAATCTCCATTATTGACTGTCGTTGCCGTTTTCATCGTTTAGTCCTCTATCGCTCATTAATCTTCGTACGCCCTCTATCCATGTTTTTTGGGTATTTCATTCTTAATGTACTCTCTAGGTATCCATCGCATTGTTTTCTCTGGTAGTCGGTCTTGTCTCATTCTTTGTACGTGTCCCGTACCAAATTAGTTGTTTCTCTTCAACGCAATCGATGATTGTCTTTTGTACGCCCATTTCTTCTTTGATCGTTTCATTCCGTATTCTCTCCAGCGTTGAAGTTCTAGCAGCTCGTCTCAAGGCACCCATTCCTGTAGCGTCTAAGTTTCTCCGTACCTGTTCTTATATACTCCATGTTTTAGATCCGTACAGCAGCGTGCTTTTAATCATACTATCGTATATTCTTTTCTTCATTTCTTTCTGTGCTTTCTAGGCTTCCAACTCATTGTTTTCTTTGGTAGTCGATCCAGTCCCATTCTTTTTTGGTCTTAAAGTTCCTAAAATCATCATCCATTTCCTGTGCTTTTGTCGTTTTCCATTTAGACCGTCCTTTTGTTCGAGGCTAGTATTAGGTTTTTATGCATTTAAAATTTTTTATGTGAAGTGAGGAGCAAAGGAGCAAGCCCATTGTCACAACCCCCTGCAGGAGGGCCCAGATTTTCTTTTGTGGTTTCTTCCATTAGCCTATCGGTTCCGGTTTTCAGGCGCCGCAGACTCGCCTTTTACCCACTTCCGGTTGCTACGTAAGCACACCCATTGTACGCCACATATTGCCCAGTGCTCACGACGTAGACGTGGAACTAGGAGATTGTTGGCAGAGCTGATTCATCAGTGAGCGTTCCCCAGAGTTTTGTTGTTACGTATGCACCGGGGCAGCCTACACAACCTCCGAGACTCTTTACCAACCTTACTAGAAACTTTAATATTGTCTACTTTTTATAAATTATAATATTTCGGACATTAGCCATCGTAAAAGTTAATAAAAGTTCCTCTTTCAATTCTAATTTCTTAAGGGGTGGGAATACGCTTTCTTTTAAGGTAGGTATAGATAGTATTTATATTACGCAAAAATAAATAATTCTGTTTGTTTATTTGTTAGAAGATAAATAATGATAATATTTATCCTTTCTCTTTTTTGTTGAACCCGCCTCCCCGAGATTCTCTCTAAGCTCATTCCGTGAAACATGCCTCAAACGGGTACACAGATCAACAAATGCTGACGATCGATTAAAACTAAGAAATGAGAAGTCACTTCGTTAATTCAGTTATTTAACCGTCTGGTCTGTTTAACGCTTAATGCTTATTGTAACAAGAACACTATCAACAGCCGAGCGCGTCCTCCACCCGTCCCTCTGCTAGTCGCGCAGGGGTCAACGCCTCACCCAAATATGTTCCACATTCTTCAAGAACACTTGAGATACAGACTAGCTGGAACACCGCAGTAAGGATAGAAAGTTAATTCTAGAACATGTGAATATATTCTACGTATATAAGGGACAGAGGCTGGATTTGTCAAGGCAGTTCTTTAAGCGACTTTTCTTAGTGCGGATCGAGTGTTTCTCAATGTATTGTGAGAAGTGTTATTGTGTTATAATTAGTGTGGAACTTATAAGCTGTTACTTAGGATCAGTATGTCCAATTAAAATATAAGTAAAATAAAAAGGAAAGTATCCTACGGGAAATAATTCAAGAGAATGGTTTAGAAAACTCTGCTAAAGAAGAAAGGATTCATAAAATGGAAAGAGCATATAGTATAAATAAGGATACTTACAATAAAAAGTGCATATCTAAAAATGCGAAAGTAAGGCATTACAGTACAGTAGTGAGGCCAGAATGCCTATATGCAAGTGAATGTCTAGCATTGAATTATAATTCAGACAAACTAGAAATATTGGAAAAAGTAATTTTTAGGATACGTGAGGCCCACGAAAAGGTTCAGAAGGTAGGAAATTAATAATTAATGATGAATTATATTAATGTATAGAAAATATAACAGAAACAGTGAGGAAAAGGAAACTATTATTTTTTGGACATTTATATAGAATAGACGACAATAGATTAACAAAACAGTTCTTCAAATATTGTAGGGAAAGAAGTCAACATAAAGTTGGGTTAAAGAAGTCAAAAAGGACTTAGAAAAAAATAATATAAGCGCAGAAGAAGCAATTGATAGAGAAGTTTTTCGGGCAAAAGTGTTAAAAATGGAAGAAGTCCATGGCAGGAGAGAGAAAAACTCAGGTTCAAAGAGGACTGAAGACAGAAAGAAGAAACATAGTGAAAAGATGAAAGAATGTTGTAGAAAAAGAAAAGAACAAAGAATAAAGAATTGAAATTGGCATGTGATCCTTAGATGTCCGATACAAAAAATGAGGAAAATATAATATGAACTAAAACTGAACGACAACATGAACCACAAAAGAAGGCATAAGACAAAGGCTTCAGTGACAGAAAGAGAAGCAGATTGTAACGGTCCTGTTATACAATGATAAAATACATCTGAACTACCAAGTTACTATTGTCTGTCGTACAGCTATACAGCTGTATAACGATCTGTGTATTGTTCACATCTGGCAAGCGATGAAGACGTTTATGGTAATTCAGACGTCCAGTCAGTAATTAACGACGGTCACGTGATCCAATAACATAGCAGCGTGAGAAGCCTCTTCGTTTGCAACCCCTAAATGAATACGGTCTCTTAAACGCTGCCACTTAAGGAGAGACATCGGTCGCCCTCTGACCAATCGGAAATAAATGTGGATGAAGGTAAGAATTTACATTGGAGATGTCGCTCAGTGGTCGATTGACGACGGTTTATATATAAATATTCATTCATCGTTGTTGCGCGGTGCTGCAGTAAGTGTTTAACAAGATTCTGTAGAGAATACGCTGTTTCCACTTAATGTATTAATCGACATAGCTAAATGTAATTACTTATTAGCTATATGTAGCCCTGAATGTATTTAGCTATAAGGGGATCCCTGATTATTCTTAATTATGTAACGTTTTACACAAATATTCATGAACAATGTTTTTGTTTTTTCTGTTACAAGACTTAAAAGATACTTTCTCGCTTTCTTTTGTACTCAAGAGTGATAAACAAGTACAATATAAAAAAGTGGCAGAATGTAATATAAATTCATCAGCTCCAGCGAACTGCCTTAGTGGGTTGTTCGTATGTGTGTTCGTACGCGTGCGCTAAAATTCTATTAATTTTCACATTATTTTGGCACGTCTCCGTCAAAACCCCGTTTGAGGAATAACGTCTCTCAGACCGAATGTACTACCGTTATAGTTAATTTATTACTGTAGTTTAAAGCTCTTGAAGTCATTCTTAGTGTTGGTCTTCCTCCAGGGAGTGGGCAGCGTTTTAAGATTGGATATCTCCTGTAGACGCTGACGGTTCTCCGAAATGGTTCTAAAACCGCAAGAGTGACCTACCTATCCCTGTAAAGTTTTCTCTGATGTTCCTTAACCTTCAGATTTTAAAGGTACACATGTTCAAACTTTGATTATGTTGACTTCAATTTATACAGAAATTCCAGAAGAACATTCTATAATGACCCATTCTTCGCAATCCATACCGTATGATGCGGTTCCTTCGCAATCTGGTAACACTACCATAATCTAACCGAACACTGAACGTTATGTTTTTGATAAAATAGTTTTTTTTTAACACAAACAAAAAATATTGTCTACGCTTCGTACAAACATACAGAGCTGGAAACGTGCTCCGTAGACACAAAAATAGTTGATTCGTGTCTGGTATATGTACATTTATAACGGTAGGCCTACATAAGAAAAGAAACAAAGGCTTTTATTACAACGGAATTTCATAATAAAATATGCAAATATTACTGACAAAACGCCAAACTAAGTTTAGTCGTGTCCCGTTTAGTAATTTAGATGGCAATTTTGGTTTCTTTGTGAATGTTGTTTAACTATTAATTATTTTACCAAACACAGACGTTTGTAACAGCCTTGCAAAGAAAGTTGTTGGAAACTTAGTAACAAAAGGAAATTCTCTTAGATATTGCTTTAAAAGGAAAAGTAGAGTTTTAATAAACTTTGTTTTAAGATATCGACTGTGGTTTTACATTTCTCACTGGTTGTACGAAAGATTTCATTTACCAACTTTACTTCTTTGCCTAATAAGGATCGAGCATTCCAATTACCGTATCACATACTTCTGTGTCCTCTCCAAGTCCGTGTCCCAAAATCCAGTCCGGCATTATTCCTTTGCTTACTTCGAATAGGGTTATCTAGAGTTGCCTTGGCTGCCCGGTATAATGGCTAAGCCTACTTCCTGGGACGTGCTCATGTACCAACCAGGTTGCAGCACCTAAGGATCTCCAGAGCTGGAGATTCCTCCTCACTTGGTTCTGTAGGGCAACACCCAATGGGAGGCGGTAGCTCTCCGCAGCTAACAAGTGAGAGTTGATGCCAGGTGTAGAGCAGACTGCCGGACCCACCTTATTCAAGGTGTGGCTGGAACGGCTTGAAGGTAGGCGACGTTGGACAAAATGGGGAGCCTAGTGGTATTTTCCATAATTACGAGCAATATGAAAACTTTTAAAGTTCTTTTATACAGTGTTATACATGTCACATATTTGATTACACTACACCATTTTTAGAATATTCATTATTCAAATTGATTTCTCAGAAAAAAATATTTTATGGAAGAAGTCATTAGTCCCCGTTTTATCCAACCGGTATGAAAAAAACGGGAATTCGATTTTGGAGTAAAAATTAATTATTAAATGTAACTAAATCATTAAGTTTTTATTGTAAATTAGTTACAAGTTCATAAGCTGTGTGAGTAGCTGTAAGCAAGCAACATTAAAATTTTAAAAATTATATTATGAACTCAGAGACAATATTACCATAAGTATTTTTGTTTCAAAATATTTTAATTTTGATTAAGCACAAATTACAGATTTACCAAAAATATATCGTATAACACATGTTTAGAAACATTTTACCTACATTTCTTGAAAACGGAACAAACTTACAATTAATAAACTTATTAAACAACTGAATTTAGGGAACAAATTAAATATGTAACAAATTAAATATAACAAATTTAAAAAATAAAAACATGAATATTCAGATACAAAACAGTCGTCATTTTCCTCAGGTCTATTGTAAACTTCATGTGTCCAGATTTTATACCGTACAAAAATAAAATTCATTTTTTACGGTTTTAAATTATTACACACAAAATTATTGTAAAAATATTTTAATAAAGTGCCCTTATAAATAAATCATTGTCACATACTTTTTAATGAAATAGAACATGAAAACAAAGAGTGAGACGAGTGATACAGAATTGTAGAATTTGTTAAAATAGGACAATAAATTTTCCTGTTTAAAAAGAGGGCCACCAAGAACAAACTACCTAGGGCCACAAACTGGTCATTATTGTCTCTTATCAACTAAGGTCACAACACTAAGGAAGAGGCGAGGGGAAGTACAGGAGCGGGTATTTTATTTTCAATAAATTTTTGGCTTTAGTGTAAACTTATATTTTATAAAGTACGTTCACTGGGTTGTCTACACTCGATATGGCCATTCGACTCCGACGCTATTTGGTTTCGTGGTATTTCATCCCTTAAACATTACCTACACTCTGTAATTTCTCTTTCGTCCTTTATGATACCCCTGTAAGGCGCCCAACAAGGATTAAAGGTGACGAATGGTCAACGGTCCTCAAAGGAACAGTAGACAATGTTTTACCAACGGGGCGGTGCCAGAAACTAGCACATGGGTCTCCGAATGAAACCCGAAGGCTCAAAGATAACAGTTTACCACTTGCTTCACTCTATAGGGCGCTGATAATGTTTACAGAGTAATTTTATCGTACTCTTAATTGTAAAATGAGAAATGACATAGGATTAAGAAGTTGAAAATTTTTAATACTCAAGACCGCACTGCGGAGATGAATTGTGAATTGTTGGATGAAAACATGACGTGCTGGCGGGCGCTTCTTGTCAAATGACGTTTAGGAAGCCAAGACACACGCGCGCGCGCACATAGGAAGCGTTGGTGATGTAGATGCACTTATTTTTGAACCAGAAAAGGCGCTTCGCCTACTCCCTAACGGAAGAAGAAGAAGAAGAAGAAGAAGAAGAAGAAGAAGAAGAAGAAGAAGAAGAAGAAGAAGTCTTATGTTCGGCTACCTCTTTAATAAATATGACAGTTTGTAAGTGTAGAGTGTGCCGATTTGTCTGATAGACGGAGGATTATTCTTTAGAATTAGATTCTCAAAACAAAATAAAAACTGCTGCAGAAGTCACCGACGCGTGCACAGCAAACGACAGAAAATACGTATTGTTACGACGGTCTCACTGATCGTCGTACGGTACAGTGGAAAACAAAATACAGATACCAATGAAGTCACTAATAACCAGCTTTAATTATCACAATTAGTAATTTGTAATCAACAAGATAGTCTCTTACAACAATTGAAGTAAAAATTGTCCACATGCAATAATAATGTCAACTATAAAGAATTCCGCACTAATTAGAACACAACAATAATTCGCTAAAAACACATGATCCGCGCTAAAGAAATCGTTCAACACCACTGAACTCATAAGCCGGCTGCTATGGCTTTATATACGTAGCGCACGTGTTCTAGAAATCTTCTATCCTCAATGGGCACGCTACTTAATGCTGACGCTAGTGCGTATCTCAAGTAGCCTCTTGAAGAATCTAGAACAACCTTGAGCGCAGTCTTGACTGAGGTACAACACACTTGCCGGGGGAACGGGTCGAGGACGCTCTCGGCTATTCTACGCGGTTCGATAGAATATCGTTACAGTATGAAGAAACAATTAATTATTCAAATTATAAAACAGCGTCGTCTCTACGTAACTCAAACGTTGTCTTGCGTTTTCTCTGTACTGACGGAAAAACTATACAAACAAAATTTGTTCAATGAATATTGTTTAATTTTATATATAAAGCCAATTTAATAATAACTATTCTTCATTTAACAGTTAAATTTAAGTAACAGTTAAATTTGCTACTCGTGTCTACATAAAATTTAAAGGTCCAAAATACACTCGATGATTACTGCATTTAAAATTATATTTATAAGTATAATTAAGCAATTAAATTGTGCCTAATTATGTATAATTAAGTATGTTAAATTGTAATTATCAGTATGTTAAATTCTAATGTTGTATTGATTATGTTTTCGGAATATTATAATTATGTCTATCTATTTTAGTAAAACAATATGTAAGTATAGTAATTATTTTGCTGATGTAAAACGCACCGTCACACACACACACACACACACACACACACACACACACACACACACACACACACACACACACACACACACACACACACACACACACACACACACACACACACACACACACACACACACACACACACACACACACACACACACACACACACACACACACACACACACACACACACACACACACACACACACACACACACACACACACACACACACACACACACACACACACACACACACACACACACACACACACACACACACACACACACACACACACACACACACACACACACACACACACACACACACACACACACACACGCGCGCGCGCGCGCGCGCGCGCGCGCGCACACACACACACAGATTGACCCAATCAGTTGGTTAATTGGTTATGTGTTTGATTATTTCTGTATTCTCCGTACACAGATCCTGATGTTGACAATAAATATTATCGAAACGTCGACACAAATAATGTAATATTTGTATTATTCTTATTGATCGATCCTCGCTAAACCTTCCATCGTTAAACATTTATTGATCGACGGTCACTACTAATTTTACGATTTTATTAAAATTTAAAATCATTTACCAATACCACATTTGTTTCTGATTCTGATTAATATTCTGAAATAAAAAAATTTAATTTTGTCCAGCAATGTATCTTCGCAAAAAATTGTTGTGATAACTAAATTTAAATTTAAACTACATTGTTTAAATATAATTAAAGACTTTGTTAAATATATAATTTCTTTTACTTATTTTGTTTTCCTCAATTATTTGACCCTGCGCGCACGCCAGTGTTACTAACTAAAAAAAAATACGTGGAAACCCCACGCAACTCCTCCCATCATGTAGCACATTTTAACGTCCGTACAATTGCTCATCCTCTCGGCCGAGAGTTACCGTCCCCTATGTTCACGTGCAAACTCCTGCCTGCATGCCAGATGAGTAGACAGCAGACAGTACAGTATTATTCCATTAGTCGACCGCTAACGACAAGGAAATACAATATCCATTAGTTTGCTAAATTAAATCCCTGTCGTTTCCATGAGGAATGCCTATAGGAAATATCGAATGATAGTCGCCGCTTGCTCTGCAATACAAACGCTCAATCCTTCTAACCCACTGCATAGTAGTAGTATACTGTTGGTCACGCCGCACTTCTGGGTTCGGCTTTCAGAAGCAAACTAATACATTCACTATATGAGTTATAATATCAGTTGTTTAGACACTGACTGTGTTGAGTGTAAAGTGTAGTCTAATTTAGAAAAACGCATACCTTATTTTATATATTCTTCTTCTCCTCCTTCTTCAGCACTACGGCCCAACGTAAGCCCTGGCTTCCAACACCAGTCTTATCGAAAGTCTCCTGTCCATTGCCATCTCAGTGTGACTCGTCACATCCATTCATATGAGATCTACTACCACATCTTATCCTAGGTCGGTTCCTGTTTCTGCTTCTATAGACCTGCGTCCTCAGACTTTTCTTTGGCATACGATGATCATCCATTCGCTCTAGGTGACCTAACCATTATATTCGTTGAGCTTTTACGAATCTTACAGTGTCTTCATGATTTATTAGCTCATCTTTTTCCTGGTTATTTAGTCAGTATAGAATACAAAACAAGTCAATTTTTTAGAGCAGAATTTACGAGAAATTCTTAGTATAACATACATTTTGTAATTTTTTTCTTTTGATATACCGTAATTAGGAGCTCAGAAAATAGGCTTTCCCGTGCGCACGTGACGAATTCCCGTGTGAGGCGAAGCCGAGCACGGGAAGTTATGCAAGCACGGGAAAAGCGTTTATGGACGTATAAGGAACGATATTTTTCATTACACCTCTCTGAAAACAAGACAAAAAAATCTACACGTATTAGAAACCTTTATTTGGAAACATGAACAAACAAGTATATCTTTACTTTTTCCTAAATGTAACATTTATATAACAATTTTTTAGTATAAATATGTAATCCTTCAGCAGGTACTTCATTTTGTAGAACTGAAATGTTTTTAACACAAGTTGAAGTTGAAGGTGCTACTTTAATTTTATTTTCTTGACCTCCCCAACTATAATGGTTTCTGATGTTGATGTTGTATTTTCTGATGTAGTGATTTTCATATCTTTCATTAGACTTCATAGATAGTAATTCTGCAGGTACTTTTGCTGCTTCAAGTAATATTTCTTCATCTGGATAAATTATTTTGAAATTGTTTTTAATAAAAATTCAAAATATGTTAACAAATCAGATCTTCAAATATCTGTGGGGGAAGAAATTCAACATCAAGTTGGATTAAAGAAATCCAAAAGGATTAAGGAAAAAATAATATACACTCAGAAGAAGCAATTGAAAGACAAGTTTTTCTGGTAAAAGTTTTAAAAATGGAAGGAGTCTAGGGTAGGAGAGATAAAAACGCAGGTTCTAAGTGGACTGAGGACAGGAAGAAGAGACACAGTGAAAAGATGAAAGAATTTTGGAGAAAAGGAAAAGAACAAAGAATTGACATTGACATGTGGTCCTTAGATGGCCGATACAACAAAAATTCAAAAACAGTCCAACACACAAGTGTTGTTTATCGTTGCTAAGGAAAATAAACAAGCGATTTTTAGAGTTACTAAGGAACTTTCAGTAGCATATTTTATTGCGACTGGAAAGTAGGCGGCGTCATTATATTAACGATAAGTAAAGCCAGAAAATAAATAATTATAAAATTTATATCTTTTATACTTCCGAAAGTAACATAGTGCGATATTCGACGAGTTTATTCTACTTTATTAAATATTATAGTTATTTTTAACTAAATTAAGGGTTATTTTAATTTTTTTAAATTAGTTGTTTTAAATTATTTTAGGGTTGAAAGTTAGCGCACGGAAAAGTTTTTGGTGTGGGCGCAGCGACAAGAGCACTTTTCTGTGCGCTAAACAGACACGTAAACATAGTGTTTTCAGAGAGGTATAATGAAAATATTTTTACTCATTTCTCAGTGCTTTTTGTTTATTTATTTTTTGCTGGAAAATGTCGCTTAAACTTAAACGTCTCACGTTTATCTAGTTCGTGTGAATATATATATATATTTCAATCACTTTCTGCTACAGTCCGTTTCTTGATGTATATAATACTATAATACTTATAACTAATTTACCTCAAGATATATTTTTTCCTTTAGGAACATGTTTCGGGAGATCCTGTTCTCCCATCTTCAGCCTTCGCCATCTTGCTTCTGGTGCAGTATATAACCGAAATAAAAAATAGTCTCCAACTAATACTAAAACAAAATTACTTTGAATTTAATAGCAAAATTTATCAACAGAAAGAAGGTTTAGCAATGGGATCACCATTATCAAGCATAATAGCAGAAATATTCCTACAACATATAGACACCAAAATACAAAATATCATAAAAACACATGACCCAGATGGCATATGGATAAGATATGTAGATGATGGACTATATGTATCAAATAACAAAAACACAAATGCAGAGAACATACTGAAACAAATCAATAACATACATCCCAAAATACAATTCACAGAAGAAAAAGAAAAACATAACAAAATCAACTATTTAGACATAACCATCACAAGATACAACAAACACATACAATATGCAATATATAGAAAACCAACTTCCACTAACATCATTATACCTAACCATTCTGACCACCCACCACAACATAAAATGGCAGCATTTTATTCGTTATTTAACAGAATGTACAAAATACCCCTAAACAAACAAGAAACTGACAAAGAAAGAAATATAATATACCAAATTGGTTATGCAAATGAATACAATAAAAATACTATGATCAAAATAGAAAATAAAATCAAATACAAAATAAAAACTGAACAATTAAGAAATAATCAAACTGAACAACACATAAATAATAACAACAACAAAAAATGGGCCACATTCACATATATAAATAATAAAATGACAAAACTAACAAAACTATTTAAAAACACAGATATAAAAATAGCATACAAAACTAATAAAAATAAATTACAAAATCTAAATAGCTCACACAACAAAGATAATACAACAACCAACGGTATATACAAAATTGAATGCCAAGATTGCAATAAATGTTATATAGGACAAACAAAAAAACAGCTGAAAAAACGTTATTTTGAACACCTAAATGCATACAAAAAACCAAATATATATAAATCCAATTTAGCCACACATGCAATAAACACAGGACATGAATTCCCAGACATAACCAATGTAACACTAATAAAACATATACCACACAAAGGCACCATAATGAACATTTGGGAAAATTTACAGATTTACAAACATAAAACACAAAACAAATTAATACCAGAACAAATACAAATCAATACAAAACATGACACAATATTCAAAGCACTCAACATCGAAAATACACAAAATACAAAAACAGATACCACAACCACACACAATAATGCAACATTGAAGGACCAAAGACCAACAAACCACCTTAATAACATCCAGAAGCCAACACACAAATACTGCACCAGAAGCAAGATGGCGAAGGCTGAAGATGGGAGAACAGGATCTCCCGAAACATGTTCCTAAAGGAAAAAATATATCTTGAGGTAAATTAGTTATAAGTATTATAGTAATATATATATATATATTACATTTAATATTTATAGTTAAATTTACCTCAAGATGTTATTTTTCTATTTGGAACATGTTTCGAGAGTTCCTGTTCTCTCATCTTCAGCCTTCGCGATCTTGTTTCTGGTGAAGTATTTGTGTGTTGACTGCTGGATTGTATTAAGGTTGTTTGTTTGTCTTTGGTATTTTAAAGTTGTATTATTGTTTGATACAACGTTGGCCTGTAACCTTTAGTATGGGTTTTCTTATGTTTAGGTAATGTGCCTTCGTGTGGACAGTGCGTTCAGAAAACTGACACACTGACTGCGCAGTAAAACAGCTCGTCATATGATTCTGTGGCGTCTGCGTCTCTCGGTTTCTTTTGAGGACATCGACTTAGGCTTGTACAGTCATTAGAGTGTGAATTGAACACTGTTACGACGGAACGCTCTCGTATGGTCGAGAGTGTCGTTCTACACATTTCTCGGCTAGCCGAGCAGGTGCGTGTCTCTGTCAAAGACATGTACTAAGGACCCTCTAGTCCTTTCGAGTGCTTGTTAACGACGAAAATTATGGAAAAATATTCTGAAACTTCTGCAAGCTGTATAAATAAGTTTTTGGTGAAGGGTTTGAGAGGATCGGTCAAAAATATAACACAAATTTTAACTTATTCGTTTCGACGTTTCGACAGTGTTTATTGTCATCATCAGGAACTGTGTGTGAATACAAAGAAATGTCAAACACAACAGAACAAATATTTGAGTGAAATTGTTTGTGTTTGTGAGTGTGTGTGTGTGTGTGTGTATACGCGCGCGCGCGCGTGTGCGTATGTGTGTATCATTGTATATGTGAAGGAGTTGATATAGTTTGTTTTATATCTTCGAATGTTATCTTTAAAGACAACGAGAAAAATTATAATATCACAGAACTTAATTTATACAATATTACAATTGAATCAGCAGTTTGAAGAAGGGAACAAGCGCTAAAAAATTGAAATTCGTTTTTTTGCACCAGACGTGTGTTATATTATGGACGCTCATTGTCAGCTATAAAACGGGAACGAAAACCACCCACGTGCTGGTGTAATCGGCCTTGGAAATACACGTCAGGTTGAAGAAGGGAACATATCCCGGTTTTGTTTCCTTCTTCAAACTGTTACCGAGCTTGTCCACCATGAGCGCTATGGTCGCGCTCTCTAACAGCTGATATTTGTATCCGGCAACATTTGTGTTTTTATAGATAAACACATTAAAGAATTTCCTGTTAAAGAAACACACTACAGTAATAAAAATATACAGTATTTGAGTGCTGAACTGAACATTAAAACCATGTATGAATTCTTTTGTAAAAAACACCCTAATCTTGCCAATAAGATAAAATATGACTTTTATAGAAAGTACATCCATGAAAATTATGATTATAGATTTGGACGTCCTCAAATATTTATGTATGTAGTTCTTGCGAGGAGCTTACTTCAAAGATTAAAAGTCCGCATCTTACCGAGAATGTAAAGCGAGCTGCTGTCGCCGAAAAGATCATTCATGTTCGCCGCGCTAAGAAGTTTTATAACAAACAGAAAGAAATAAAAACCCTTTGTTCTAATGACCCGGAAGTTGCAGCACTTGTCTTCGACTTCATGTAAAACCTCCCGTTACCAAAAATACCCGTTCAAGAAATGTTCTATTTAAGGAAACTCTGGCTGTATGTGTTCTGAATACACGATATTAAAACAGACTGCCGATTTCTACGTTTATCCCAAGGGAGAAGCTAAACGTGGACCTGACGAAGTATGTAGTTCAAAATTAAAAACATGAGCCCTGAGATTAAAGGACTTCACGTTTTCAGTGACCCCTTCGGAGGCCAAAACCGCAACAACACATTAGTGCGCTTTTTTCTTGCATTGGTTGCTACTGGGCGATTTAGAAATATTTATCAATACTTCCCAGTGGAGGACACTCGTTTCTGCAATGTGATCGCAATTTTGGACTGCTAAAAGAAAAATCAGACGAACGGACAGAATTTACACCCCACAATAATACGCTGGTTTAATTCAAACCTCTAAGACAAGTCCTCATTTTCGATTTCCATGTACAGACAGAATACTCCTTACCAAAAGGTTATTTAACAGCATCTGAGTTCATCGATGGTTTGGTGAAAAAGACTTTCTTGCTGCATAAGCCAAAGACAGGAATACCCCAGATCCCAAAGGAAAAAGCTTACAATAAAAAAATTCTAATACAAGACAAGAAGATCCAGGACGTAGCCAAGATAGTTACATACATTCCATATGAGTACAGACCATTTTATGAAGAAGCGCTGATGAGACCAACTTCAGCAACAACTGCAGATGACGGTGGAAGTGAAGGGGAGTAATGATTTTCTGAGTACATTTTGGACACAATGCTTTCAAAACATGTGAGTAGTATAGGAATTTACTGTATACGTTGTGTTAGTAATGTTTTGAGAAAATAAAATTTTTCTGATTTTTTTGATAATCGATTTTTATGCCTTATTCATAATCAGTTTGAAGAAGAGAACGAATCCATGTTATTAGTATCGTAATATTTTTTTAGAATAGTCCAACTGATCTGTCCAAGGTACTGGAACAACGGGTTAATGTAAAGAAGGTCATATAAAAGTTTGGTTAAGAAAAAATAATAAATAAGATAAGTAGGAATTTTTTTTTGATTTCCCAAAAACACATTTTTGGATTAGTTCCCTTCTTCAAACTGTTGGTTCAATTTAAATTACTCATAATGTAATGGTATTTTAAATTAATTATAAAAGCAGTAATCAACAATTAAATATTAGAATTGGTATAGAAAGCGTTTATACATATACCAGTCAACATATAGCATAGTAAAATATATTATAGCTAAATACACATTATAGGGATGTTCAATTATGTAATTATTAAAAGTTATTTTTATCATGTTTCCCTCATTACTGGTATTAAAAACATCATCATTAATTTAGAAAATTCTATATTACATAATAACTGTAGAACTTTACGAACTTACATCAGATAATTTACATAATATTACAAAAACAAGTTTATGGTAAACCTATCTATCAAGTAAAAATGGATAATACTTATAATCATATTGTTGTAAATTATAGTACAGAGTACAATAGAATACTGTAAAATTATGTTTATGTCAACAATTGTTAATATTCTATCTGTGGATATATGGATGACATGTTATTGCCATCTTCATTTATATCATCATGTTTTTTCTGTTATCGGTTGTACACCTAATACCTGTTTTAAATCATTACTTGTTATAGGATCGAGTCTTGCAGATCCTTTCACTGGTCGAATAAATCTCATTTACCTGAGTACCTGAGTCAGGTAGATTGGCGCAGCTGAGGTGTTGTGAAGTACCTGAGCCAGTTAAATTGGCCAACTAAGGTGAGGCGATAGAACTGACAAAGTTGGCAAAAACGTGAAATTAGCCTCAGAAGGCTACATTTGTTTTATTGGAATCTACTGAAAACAAATGATAAAATAGAAAGTCTGGTCGTTGTTTGCTAGTTCAACAACACAACGCTTTAGAAACCAACCTCGCAAGTCGCCAACCAGTTACATGGTTTAAGTCAGAGCTTTTCAATTAATTTCTGCAGTAGGTTGGATCGTTCCGCGTTTAGATTAGTTGATAGACTAATTTTCTCCGCGTACAGACTAGTTGATAGAACGCAACCCCATCCCTCTTATAGTTGCTTGTTCATGCGAACACGTCCGACATGTTGGAAGCGGAGAGCAGTTGTTCCCATATACAACTGTTGACCGTCACTGTTTTTGCAGCCCTACTTCTACAACTTAAAAAACGGGCTGTTATCTACATTAATCATTATGACAATGTTATAAAATAAAAGATCAAAGAATATATATATATATATATATATATATATATTGCAACGATACTCTTAACAACTCACTTTTGCACGTATGCTATTACTTATTTGTGCACACTTACCCACGTCTCGAAGGTATACCCTTCTTCTGCAGTATTTACCTTGATGTTTCCCAGCTAGGTCGCAGGCTTTGGTAGTTAATTGAGGGTGGATAAGCACGTGAATATCGTTACAAGTAAAGAGTACAGAGGATTTAGTACTGGTTGTGAAATTAGTACGACTTTGTTAATAAAATTATATTCATTTTGTTTATTAATTAAGAACTGCAATTTGTCATGTTATTAATTAGTGCTAATTAGTTCTGACATGGACCTCTAGTCGTAATGATGTACGGCTGGCTGTAGCTGCGTGTGGCTGTCCCTGCGTCCTCTAGTATATTGCTCTGTTTCCTCTCCTCTCCTCGTCTTTTCCCTCGTGGATGTCTCGAAGTTCTACGTGGACTTCTTGAAGTTCATGGACGACGTTTCGACTCCTCGTAGTTTACGGTATTATTGTCTTTTACATCACTCGTGTATATCACTAATTACTTTCACCGACGTACTGCCGGTTCCATCGCACTTTAGTTTACGTGATACGATTTATCACATTACTTAAACTTTGTAAAATTTGCGGTGGTGAGATGCGTGGACTTCACGTGCTGTCTGTTGATGATCTGAGCAAGAGTGTGTCGCTCACTGGGGTTTTATACTCCTGCCGGCGTTCAACTCCTGTTGAAAACTGTTTGGACAGAGTTGAACAAGTCAGCGCGTCGGTTTATTAACTAATTACAACCTACGCGTCTTTCTATGAAGCGCACACGTTTTTATAAATATTATTTGACAAATTGTTAGGTACATTAATAAACTTAAACTATGGAAATTATGAACATTAAGGTGTGTAAACTATGGAAGTTATGGAAAAATTTCACACGGTAGCTGAACGGTTTCCACGATCATAGACCTCTTAGTATCGAATTGTAGCGCCGGGCACCAGCTGTGTTTCTACATATGTCTCTGATTCGTGTGACTTCTGATTTTCGTTCAGCACTTAAAAAACTGTTTAAAATTTTCCATAATAGTATACATAATTCAACTTGTTCTTCATTTGCACACACACACACACACACACACACACACACACACACACACACACACACACACACACACACACACACACACACACACACACACACACACACACACACACACACACACACACACACACACACACACACACACACACACACACACACACACACACACACACACACACACACACACACACACACACACACACACACACACACACAAACTGATACCAAACGGTTGCCTGCAGCAATGACGTCACAGCTGCCGGTCGAGGCGTGTTTCGTCTTCCTTCGCTGCGTTTAAAACCAACAAGGCTTGGCAATTCCATATGCATGTTCACTTACAATTATTTCCTTATTTAAAATTAATTAATACGTTTGTTTCTATTATTTATGTCTTATAACTAACGCTTAATTATTATCATTTTCATTATTTACATCTTTCACACGACTCATACGTGCGTTCGTATGTTCTCATACCGCAGTCAGGGGTGGATACGGAGACTTATGCTAAACGTATCGTTGCATAAATTTCCCTGCTGGATAAATAAAATTTGAATTTTATTCAAATTTTATTTCTTTGCTCAGAAATTATTCTTTTTTTTTTATTAAAACACACTTAGTGGTTATAAGGGTTCTTAAAATTTTTTCAATCTTTCCCTGGGTGGATTACGTCCCTCCCATGGATTTATAAGTTGACTTTGTTTTTTTTTATCCATAGAATTTACGGAATGCTGATGCACGGTACTTTCCAATAGTCTTTCTTTTTGTCGGATCGTAGACGATAAAGGTGTGTCGTCCTTTCCTTCTTTGTAATAAGTAGGGTCCCTCGTACAGTCTGAATCGTTTCTTTGCTGTATTGTCGATTTGTTTTCCCACTGGATTGCTTCTTAGTAGCACTATCTCTCCTTCATGGAATGTGATGAATTTGTGCTTTCTGTTAAACCTGTCGATCCTCTTCTCTCCAAGTTTTTCCATCCTTTTCTTCGCATTGTCGTACTTGTGAATCAATGGAATTTTCAGGTTTTGGTTTGGAGCTTTATCAATGTTTTTAGACCAGAATCTAGTAGGTATTTTATTCGTTTCCAGTTCCGCCGGTGTATATCCCGTAGCTTCACTGTATGTAGCATTTATGGCTTGTTCGAAAAATGATAAGTACTCTGCCCATCGGTTATGTTGTTCATTACAGTAGATGCGTAAATGTTTTCCTAACTCTTTGTTTACCCTTTCAGCAAGGTTTCCTTGTGGGTGTCGGATTAACGTTAACACTGGTTGTATGCCGTGCAGCGTTAGGGTTTCTGCCCGTGCTTTATTTTGGAATTGTTTACCTTGGTCACTCAATATCGTTTTGATTTGACCATACTTCGGTACGTATTTGCGTAGTATGACATTCAGTACACTTTTAGTGGTGGGTCTTCGAATAGTGTAGAGTCGAACTGCCTTGTTGAACACATGTATACATACAAGTATGTGTTTTTACCCCCGTGAATAGCTCTCGGAAACGGGCCCAGGAAGTCTACTGCTACTAATTCTCCCTTTTCCTGTGTCTTGATATTTTGCATATCTACGTAGGTGTGAAGATTCGGATGTCGGGCTGTTTGACATTCGTAGCATCCTTTTAAGATTGCTTTTATTCTTCTAAACATATTATTCAAAATGAAGTCTTTCTTTAAAGCTAAATGGCATTTTAAAGCAGACGTATGTGCTACACTTTGATGACATGGTATAATTAGGGTTGTTTAGCATCTCTGGTGATAGGACTATTTTCCAATCATAATTGACGAGTTTGTACAATATACTATTTTTTATTGTATATCTACTAGATAGTGGTGATAAATTCATGTGACTTATTTGAAGACCTTTGTTTTGTTAATTTGCTATATTGTTTAATAAATATTTAACTTTATCATGTGTTTGATATGTTATGTTTAATATTCTAACATCGTTCCACTTACCTTCATGAGTTTCTTGTGTCTCTTGCGGTGGATAACGACTTAGAGTGTCGGTAATTATATTATCCGAGCCTTCTTTACAATATTTTATTGTGAATGAATACTCTTGTATGGCCAGTACCCATCTCATTAGTCGTGCATTTGTTGCTTTACAACTTAATAAAAATGAAAGCGCTTGATGATCCGTGTGTATCTCGAAGTGTGTTCCATACACATAATAACGAAACTGCTTCAAGGCGTATACTATCGCTAAGATTTCCTTCTCTGACGTACAGTAGTGTTTTTCTGATCCTTTGAAGACTCGATTGTCGTATGCGATGACTCGTAGCTCTCCGTGGTTATTCTCTTGATACAGGACACTCCCTACTGCATAGTCACTGGCATCTGCGTAGATTAAAAATCGTCCTTCCCGTTGTGGGTGATGCAGCATAATGTTATGTAGAAATACATTTTTTACTTCACGGAACGCTTCTTCATGATGTAGCTCCCATTTCCATTTGCTTTCTTTTCTAGTGAGTTCTAGAAGTGGTTGGATTTTCTCCGCATATAATGATGAAAAACGTCGGTAGTATCCCGTGAGTCCTAGGAATGCTCTTAACCCTTTTATGTTCTTGGGTCTTGGGAACTCCGTTATACTCTTTAGCTTGCAAGGGTCTGTTTGTATTCCCTTGTCAGATATTATGTGACCTAAGAATTTTATTGAAGTTTTAATAAATTCGCACTTTTCTAACTTCAGTGAGAGGTTAGCGTCTCTGAACTTTTGAAATATAGTGTTCAGATGCTGAAGGTGTTCTTCCAACGTTGGCGAGATTACAAGGATATCGTCCACGAAGATCATGGTGTATGGTTCCACCTCTGGTCCTAGTGCATTTTCCAAACACTTTACAATTGCTGCGAGGCTTGTACTCAATCCAAAGGGTACTACTCGATGTTGGTAGCTTTTGTTCTTGTACAGGAATGCGGTGTATTTGCGATCTTGTTTGCGAATGGGAATTTGCCAAAACAACGAAGACAAGTCTAACTTGGTTAGATATTTTGCTCCTTGACATTTGTTAAATAATTCTTCAATATTCGGTGCACAATCAAAATCCTTTTCGACGACTCTATTTAGATTCCGCATGTCTAAACACAGTCTTATTTCGTCCGTCTTCTTTTTGACGACAACGAGACGATTGATGAAGCTGCTGTTGGACCGCTCTATTACGCCGTTATCCAACTTCTGATTTCCTCGTCGACTGGTTCCGCATATTTCATGGGGATCGGATACGTCCTCCGTACGAACTTAGTAGGATCGGTGACCTGAATCTTGTGTTCATAAGTATTCGTAATTGTAGGCACGTCGCTAAATATATCTTGATATTCCTGTATCAAGTCTTCTGTTAACTCTATTCCTTCATGTTGATTGTCCTCTTGTGTATTGATGTCACTTGCAGCGTGTTTTACAGCTGGTCTGGAGACGACGATTGGTTCCTGTTCTTCTTCCACGTTGTTTTGTCGTTCTTCAAATTTAATTACGTAGAGTCCTCCCTTAACTTTGCACGTTATTGAATTGTTTTCTAAATTAATAACTGCTCCTAATTTATTTAATACGTCGATACCTATGATACACTCATATGTAAGCTTATCTACTACTATCATAGGAATATCGCATTCAAGTTTATTACATTTAAAATTAACATATATTTGTTGTGTGGCAATCTGTTTAATGTTTGTCGCCGTTGTTATATAATAATTGCTTATCGGTAACACTGGTGCATGTCTGAAGTGGTTCCTGTTCTTGTTGATGCAGATCCGGCTGATTACGGATACCTTACTTTCAGTGTCGACAAGGAGTTTCATATTTAAATTATTTATTGTTCCCCTAACATAGGACAATAGGTTTTATATAACGTTATTTCCTGTTGTGTATCTGTAATGTTTAGGGTGTCATGCAAATCATGCGTGTGCAAGTCGTTTATTAAACCTGTACGTACTGGCGTTTTGTTACCCTTCTGTAGTCATACAGTTTTCTTATCGGTTGGTGTTCTACGATCACCCCCTTCCTCTTTGGACGTTGACGGGTGTGTCGGCTGTTGCACAATTTTATTTTCATAATTACTTTTTATTATGATTATTATTTGTTTTGATGTTTTGTACATTGGAATTGTACGGTTTTACGTGTTTTTCGACGAAAATGGGTGGGCGTACGCTCCTTTATTCGGAGTCGGGTTACCTTTTTCATAGGGTTTTTTATACTCTTTCCACTTATCTTTCCGTATGTCTTCTCCTTTAGTTCGAACTGCGGCGATTTGTGGTGTATTTGATTTTGCGTAGAGTACTGCTGCTGCTGCGGTCTGTTGTCTCTCCTTTCGTACTCTTTATTAACAAACTGTGATGATTGCGTCACAAGTATAAGAAGTTCCTCAATGGTTTTAACTCCTTGGGTATATACGGCGAGTCTAATGTGTCTGTCAAAATGGTAGCTTAGTTTTAATACTAATTCGTGCTCAGTGAAACTTTGTCTAAGGTGTTTACAACGTTCGACGAGTTGTATGATGTAGTCTTCCATGGATCCTTTGCTGTTGACGTAATACCGCCCATACTCCAGCTGGTCTCGTACCTCTCTCTGGGTATGTATATACCAGTACCGATTTTCGAAGGATGCCTTGAACTGTTCATAAGTTTCTGTTTGGTCCCGAATAATCGTATACCATTTGGATGCTGTTTCCTGGAATTGTCGACTTACAAAATCTATACGTTCTCTGTCGCTTAGGTTGCTCCCTATTGTTGCTATTTCTCGTTCACACTTTTGTAAAAATTCGATGGGGTTCTCCCATTTGTTGCCTTTAAAGCTGATCTTCTCTCGATCCTCTACTTTTGCAGCACACATCATTATAGCACTTGGTCGTCTCTTGACCTCCGCTCGTAGTTTTTCTACCTCCTCTTGTTGTTAGTTTAGTTACCTTATCTTTCATGTTGTTAATTTCCATGGAGTGGTGCGTAGTTGTCTGGGTCCTCACAGTGAGTTCCTTTGTTCTATTTGTGTTGTCCAGGATGAGCTCATTTACGTCCTTGTTTTTGAGATCTTGCTCCTGCTTCGTAATTTTAAATTTTTCATTCCACTGTTTAGCCAGTTGTTTAATGTGTTTTTTTATTTCACGGTTGTATATTCACGCTGTTCTCTGAACTTGCTATCGATCTTTACAGCTTGTTCATTAAGTGACTGTTGAACACGCTGCTCGACGGCTTCAACGCGTCAGTAAGCTCTGTTTTCAAAGTGTTACTGACGAGTTCTATCTTAGCTTCTAACCTCGTATTATTACTATCTATTTTACTTTTTAACTCATCATTATTACTTGAGTTTTTAATCTCGTATTACTATCTTCTAATCTTCCTAATTTATTTTCTAATTTTTCATTGCTACTTTCTAATTGAGTTTTTAGTTCTGCACTATTCGTTTTCAACTCCTCTTGCAGTCGTTGAAACATCGTTTCGAAGTCGATTGTTGGTTGCTTCGTCATTGTACACTACGGTGTCCTAATTGATTCGTTATACTAATTATGTGTTTAATTATTGGTCCACCTTGACTTTATATTTTTTTATTCATAATTTATTTTATTTATTTACTAGTATTAATTTCACAACTTTTTTTTCTCTCTGTACTTAAATTTAACAATTTGTAATATTACTTATTACTTGAATTTACTATTATTTTTCATACAATACTTGTGCCAATTATTTATTTGACTTTATTTATATTCTTGGGGCCATTTACTTGTAATGATTACTCTCGTTTTTTTTCGTGTCAAGCCCCACCGTTGGAAGCGACATTAATTATGCAACGATACTCTTAACAACTCACTTTTGCACATATGCTATTACTCATTTGTGCGCACTTACCCACATCTCGAAGGTATACTCTTCTTCTGCAGTATTTACCTTGATGTTTCCCAGCTAGGTCGCAGGCTTTGGTAGTTAATTGAGGGTGGATAAGCACGTGAATATCGTTACAAGTAAAGAGTACAGAGGATTTAGTACTGGTTGTGAAATTAGTACGACTTTGTTAATAAAATTATATTCATTTTGTTTATTAATTAAAAACTGCAAATTGTCATGTTATTAATTAGTGTGTGGGTTAACTAATATTGAAACCCTTATATTACCTTATACGAATATCGTATAATTATAACGTGGCAAACTCTTAGCTCTTATAGTCTAAGACACATTATACACAGAAATTAGACATATATGACCTGGAATATTTACACAGACATATAATACATAACACATATATTATTACAATGCGTGATGAACACGTACAAAATTGAATATTAATATTGACTTAGCAAGTGTGGTTTTTTTATTATGTACCACTTAATTAAAAAAATACATAATTAAACATTTATAAAAATTCTAATACAGACCATTCTATTACTTTATTTAACTATACTCCTAATGTCTCAATTAATTAAAATCTACAATTGAAGTAAACTTTCGTACTTGATTTTACGTTACAGTTACTTGATTTTAATTATTTAATTATAATATAAAAATAATAAAATATGGTTCCTTTCATTACCATTTATTTATGAGATTAATAAGTTTTATGTTCTTTGTTATAAATTATTGTTCTCTGAACTTTTAATGTTTCTGCAACCATTTAACTATGTTGTTACTGTCACCTGGACTCTCGAGTTTTGGGATCTCCTTCCGGTATCACCTTCTCTGTCTCTGCGTCGTTTGGAATTACTCTCTCCGTCTAATGGATACTGAGTTCTGACATGGACCTCTAGTCGTGATGATGTACGGCTGGCTGTAGCTGCGTGTGGCTGTCCCTGCGTCCTCTAGTATATTGCTCTGTTTCCTCTCATCTCCTCGTCTTTTCCCTCGTGGATGTCTCGAAGTTCTACGTGGACTTCTTGAAGTTCATGGACGACGTTTCGACTCCTCGTAGTTTACGGTATTATTGTCTTTTACATCACTCGTGTATATCACTAATTACTTTCACCGACTTACTACCGGTTCCATCGCACTTTAGTTTACGTGATATGATTTAAAACATTACTTAAACTTTGTAAAATTTGCGGTGGTGAGATGCGTGGACTTCACGTGCTGTCTGTTGATGATCTGAGCAAGAGTGTGTCGCTCGCTGGGGTTTTACACTCCTGCCGGCGTTCAACTCCTGTTGAAAACTGTTTGGACAGAGTTGAACAAGTCAGCGCGTCGGTTTATTAACTAATTACAACCTACGCGTCTTTCTATAAGCGCACACGTTTTTATAAATATTATTTGACAAATTGTTAGGTACATTAATAAACTTAAACTATGGAAATTATGAACATTAAGGTGTGTAAACTATGGAAGTTATGGAAAAATTTCACACGGTAGCTGAACGGTTCCCACGATCATAGACCTCTTAGTATCGAATTGTAGCGCCGGGCGCCAGCTGTGTTTCTACATATGTCTCTGATTCGTGTGACTTCTGGTTTTCGTTACTTAAAAAACTGTTTAAAATTTTCCATAATAGTATACATAATTCAACTTGTTCTTCATTTGCACATAACACTAACACACACACACACAAACTGATACCAAACGGTTGCCTGCAGCAATGACGTCACAGCTGCCGGTCGAGGCGTGTTTCGTCTTCCTTCGCTGCGTTTAAAACCAACAAGGCTTGGCAATTCCATATTGTAGCGTGACAGAAAATCCACTACATTGTAAATCATATGAAATGATAAAATTTAATTACATCAAAAAATGTTGTAATAATATTAAATGACATTTAAATAAATCAGAGGAATGAAACACAATAAGATAAAAATCCTCACTACATAATATATAAAAACCACTGTTAAAAGAAACCAAAGAAAGTATTGAAGCAACTCATCAACTCATAAATAATACCAGTACGTTACCCAGGAAGCTCAGAGCAGTAAACCAGTTACATAAGACAATATCCCGAAAAAAGAGACTCAATCAAAGAGTGGTGAATACCAAAATACTCTAAAAACAAATAGAAGAATAAAGTCAGTTCAGTGAAGAAATTCAATACTCCAAACTAAACCTCAGACTGATAACACCAAGTACCTTGGTTCCCAAGAATGAGGAAAGAAGAACAGAAGAGTGAAGACTAGACGAGGGACAAGAATGAAAACTAGAAGAGGGACAAGAATGAATACCAGAAGGAAGATATGAAGAAGGACAAGAAGGAAGACAGGAGGAGAGGAAGACATAGTATGAAAGAAACACCGTAGTAAAACCTATTATTATATAAACTACTATCAATCCCAAACCCACAAAAACTGTGCCAAAGAAAGTATAACATCCCCAAAATCTTATAAAAATGTAATTATTGAGAAAACTAAAGTGTTGTATAGCGTTATAAGAAGTGCACCGGCTAAAGCTATTGTGTAATAAAGAAAATAAACGAGTCTTAACGGTCCATGATGACTAAAGGTCTGGTCTGAGATAATAAGACTCAGAATATCAGAACCAACAGTGAAAGTGAATTTGTATAAGTGTTTTTTAAAAAATGCAATAAACTTAAAGTTGGTGATACTATAACTTAGTAGTATGCTATATCACAACTTTAAAGTCTAATAATAACCAGCATGATAAAATAATAAAATGGAAGGTTTCCAGTATTTTATTATTTTTATGTAAATCCTTATTTAAAAGACCTTTGTAAAAAAGGATGATAATAAATAGAGTATGGGAATTAATGTTTGCTGATGTGGGGAATCACAATAATAATGATTTAAACCAATAAGGAATGGTACTAATATAGTATGAATAAGTGTAACATGTTTAAATAGACTATTATTTCACAGTCCTAAAATCAATGTATTAAATAAATGTATTTGTAAGGTTTATTAGAAAATAAGATTTATGTTATGTATTTTAAAAAAGAATTATGTTTGATAAATAATAACCTACATACCAGTAATAATGTACTAAAAGGTATGCTATGTTAGATTGAAAATAGTCAAAAGAGATATGTTTAAGCTGTATCTGCAATATGTTAAATTGTGCAGATTAATAAACAATGTTCATAATTAATTATTTTAATAACTGTAGTGTTAATTAACTACTACACAAAACAATAAGTTATAGATCATGTTATTTTCATATAATTGTAGTTATGTAAAGTCAGAGGAGGAATCAAGTTTAATTTATTGAGAAAGAAAGAAATATAAAATTCTAAAATCTAGGCCATTTGGTGAAATCAGAGAACCAATATAAAATAGTATAATTCACTAATAAATCCTGTAAACTACCCAGATTTATATAAGATAACACAATTAACTACTACTAGGAATGATCCTATGAATTAAAATGACAATAAGGAAATATACCTTAACATTTTGTAAATTGTCAAAATATATAAATTAATTAATTTTAGAGAGCAATATCAAATCTACAAATTAACACAAAAAACCAGTTCAAAGGTGTAATTTATATGTATTTAAGGAAAGGAAGAGAAATATGACTAATTAAAATTTATTATAATAGTATTAATAATATTTAAAATGGAAGGAATTTTATATAAAAACGGAAATCCAATTTTGAGCCTATATTTCCAAAGTGTGAACAAAATTTGTTAATTTCCACAAAATGTCTACAGATATGGACTATAATAAATCAATTTAAAGGGAATAAGATGATTAAACTAATAATAAGATTAATAATTCATAAAAGTAAGGAATAAAATAGAAAAATTCCATATATAATGTAATATTTTCTAATGTGTATGAAATCGAAAAATGTTAACAATACTTTTTCAAGGATTAACTGGGCAAGATTTATGACCAAGTTAATTAGTCTTTTGTTGAATATCAAGCTGAATAGGTGTGTGACAAAAACGTTCTTTAAACCGAGTCGAACATGAAGCTAACGTTTTAGCCATTGAAATCAGTGAACGAGAGTTAGACAAGTTAAACACTTTTTGAAGCCAATACTATAAAAACATTCACGACAATAGTGAAAACAAACCTCTAACTTCACTATACGAGTGACAGTAAACGGTAAAACATTATATTACAACCGATTTACTCTACAAACCTAACCGCAACTTGAAAACTTAACCGTAATAGTTGAACAAAATAGAAAATAAACTAACTAACGCAAATTTACACAGAACACTTCACCAGAATACACTAAATAGATTAACAGACTTATTACACCAGTGCGGGGACATTTTAGACCTTGATGAAGGTAATTTTATAGTAATTTTCTGACTCGACGCATATACAATAGCCGAGACCAACCCAAGGAGCGGCCATCTTGAAAACGAAACCTGCCTACTACATCGCAGAGACTGACGTCACATCAGTCTTCATTGGTTCGACAAAACATTTATTCTTATATCATAACCTGAATTATTTAAATACTATTGAATAGTAATTATTGTATTTATATGTGTTAACTGTTAATGTTATACTTTCTCGTCACCCTTCTCTGACTATTAATTCTTAATCGCTCAAAGAACCTGTCTTTAATATAATATAACATAAAATTTTGTTCTGTATGACAATCGATAATTCCTGAGACAGAGTCGATAATTGCTCTCCATCGATAAAATATCGATTATGTATCTAAAATTGTCAATAAATCTTTATATTTCTATTATTTTGTATCTGTATTTATTTCACAGGGTAATTTAAGGGTATTTATAAGGCTGAAGGTATTAAGTGAAAAGAATATACTCTATTTTGAACAAGATATTGGATCAGTAAGGAAAGTCACCAATCGATTATTACCTGGAGTTAATCTATTTAACTCCAGACTTGGTGCAAATCTTCAAGAAGTGCTCGACGGTCAATAAATACTTACCTGTTATTAAAATTTTCACAGAACCCTTTAAAAAACAGATTTATCTAGTATACATACTTCTATAAACATAAACAAAATTATTTTATTGTTTGGAAATTCTAATTATTGAAATTTCCATTTTATTTTTATTCTTTTGTAACGACCGACATACAGCGGTCTGGTGACCAAGTGGCTAGCCCAAACAGTGGGATTTGATCAGATTACAGTCATATATAAGGTCTTCTTACAAAGTGACGACGCCAACACGGGGCACTAAGGAAGAAGACAGACACATCGAAAGGTCACGTCTTGTTACAAAGTGGCGTCCAACTTAGAGGGCTTAATAATCTAAGCTTGGCAGCGATTGATTGATAGACAGCAGAAAGATGCAGAGACGAGCTACATCGAAAAAGAAGGCGGCAGAGGCCGAGAAAGAGATTGACATGGGGGATAAGGAGGCAACACCTGTTGAAGATCCAGAAGTATTACTACCCCCGGTAGAAGATAAACAACCCGTACCGCCAGGGAAACAACCTGAAGTAACAACGCAAACAGGGGAAGTTAATATCCCAGAGAAGGAGAAGCCATCGCAAACCGAGGACATGACAACACAAGGAATGCTCAGGCAGATGATGGAGACAATGAAGGAACAGAATAAAAGGATGGAAGAAAACAATAAGAATTTGGAAAATAAAATGGAAGAAACTAGCAAGAAGTTGAGTGAAGACTTGAATAACAAACTGGATTCCACTAACAAGAAGATGGACGAAAACAGTAAGGAAAGGAAGGAAGACAACCATTCATTAAATGAAAAGCTAGAGGATCTGAAGGAAGATAACCGATCCACAAAGGAAGAATTGGGCCGTAAGATAGAGAATACTAAAAAGAGGATCGAAGAAACCAGTAAAAATTTGAGTAAGAAGATGGAAAGGAAAATGGAAGAAAACAATAAGAATTTGGAAGAGAAAATGGAAGAAACCAGTAGGAAAATAGAAAATGACAACCAACAATTAAGGGAAGAATTGAGAGAGGACAATTTACTGCTGAGAGAAGAATTAAGAGAAGCGAACCAAGAGAACATGAATAAGTTAGACGAGAGGATCGAGTTAGCCAAAGAGGAATTAAATAAAAAGATAACAGAGACCAAGAAATCAATAGTAAAGAAATTAGAACAGGAAGTTGTGGTTGTTAACCAGCAGATCCGAGAAGTAGACGAAAGATGTCGGCTAACAGAAAACGAAGTGCTGGAAGTCCGTGAGGTAATAACAAAGGAAATTACTCAGGTCCAAGAACAGCAGAAGACAAAAATAGAGGAGACCAAGAAATTTGCTCTGGTGGAAGTAAATAGAGTAAGAACCCAAGTAACAGAAAAATGCGACGGCGTGGAAGCCGCCATGGTAAACATAACTGGACAGATGCGTCAGAGCCAGGAGGAGATAGAGTCAATCAAAAACAGACCATCGGGATATCACAGTTTCCCCATGTCAGAGAACCGAGAATGGCTGAATTTCCGACAATACAAACGGAAGCCAATGGAGTTCTTGGCACGAATAGAGGAGTACATCGAGAAACACCGAGGGAACCGATGGGTTCAGAATAGAGAAATCCTTGACGAGTCGTTTCGGGAAGTGAATGACCATT
This sequence comes from Magicicada septendecula, assembly GCA_034769895.1. NCBI lineage: Eukaryota > Metazoa > Arthropoda > Insecta > Hemiptera > Cicadidae > Magicicada > Magicicada septendecula. Next base: position 480,453,284 of record CM068369.1, on the reverse strand, counting down.
GGTGGATGGCAAACCGGAGCGACATCAATAACTATGAACAGTTCAGGAGTATGTTCAAGGCCAAATACTGGTCAGAGACCACACAGAATCTCATCAGAGATAATATCTGCCACGGCCGCTACCAACCACAAGTCGGCAGCTCAATGACAGCGTATTTCCTCGGCAAAGTGTGTATGGCCAAGCACTTAGAACCAGCCATACCGGAGGAATGCTTAATTAACAAGCTGTCTTATCATTATGATGAGGAAGTGATTCGCGCTAGGAGGGGCAGCCAGATAAAAACCATCCAGGCAATGACCGAACTCCTGGAGAATTATGAGAACGAAGATTACTACAGGCAAAGTCGTAGGAGAAGTGATGGGCCCGAACCAAGGACGTACCAGAATAATAACCAAGGTGCGAACCACGTAAATAATGGGTACCAAGGAGTTCGGACATACCCGCGAAATAATAATTATAATAATGGAAATACTGGAAATAATACCAATTACAATGACAGTAACAGAACGGGTCCCAACCAACAAAACCCGAATCGACCCTCTAAAGGTTATCAGGGTAACCACCATCCCAACCCTGGTAACTTAAATAGTCAGAGAAGCCCCAATTATGGTAATAGTCCTTACCATAATAATGCTAATCGTGTGGGTCCCAATAATAGTAATTTTAGTAATAATAGGTTTCCTCGCCCAAGAGTGAACTTCATACGGGCCACAGATGGAAGACAGCGAGGTTTCAACCACCATAGAGGGAGCAGTTACCGAAGATACGAAGAAAGGCGGAGGAGCCTAGAACGGGACCAACCGAGGTACTATCCGACGCGCAGGAGTAATAGTTTGGACAACACTGAACAGAGGTCGCACCATGAACGACCAGAAGACCATAGAACCGATCGGCCAGTAACCACCCTGAGCATCCCGAATGAGGCATCCAATAATATGGCTCAAAGAAATAATGATGCCGAGCCTTTAAACGGGCACAGGCAGTAAGAAATAACCAGAACCCATTACTGCTTCTGACTACTGGGTATGATAATGAGAATGAGTGCAATATAGTAAATAATCACAATCGTATTACCATCATCGGGTGCAACTACCTGAAGGACATCCGACAGGAGTTATTGGAAGAGGATAACAGGAGTCCCACCAATAACTTCAATAATGAAATCATACATGTTGACGCCAAGGTAGAAGGCATCCCAGCCAAGTTAATGATCGATACTGGGTCAAACGTATCAATAATAAATACGACGGAACTGGAGAGGATACAGCAAGAGTGCGGAAGAACTTTACCAACATTGCCATTGAATAATATTGTTTTGTTGGGAGCAACCGGCCGACAAAACAAAACTATACGTAGACAAGTCTCCGCCAGTGTGATGAGCTGTGGTATAGCGATAGACATGGAATTCTTGGTGGCGAGCGGTCTGCCATTTAATATACTGGTCGGGTGTGATGTGCTTAGGAGAAATTCCGCCATCATTGACCTAAGAACTGAAACATTGTCACTATATTCAAACGGACATACTTGGACGGCGAACTTGGTGGGTAGTGACCAAGTCGTTCCCGATAGTATCCATCAGCAAATCCGAAAAATCAATTACATCCAACCAACATCCATCATTGAACAGAGAATAGACGACACCTCCAATGAAGATTTATGGTCGCAAAAAATCCAGGAGATCAGGGATTTCCGGAGCGGTACAACTGGAGAAGGGTTAACAACAAACCAAGCGAACAAATTAATCGATATATACAATAAATACAAATCAGTCTTTTCTGATGAGCCCGGTAAAGTGAAGAATTTCCAGTGTACTCTACAATTCCGAGACACTGTAGACTTTAACCGGAAGTCTTACCCCATTGCGCAATCACGAAAGCAGGCAGTAAGAGCTGAAATAGAGCAAATGATTAACCGTGACATTATAGAGAGTAGCCATTCCCCTTACACAAGTCCTATCGTGGCTATTCCTAAGAAAAACGGACAAGTCCGTTTATGTTTAGATGCGCGCGAGATAAATAAAATGATCATAAATGACAGGACTTCGCCCGGTGAGATTGAGGAGATATTAAAACGATTCCACGGTACCAAATACTTCACTACCTGGGATACGGTGTGCGGATACTGGCAGGTGGAATTACATCCACAGAGTCGCCAGTATCTGGCCTTTATATTCGAAGGGCGGAACTACCAGTTTAAGAGGTTGCCCTTCGGACTGGTAAACTCAGTCGCAGTCTTTGTGCACTGCATGGATCAGATACTTGGCCAAGAAGCACTAAAATTCACCACCGTATATGTCGATGACTTGCTAGTGTCCTCAGAAACTTGGGAGGAACACTGCTACCGTGTGGAACATGTCTTACAGAAGCTAGCAGCAAACAATATTACTCTGAAGTTAGCAAAGTCTCATTTTATTGCTAAAGAGATACAATTCCTGGGCTTCATATTAAATGATAAGGGCATCTCACCGTCGGCTGAAAAAGTCGAAGCAATTCAGAACTTTCCTACACCAAAGAATCGAAGGCAGTTACAGTCGTTCCTGGGACTCTGTAACTACTACCGCAAGTTCCAGAAAAAGTACTCCGAACTGACTGCCAGATTCCAGCCGCAACTGTCATCTAAAAATAAATGGATCTGGGGTAATGAACAACAAAACATATTGACTCTCATAAAACAAAAATTTCTTAAACATATTATACTCCGTCACCCAGATTTTAACAAGCCTTTCTTTCTTAATTGCGATGCCAGTGACATCAGCCTCGGCACTACTTTATATCAAGAGGATGAGGAGGGCGAGCATCTTGTAATCTGTTTTGCCAGCAGAGCTCTGAACCAGAGTGAGAAAAACTATCATGTGACAGAGAAGGAGTTATTGAGTGTCGTGTTCGCGTGCGGAAAGTTCCGTACATATATTCTTGGTTATCCCGTTACCGTCCGGACAGACCATAAATCTATCTCGTTCCTTAAGAGATGTAAGCTGAGTCATGGAAGGTTAACGCGGTGGATACTATTGCTGCAAGAGTACGACCTGAAATGGGAGTATATCCCCGGAAGGAAGAATGTCGTCGCGGACGTATTGTCTAGAGTTGACATTGACAAGCAAACGTTCGAGGGAGAGAAGGAGAGTATTCTGAAGGTGTACCATATTCTCAGCAGCAGCGCCGGTCTACAATCAGTTCTAGAACAACTAAGCACACACCAACAAGCTGACCCGAAATTAATTAATATTATCTCAAGATTGGAAGCAGGAGATGAAACCATATCCCGATATTATACTATACATAAGGGAATCCTGTTTTCCAAACCATCATTATGTAAGGAGGAATGGAAGGTAATAATTCCAACCCATATCGAGAAAGAGGTAGTGATCAGTTATCATGTTCGATATGGGCATATGGGCGCTTTAAAGGTGGCAAAGGCCCTGGAAGAAAACTGTTATATAAAGGACATCAATCGGAAGGTACGGAGGTATATTAGAAACTGTCGCATCTGCCAACTCGTAAAAACTAATAACGAGAAAAGAGAAGGGCAGATGATTCCAATAACATCACAGTTTAAACTTGAGAAAGTATTCCTGGATATCTGCGGGCCATTTCCCCGCAGTGGAGGCCGCCACCGATACAGATATATCGTCATCATTATGGACCATTACACTAAGTTCATAAAGCTATACCCAGCAAATCGGGCGACTACGAAGAAAGTTCTTAATATCCTGATCGACCAGTACTTCCCAACCGTCGGAAGACCGGTATCGATCATAACCGACCACGGAACGCAATTCAAGGGGAGGAGATGGCGAGATACACTGCTATCCATGGGGGTTCACACATACAAGACAGCCGTATACCACCCAAGCAGTAACCCGGCCGAAAGAGTCTTACGAGAGGTAGGGCGCCTATTAAGAACATATTGCCATGATCAGCAGAGAAGGTGGCAAGAATACTTGGAGGCCACTGAAGAATTCCTCAACCTGGCCTACCATCCAGCCATAGGAATAACCCCATACTCCGCAATGTACGAGAGACAACCCCCTAGAGAAATTGCAGACATCTTGGAGTTCCCAAGAGAACATAAATATAAATTCAATAAAATTCAATTTTGTAATAAGGTGGCCGAAGATCAGGAGAAACGGCGGAGCAAATACAATAAATGCATGGGTAAGGTTATCCATTATACCATTGGAGAGAAGGTGTTGTTGAAGAATAGGGAATTACCCAGTTCCCTAGAAGGGATAACAAAAAAGTTATTGCTCCTGTATACTGGTCCCTATATCGTCTCAAAAGACAATAACAACAACACCTACGAAATCAAAGAAATAAGTTCAAGTAAAGTCAAGGGTGTTTTTAACCAGGCATCCATGAAGAAATTTTATGATTAAAAAAAACAACTAAATTCAAAAAATAAGTAAGTTCACCTTACATACCAAGAAAATATGAAAAAACTTTATGGCTAGAATAGAAGAGAAGAAGTTTAAAAACATAAAAACCCCAAAATTCTAAAATACAGGTGAGCCAATCTTACATAAAAGATTATTTGAAAGAAATGATTTGAAAAGAAGAATAATATAAGAAGAGTTTGAAATAAGTCAACAAAATTTTAAACATAAATGAGATCACCTTACATAACAATTATCTAAGAAAAACTTTATGGCTATAATATAATAATAAAGAAGGAGAGAATTTAGAAATAAAACCATCTAAGGTCAAAAAACAAATAATTCTAGACAGTTTAATCATGTCTAAGTTCAATAGGAAGAGTAAAAACCTTTCCGTAAAATGTTGTTGAAGGAAATAAAAAAGAAAAAATTCTTTAATACGATTTAAGTGAGTGAATAAAATAAAGTACAAAAACTTCTTTGGAATTATGAGAGAATGAAACTTTAAGTGGTATGAGGAGAAAATATGACCTCATAATGAAATAAATAAAAAAACCAGCACTTGCAAGTATAATCGCAATGACCGGAATAATGTGAAAATAATGTCAAAAATGTATGTAATTAAATGAATTAATATAAAATGATTTATAAATTAAATGACAATTATGATAATGACAGTTATAAAAAATTCTAGAAAATAGAACAAGTGGAAATTTTAAGAACCAAGAAACAGTCTAAAAATGTCACAAAGATATGCTACTACAAATAATGCAGATTATAATGAAAAAACCAGAAGGTAATAAAGAATTTATAACCAAAAGATTTATATGATGATAAAAGTATAAAAAGGTAATAATAGAAGAGCTTCCTACCATAATATCAAATGAAAGAAACATCCAGATAATAAGTCAGATGAACAACTGAGATAGAAATATTAAAATCTCTGAGAAGTATAATAAGTAATAAGTGAAGTATCCCAAAGATATTTTTTAAATAGTAACAAATGTGTACTATTCTGAATAATTTTTTTAATCTGTCTGATGATAATTCCAGCAGGATTAATATATTTTTTGAGCAGAGATGATTTGCCTCTGTACTCAAATATGTGTGAAGTATTGGACAGCAGAGGAAAGTAGCGTACAGTGCCTCTCTGAACTGAACCAGCTCACAAAGTAGGGAACGATAGGGAGAAAATATCCCAAGGAGAAAATACTAAGAAGAAATATAAAAATGAAATAATAAATATGAAACTCAGAAGACTATTACTATCGAGGAAGATCAAGTGAGAGTGATATAAACTCAGATATAAATAAGAGAATTTTAAAATGGAAGGAAGTCCAAAATAATAACAAACTTTGAATAATTATCATAAGCAATTGTTTCAGACAAAGCAAGTATAGTCTGAAAAAATTACTTCTGGAGAAGGGCATTCTGTAGCGTGACAGAAAATCCACTACATTGTAAATCATATGAAATGATAAAATTTAATTACATCAAAAAATGTTGTAATAATATTAAATGACATTTAAATAAATCAGAGGAATGAAACACAATAAGATAAAAATCCTCACTACATAATATATAAAAACCACTGTTAAAAGAAACCAAAGAAAGTATTGAAGCAACTCATCAACTCATAAATAATACCAGTACGTTACCCAGGAAGCTCAGAGCAGTAAACCAGTTACATAAGACAATATCCCGAAAAAAGAGACTCAATCAAAGAGTGGTGAATACCAAAATACTCTAAAAACAAATAGAAGAATAAAGTCAGTTCAGTGAAGAAATTCAATACTCCAAACTAAACCTCAGACTGATAACACCAAGTACCTTGGTTCCCAAGAATGAGGAAAGAAGAACAGAAGAGTGAAGACTAGACGAGGGACAAGAATGAAAACTAGAAGAGGGACAAGAATGAATACCAGAAGGAAGATATGAAGAAGGACAAGAAGGAAGACAGGAGGAGAGGAAGACATAGTATGAAAGAAACACCGTAGTAAAACCTATTATTATATAAACTACTATCAATCCCAAACCCACAAAAACTGTGCCAAAGAAAGTATAACATCCCCAAAATCTTATAAAAATGTAATTATTGAGAAAACTAAAGTGTTGTATAGCGTTATAAGAAGTGCACCGGCTAAAGCTATTGTGTAATAAAGAAAATAAACGAGTCTTAACGGTCCATGATGACTAAAGGTCTGGTCTGAGATAATAAGACTCAGAATATCAGAACCAACAGTGAAAGTGAATTTGTATAAGTGTTTTTTAAAAAATGCAATAAACTTAAAGTTGGTGATACTATAACTTAGTAGTATGCTATATCACAACTTTAAAGTCTAATAATAACCAGCATGATAAAATAATAAAATGGAAGGTTTCCAGTATTTTATTATTTTTATGTAAATCCTTATTTAAAAGACCTTTGTAAAAAAGGATGATAATAAATAGAGTATGGGAATTAATGTTTGCTGATGTGGGGAATCACAATAATAATGATTTAAAACAATAAGGAATGGTACTAATATAGTATGAATAAGTGTAACATGTTTAAATAGACTATTATTTCACAGTCCTAAAATCAATGTATTAAATAAATGTATTTGTAAGGTTTATTAGAAAATAAGATTTATGTTATGTATTTTAAAAAAGAATTATGTTTGATAAATAATAACCTACATACCAGTAATAATGTACTAAAAGGTATGCTATGTTAGATTGAAAATAGTCAAAAGAGATATGTTTAAGCTGTATCTGCAATATGTTAAATTGTGCAGATTAATAAACAATGTTCATAATTAATTATTTTAATAACTGTAGTGTTAATTAACTACTACACAAAACAATAAGTTATAGATCATGTTATTTTCATATAATTGTAGTTATGTAAAGTCAGAGGAGGAATCAAGTTTAATTTATTGAGAAAGAAAGAAATATAAAATTCTAAAATCTAGGCCATTTGGTGAAATCAGAGAACCAATATAAAATAGTATAATTCACTAATAAATCCTGTAAACTACCCAGATTTATATAAGATAACACAATTAACTACTACTAGGAATGATCCTATGAATTAAAATGACAATAAGGAAATATACCTTAACATTTTGTAAATTGTCAAAATATATAAATTAATTAATTTTAGAGAGCAATATCAAATCTACAAATTAACACAAAAAACCAGTTCAAAGGTGTAATTTATATGTATTTAAGGAAAGGAAGAGAAATATGACTAATTAAAATTTATTATAATAGTATTAATAATATTTAAAATGGAAGGAATTTTATATAAAAACGGAAATCCAATTTTGAGCCTATATTTCCAAAGTGTGAACAAAATTTGTTAATTTCCACAAAATGTCTACAGATATGGACTATAATAAATCAATTTAAAGGGAATAAGATGATTAAACTAATAATAAGATTAATAATTCATAAAAGTAAGGAATAAAATAGAAAAATTCCATATATAATGTAATATTTTCTAATGTGTATGAAATCGAAAAATGTTAACAATACTTTTTCAAGGATTAACTGGGCAAGATTTATGACCAAGTTAATTAGTCTTTTGTTGAATATCAAGCTGAATAGGTGTGTGACAAAAACGTTCTTTAAACCGAGTCGAACATGAAGCTAACGTTTTAGCCATTGAAATCAGTGAACGAGAGTTAGACAAGTTAAACACTTTTTGAAGCCAATACTATAAAAACATTCACGACAATAGTGAAAACAAACCTCTAACTTCACTATACGAGTGACAGTAAACGGTAAAACATTATATTACAACCGATTTACTCTACAAACCTAACCGCAACTTGAAAACTTAACCGTAATAGTTGAACAAAATAGAAAATAAACTAACTAACGCAAATTTACACAGAGCACTTCACCAGAATACACTAAATAGATTAACAGACTTATTACACCAGTGCGGGGACATTTTAGACCTTGATGAAGGTAATTTTATAGTAATTTTCTGACTCGACGCATATACAATAGCCGAGACCAACCCAAGGAGCGGCCATCTTGAAAACGAAACCTGCCTACTACATCGCAGAGACTGACGTCACATCAGTCTTCATTGGTTCGACAAAACATTTATTCTTATATCATAACCTGAATTATTTAAATACTATTGAATAGTAATTATTGTATTTATATGTGTTAACTGTTAATGTTATACTTTCTCGTCACCCTTCTCTGACTATTAATTCTTAATCGCTCAAAGAACCTGTCTTTAATATAATATAACATAAAATTTTGTTCTGTATGACAATCGATAATTCCTGAGACAGAGTCGATAATTGCTCTCCATCGATAAAATATCGATTATTTATCTAAAATTGTCAATAAATCTTTATATTTCTATTATTTTGTATCTGTATTTATTTCACAGGGTAATTTAAGGGTATTTATAAGGCTGAAGGTATTAAGTGAAAAGAATATACTCTATTTTGAACAAGATATTGGACCAGTAAGGAAAGTCACCAATCGATTATTACCTGGAGTTAATCTATTTAACTCCAGACTTGGTGCAAATCTTCAAGAAGTGCTCGACGGTCAATAAATACTTACCTGTTATTAAAATTTTCACAGAACCCTTTAAAAAACAGATTTATCTAGTATACATACTTCTATAAACATAAACAAAATTATTTTATTGTTTGGAAATTCTAATTATTGAAATTTCCATTTTATTTTTATTCTTTTGTAACGACCGACATACAGCGGTCTGGTGACCAAGTGGCTAGCCCAAACAGTGGGATTTGATCAGATTACAGTCATATATAAGGTCTGCTTACAAAGTGACGACGCCAACACGGGGCACTAAGGAAGAAGACAGACACATCGAAAGGTCACGTCTTGTTACAAAGTGGCGTCCAACTTAGAGGGCTTAATAATCTAAGCTTGGCAGCGATTGATTGATAGACAGCAGAAAGATGCAGAGACGAGCTACATCGAAAAAGAGGGCGGCAGAGGCCGAGAAAGAGATTGACATGGGGGATAAGGAGGCAACACCTGTTGAAGATCCAGAAGTATTACTACCCCCGGTAGAAGATAAACAACCCGTACCGCCAGGGAAACAACCTGAAGTAACAACGCAAACAGGGGAAGTTAATATCCCAGAGAAGGAGAAGCCATCGCAAACCGAGGACATGACAACACAAGGAATGCTCAGGCAGATGATGGAGACAATGAAGGAACAGAATAAAAGGATGGAAGAAAACAATAAGAATTTGGAAAATAAAATGGAAGAAACTAGCAAGAAGTTGAGTGAAGACTTGAATAACAAACTGGATTCCACTAACAAGAAGATGGACGAAAACAGTAAGGAAAGGAAGGAAGACAACCATTCATTAAATGAAAAGCTAGAGGATTTGAAGGGAGATAACCGATCCACAAAGGAAGAATTGGGCCGTAAGATAGAGAATACTAATAAGAGGATCGAAGAAACCAGTAAAAATTTGAGTAAGAAGATGGAAAGGAAAATGGAAGAAAACAATAAGAATTTGGAAGAGAAAATGGAAGAAACCAGTAGGAAAATAGAAAATGACAACCAACAATTAAGGGAAGAATTGAGAGAGGACAATTTACTGCTGAGAGAAGAATTAAGAGAAGCGAACCAAGAGAACATGAATAAGTTAGACGAGAGGATCGAGTTAGCCAAAGAGGAATTAAATAAAAAGATAACAGAGACCAAGAAATCAATAGTAAAGAAATTAGAACAGGAAGTTGTGGTTGTTAACCAGCAGATCCGAGAAGTAGACGAAAGATGTCGGCTAACAGAAAACGAAGTGCTGGAAGTCCGTGAGGTAATAACAAAGGAAATTACTCAGGTCCAAGAACAGCAGAAGACAAAAATAGAGGAGACCAAGAAATTTGCTCTGGTGGAAGTAAATAGAGTAAGAACCCAAGTAACAGAAAAATGCGACGGCGTGGAAGCCGCCATGGTAAACATAACTGGACAGATGCGTCAGAGCCAGGAGGAGATAGAGTCAATCAAAAACAGACCATCGGGATATCACAGTTTCCCCATGTCAGAGAACCGAGAATGGCTGAATTTCCGACAATACAAACGGAAGCCAATGGAGTTCTTGGCACGAATAGAGGAGTACATCGAGAAACACCGAGGGAACCGATGGGTTCAGAATAGAGAAATCCTTGACGAGTCGTTTCGGGAAGTGAATGACCATTGGTGGATGGCAAACCGGAGCGACATCAATAACTATGAACAGTTCAGGAGTATGTTCAAGGCCAAATACTGGTCAGAGACCACACAGAATCTCATCAGAGATAATATCTGCCACGGCCGCTACCAACCACAAGTCGGCAGCTCAATGACAGCGTATTTCCTCGGCAAAGTGTGTATGGCCAAGCACTTAGAACCAGCCATACCGGAGGAATGCTTAATTAACAAGCTGTCTTATCATTATGATGAGGAAGTGATTCGCGCTAGGAGGGGCAGCCAGATAAAAACCATCCAGGCAATGACCGAACTCCTGGAGAATTATGAGAACGAAGATTACTACAGGCAAAGTCGTAGGAGAAGTGATGGGCCCGAACCAAGGACGTACCAGAATAATAACCAAGGTGCGAACCACGTAAATAATGGGTACCAAGGAGTTCGGACATACCCGCGAAATAATAATTATAATAATGGAAATACTGGAAATAATACCAATTACAATGACAGTAATAGAACGGGTCCCAACCAACAAAACCCGAATCGACCCTCTAAAGGTTATCAGGGTAACCACCATCCCAACCCTGGTAACTTAAATAGTCAAAGAAGCCCCAATTATGGTAATAGTCCTTACCATAATAATGCTAATCGTGTGGGTCCCAATAATAGTAATTTTAGTAATAATAGGTTTCCTCGCCCAAGAGTGAACTTCATACGGGCCACAGATGGAAGACAGCGAGGTTTCAACCACCATAGAGGGAGCAGTTACCGAAGATACGAAGAAAGGCGGAGGAGCCTAGAACGGGACCAACCGAGGTACTATCCGACGCGCAGGAGTAATAGTTTGGACAACACTGAACAGAGGTCGCACCATGAACGACCAGAAGACCATAGAACCGATCGGCCAGTAACCACCCTGAGCATCCCGAATGAGGCATCCAATAATATGGCTCAAAGAAATAATGATGCCGAGCCTTTAAACGGGCACAGGCAGTAAGAAATAACCAGAACCCATTACTGCTTCTGACTACTGGGTATGATAATGAGAATGAGTGCAATATAGTAAATAATCACAATCGTATTACCATCATCGGGTGCAACTACCTGAAGGACATCCGACAGGAGTTATTGGAAGAGGATAACAGGAGTCCCACCAATAACTTCAATAATGAAATCATACATGTTGACGCCAAGGTAGAAGGCATCCCAGCCAAGTTAATGATCGATACTGGGTCAAACGTATCAATAATAAATACGACGGAACTGGAGAGGATACAGCAAGAGTGCGGAAGAACTTTACCAACATTGCCATTGAATAATATTGTTTTGTTGGGAGCAACCGGCCGACAAAACAAAACTATACGTAGACAAGTCTCCGCCAGTGTGATGAGCTGTGGTATAGCGATAGACATGGAATTCTTGGTGGCGAGCGTTCTGCCATTTAATATACTGGTCGGGTGTGATGTGCTTAGGAGAAATTCCGCCATCATTGACCTAAGAACTGAAACATTGTCACTATATTCAAACGGACATACTTGGACGGCGAACTTGGTGGGTAGTGACCAAGTCGTTCCCGATAGTATCCATCAGCAAATCCGAAAAATCAATTACATCCAACCAACATCCATCATTGAACAGAGAATAGACGACACCTCCAATGAAGATTTATGGTCGCAAAAAATCCAGGAGATCAGGGATTTCCGGAGCGGTACAACTGGAGAAGGGTTAACAACAAACCAAGCGAACAAATTAATCGATATATACAATAAATACAAATCAGTCTTTTCTGATGAGCCCGGTAAAGTGAAGAATTTCCAGTGTACTCTACAATTCCGAGACACTGTAGACTTTAACCGGAAGTCTTACCCCATTGCGCAATCACGAAAGCAGGCAGTAAGAGCTGAAATAGAGCAAATGATTAACCGTGACATTATAGAGAGTAGCCATTCCCCTTACACAAGTCCTATCGTGGCTATTCCTAAGAAAAACGGACAAGTCCGTTTATGTTTAGATGCGCGCGAGATAAATAAAATGATCATAAATGACAGGACTTCGCCCGGTGAGATTGAGGAGATATTAAAACGATTCCACGGTACCAAATACTTCACTACCTGGGATACGGTGTGCGGATACTGGCAGGTGGAATTACATCCACAGAGTCGCCAGTATCTGGCCTTTATATTCGAAGGGCGGAACTACCAGTTTAAGAGGTTGCCCTTCGGACTGGTAAACTCAGTCGCAGTCTTTGTGCACTGCATGGATCAGATACTTGGCCAAGAAGCACTAAAATTCACCACCGTATATGTCGATGACTTGCTAGTGTCCTCAGAAACTTGGGAGGAACACTGCTACCGTGTGGAACATGTCTTACAGAAGCTAGCAGCAAACAATATTACTCTGAAGTTAGCAAAGTCTCATTTTATTGCTAAAGAGATACAATTCCTGGGCTTCATATTAAATGATAAGGGCATCTCACCGTCGGCTGAAAAAGTCGAAGCAATTCAGAACTTTCCTACACCAAAGAATCGAAGGCAGTTACAGTCGTTCCTGGGACTCTGTAACTACTACCGCAAGTTCCAGAAAAAGTACTCCGAACTGACTGCCAGATTCCAGCCGCAACTGTCATCTAAAAATAAATGGATCTGGGGTAATGAACAACAAAACATATTGACTCTCATAAAACAAAAATTTCTTAAACATATTATACTCCGTCACCCAGATTTTAACAAGCCTTTCTTTCTTAATTGCGATGCCAGTGACATCAGCCTCGGCACTACTTTATATCAAGAGGATGAGGAGGGCGAGCATCTTGTAATCTGTTTTGCCAGCAGAGCTCTGAACCAGAGTGAGAAAAACTATCATGTGACAGAGAAGGAGTTATTGAGTGTCGTGTTCGCGTGCGGAAAGTTCCGTACATATATTCTTGGTTATCCCGTTACCGTCCGGACAGACCATAAATCTATCTCGTTCCTTAAGAGATGTAAGCTGAGTCATGGAAGGTTAACGCGGTGGATACTATTGCTGCAAGAGTACGACCTGAAATGGGAGTATATCCCCGGAAGGAAGAATGTCGTCGCGGACGTATTGTCTAGAGTTGACATTGACAAGCAAACGTTCGAGGGAGAGAAGGAGAGTATTCTGAAGGTGTACCATATTCTCAGCAGCAGCGCCGGTCTACAATCAGTTCTAGAACAACTAAGCACACACCAACAAGCTGACCCGAAATTAATTAATATTATCTCAAGATTGGAAGCAGGAGATGAAACCATATCCCGATATTATACTATACATAAGGGAATCCTGTTTTCCAAACCATCATTATGTAAGGAGGAATGGAAGGTAATAATTCCAACCCATATCGAGAAAGAGGTAGTGATCAGTTATCATGTTCGATATGGGCATATGGGCGCTTTAAAGGTGGCAAAGTCCCTGGAAGAAAACTGTTATATAAAGGACATCAATCGGAAGGTACGGAGGTATATTAGAAACTGTCGCATCTGCCAACTCGTAAAAACTAATAACGAGAAAAGAGAAGGGCAGATGATTCCAATAACATCACAGTTTAAACTTGAGAAAGTATTCCTGGATATCTGCGGGCCATTTCCCCGCAGTGGAGGCCGCCACCGATACAGATATATCGTCATCATTATGGACCATTACACTAAGTTCATAAAGCTATACCCAGCAAATCGGGCGACTACGAAGAAAGTTCTTAATATCCTGATCGACCAGTACTTCCCAACCGTCGGAAGACCGGTATCGATCATAACCGACCACGGAACGCAATTCAAGGGGAGGAGATGGCGAGATACACTGCTATCCATGGGGGTTCACACATACAAGACATCCGTATACCACCCAAGCAGTAACCCGGCCGAAAGAGTCTTACGAGAGGTAGGGCGCCTATTAAGAACATATTGCCATGATCAGCAGAGAAGGTGGCAAGAATACTTGGAGGCCACTGAAGAATTCCTCAACCTGGCCTACCATCCAGCCATAGGAATAACCCCATACTCCGCAATGTACGAGAGACAACCCCCTAGAGAAATTGCAGACATCTTGGAGTTCCCAAGAGAACATAAATATAAATTCAATAAAATTCAATTTTGTAATAAGGTGGCCGAAGATCAGGAGAAACGGCGGAGCAAATACAATAAATGCATGGGTAAGGTTATCCATTATACCATTGGAGAGAAGGTGTTGTTGAAGAATAGGGAATTACCCAGTTCCCTAGAAGGGATAACAAAAAAGTTATTGCTCCTGTATACTGGTCCCTATATCGTCTCAAAAGACAATAACAACAACACCTACGAAATCAAAGAAATAAGTTCAAGTAAAGTCAAGGGTGTTTTTAACCAGGCATCCATGAAGAAATTTTATGATTAAAAAAAACAACTAAATTCAAAAAATAAGTAAGTTCACCTTACATACCAAGAAAATATGAAAAAACTTTATGGCTAGAATAGAAGAGAAGAAGTTTAAAAACATAAAAACCCCAAAATTCTAAAATACAGGTGAGCCAATCTTACATAAAAGATTATTTGAAAGAAATGATTTGAAAAGAAGAATAATATAAGAAGAGTTTGAAATAAGTCAACAAAATTTTAAACATAAATGAGATCACCTTACATAACAATTATCTAAGAAAAACTTTATGGCTATAATATAATAATAAAGAAGGAGAGAATTTAGAAATAAAACCATCTAAGGTCAAAAAACAAATAATTCTAGACAGTTTAATCATGTCTAAGTTCAATAGGAAGAGTAAAAACCTTTCCGTAAAATGTTGTTGAAGGAAATAAAAAAGAAAAAATTCTTTAATACGATTTAAGTGAGTGAATAAAATAAAGTACAAAAACTTCTTTGGAATTATGAGAGAATGAAACTTTAAGTGGTATGAGGAGAAAATATGACCTCATAATGAAATAAATAAAAAAACCAGCACTTGCAAGTATAATCGCAATGACCGGAATAATGTGAAAATAATGTCAAAAATGTATGTAATTAAATGAATTAATATAAAATGATTTATAAATTAAATGACAATTATGATAATGACAGTTATAAAAAATTCTAGAAAATAGAACAAGTGGAAATTTTAAGAACCAAGAAACAGTCTAAAAATGTCACAAAGATATGCTACTACAAATAATGCAGATTATAATGAAAAAACCAGAAGGTAATAAAGAATTTATAACCAAAAGATTTATATGATGATAAAAGTATAAAAAGGTAATAATAGAAGAGCTTCCTACCATAATATCAAATGAAAGAAACATCCAGATAATAAGTCAGATGAACAACTGAGATAGAAATATTAAAATCTCTGAGAAGTATAATAAGTAATAAGTGAAGTATCCCAAAGATATTTTTTAAATAGTAACAAATGTGTACTATTCTGAATAATTTTTTTAATCTGTCTGATGATAATTCCAGCAGGATTAATATATTTTTTGAGCAGAGATGATTTGCCTCTGTACTCAAATATGTGTGAAGTATTGGACAGCAGAGGAAAGTAGCGTACAGTGCCTCTCTGAACTGAACCAGCTCACAAAGTAGGGAACGATAGGGAGAAAATATCCCAAGGAGAAAATACTAAGAAGAAATATAAAAATGAAATAATAAATATGAAACTCAGAAGACTATTACTATCGAGGAAGATCAAGTGAGAGTGATATAAACTCAGATATAAATAAGAGAATTTTAAAATGGAAGGAAGTCCAAAATAATAACAAACTTTGAATAATTATCATAAGCAATTGTTTCAGACAAAGCAAGTATAGTCTGAAAAAATTACTTCTGGAGAAGGGCATTCTGTAGCGTGACAGAAAATCCACTACATTGTAAATCATATGAAATGATAAAATTTAATTACATCAAAAAATGTTGTAATAATATTAAATGACATTTAAATAAATCAGAGGAATGAAACACAATAAGATAAAAATCCTCACTACATAATATATAAAAACCACTGTTAAAAGAAACCAAAGAAAGTATTGAAGCAACTCATCAACTCATAAATAATACCAGTACGTTACCCAGGAAGCTCAGAGCAGTAAACCAGTTACATAAGACAATATCCCGAAAAAAGAGACTCAATCAAAGAGTGGTGAATACCAAAATACTCTAAAAACAAATAGAAGAATAAAGTCAGTTCAGTGAAGAAATTCAATACTCCAAACTAAACCTCAGACTGATAACACCAAGTACCTTGGTTCCCAAGAATGAGGAAAGAAGAACAGAAGAGTGAAGACTAGACGAGGGACAAGAATGAAAACTAGAAGAGGGACAAGAATGAATACCAGAAGGAAGATATGAAGAAGGACAAGAAGGAAGACAGGAGGAGAGGAAGACATAGTATGAAAGAAACACCGTAGTAAAACCTATTATTATATAAACTACTATCAATCCCAAACCCACAAAAACTGTGCCAAAGAAAGTATAACATCCCCAAAATCTTATAAAAATGTAATTATTGAGAAAACTAAAGTGTTGTATAGCGTTATAAGAAGTGCACCGGCTAAAGCTATTGTGTAATAAAGAAAATAAACGAGTCTTAACGGTCCATGATGACTAAAGGTCTGGTCTGAGATAATAAGACTCAGAATATCAGAACCAACAGTGAAAGTGAATTTGTATAAGTGTTTTTTAAAAAATGCAATAAACTTAAAGTTGGTGATACTATAACTTAGTAGTATGCTATATCACAACTTTAAAGTCTAATAATAACCAGCATGATAAAATAATAAAATGGAAGGTTTCCAGTATTTTATTATTTTTATGTAAATCCTTATTTAAAAGACCTTTGTAAAAAAGGATGATAATAAATAGAGTATGGGAATTAATGTTTGCTGATGTGGGGAATCACAATAATAATGATTTAAAACAATAAGGAATGGTACTAATATAGTATGAATAAGTGTAACATGTTTAAATAGACTATTATTTCACAGTCCTAAAATCAATGTATTAAATAAATGTATTTGTAAGGTTTATTAGAAAATAAGATTTATGTTATGTATTTTAAAAAAGAATTATGTTTGATAAATAATAACCTACATACCAGTAATAATGTACTAAAAGGTATGCTATGTTAGATTGAAAATAGTCAAAAGAGATATGTTTAAGCTGTATCTGCAATATGTTAAATTGTGCAGATTAATAAACAATGTTCATAATTAATTATTTTAATAACTGTAGTGTTAATTAACTACTACACAAAACAATAAGTTATAGATCATGTTATTTTCATATAATTGTAGTTATGTAAAGTCAGAGGAGGAATCAAGTTTAATTTATTGAGAAAGAAAGAAATATAAAATTCTAAAATCTAGGCCATTTGGTGAAATCAGAGAACCAATATAAAATAGTATAATTCACTAATAAATCCTGTAAACTACCCAGATTTATATAAGATAACACAATTAACTACTACTAGGAATGATCCTATGAATTAAAATGACAATAAGGAAATATACCTTAACATTTTGTAAATTGTCAAAATATATAAATTAATTAATTTTAGAGAGCAATATCAAATCTACAAATTAACACAAAAAACCAGTTCAAAGGTGTAATTTATATGTATTTAAGGAAAGGAAGAGAAATATGACTAATTAAAATTTATTATAATAGTATTAATAATATTTAAAATGGAAGGAATTTTATATAAAAACGGAAATCCAATTTTGAGCCTATATTTCCAAAGTGTGAACAAAATTTGTTAATTTCCACAAAATGTCTACAGATATGGACTATAATAAATCAATTTAAAGGGAATAAGATGATTAAACTAATAATAAGATTAATAATTCATAAAAGTAAGGAATAAAATAGAAAAATTCCATATATAATGTAATATTTTCTAATGTGTATGAAATCGAAAAATGTTAACAATACTTTTTCAAGGATTAACTGGGCAAGATTTATGACCAAGTTAATTAGTCTTTTGTTGAATATCAAGCTGAATAGGTGTGTGACAAAAACGTTCTTTAAACCGAGTCGAACATGAAGCTAACGTTTTAGCCATTGAAATCAGTGAACGAGAGTTAGACAAGTTAAACACTTTTTGAAGCCAATACTATAAAAACATTCACGACAATAGTGAAAACAAACCTCTAACTTCACTATACGAGTGACAGTAAACGGTAAAACATTATATTACAACCGATTTACTCTACAAACCTAACCGCAACTTGAAAACTTAACCGTAATAGTTGAACAAAATAGAAAATAAACTAACTAACGCAAATTTACACAGAGCACTTCACCAGAATACACTAAATAGATTAACAGACTTATTACACCAGTGCGGGGACATTTTAGACCTTGATGAAGGTAATTTTATAGTAATTTTCTGACTCGACGCATATACAATAGCCGAGACCAACCCAAGGAGCGGCCATCTTGAAAACGAAACCTGCCTACTACATCGCAGAGACTGACGTCACATCAGTCTTCATTGGTTCGACAAAACATTTATTCTTATATCATAACCTGAATTATTTAAATACTATTGAATAGTAATTATTGTATTTATATGTGTTAACTGTTAATGTTATACTTTCTCGTCACCCTTCTCTGACTATTAATTCTTAATCGCTCAAAGAACCTGTCTTTAATATAATATAACATAAAATTTTGTTCTGTATGACAATCGATAATTCCTGAGACAGAGTCGATAATTGCTCTCCATCGATAAAATATCGATTATTTATCTAAAATTGTCAATAAATCTTTATATTTCTATTATTTTGTATCTGTATTTATTTCACAGGGTAATTTAAGGGTATTTATAAGGCTGAAGGTATTAAGTGAAAAGAATATACTCTATTTTGAACAAGATATTGGACCAGTAAGGAAAGTCACCAATCGATTATTACCTGGAGTTAATCTATTTAACTCCAGACTTGGTGCAAATCTTCAAGAAGTGCTCGACGGTCAATAAATACTTACCTGTTATTAAAATTTTCACAGAACCCTTTAAAAAACAGATTTATCTAGTATACATACTTCTATAAACATAAACAAAATTATTTTATTGTTTGGAAATTCTAATTATTGAAATTTCCATTTTATTTTTATTCTTTTGTAACGACCGACATACAGCGGTCTGGTGACCAAGTGGCTAGCCCAAACAGTGGGATTTGATCAGATTACAGTCATATATAAGGTCTGCTTACAAAGTGACGACGCCAACACGGGGCACTAAGGAAGAAGACAGACACATCGAAAGGTCACGTCTTGTTACAAAATGGCGTCCAACTTAGAGGGCTTAATAATCTAAGCTTGGCAGCGATTGATTGATAGACAGCAGAAAGATGCAGAGACGAGCTACATCGAAAAAGAGGGCGGCAGAGGCCGAGAAAGAGATTGACATGGGGGATAAGGAGGCAACACCTGTTGAAGATCCAGAAGTATTACTACCCCCGGTAGAAGATAAACAACCCGTACCGCCAGGGAAACAACCTGAAGTAACAACGCAAACAGGGGAAGTTAATATCCCAGAGAAGGAGAAGCCATCGCAAACCGAGGACATGACAACACAAGGAATGCTCAGGCAGATGATGGAGACAATGAAGGAACAGAATAAAAGGATGGAAGAAAACAATAAGAATTTGGAAAATAAAATGGAAGAAACTAGCAAGAAGTTGAGTGAAGACTTGAATAACAAACTGGATTCCACTAACAAGAAGATGGACGAAAACAGTAAGGAAAGGAAGGAAGACAACCATTCATTAAATGAAAAGCTAGAGGATTTGAAGGGAGATAACCGATCCACAAAGGAAGAATTGGGCCGTAAGATAGAGAATACTAATAAGAGGATCGAAGAAACCAGTAAAAATTTGAGTAAGAAGATGGAAAGGAAAATGGAAGAAAACAATAAGAATTTGGAAGAGAAAATGGAAGAAACCAGTAGGAAAATAGAAAATGACAACCAACAATTAAGGGAAGAATTGAGAGAGGACAATTTACTGCTGAGAGAAGAATTAAGAGAAGCGAACCAAGAGAACATGAATAAGTTAGACGAGAGGATCGAGTTAGCCAAAGAGGAATTAAATAAAAAGATAACAGAGACCAAGAAATCAATAGTAAAGAAATTAGAACAGGAAGTTGTGGTTGTTAACCAGCAGATCCGAGAAGTAGACGAAAGATGTCGGCTAACAGAAAACGAAGTGCTGGAAGTCCGTGAGGTAATAACAAAGGAAATTACTCAGGTCCAAGAACAGCAGAAGACAAAAATAGAGGAGACCAAGAAATTTGCTCTGGTGGAAGTAAATAGAGTAAGAACCCAAGTAACAGAAAAATGCGACGGCGTGGAAGCCGCCATGGTAAACATAACTGGACAGATGCGTCAGAGCCAGGAGGAGATAGAGTCAATCAAAAACAGACCATCGGGATATCACAGTTTCCCCATGTCAGAGAACCGAGAATGGCTGAATTTCCGACAATACAAACGGAAGCCAATGGAGTTCTTGGCACGAATAGAGGAGTACATCGAGAAACACCGAGGGAACCGATGGGTTCAGAATAGAGAAATCCTTGACGAGTCGTTTCGGGAAGTGAATGACCATTGGTGGATGGCAAACCGGAGCGACATCAATAACTATGAACAGTTCAGGAGTATGTTCAAGGCCAAATACTGGTCAGAGACCACACAGAATCTCATCAGAGATAATATCTGCCACGGCCGCTACCAACCACAAGTCGGCAGCTCAATGACAGCGTATTTCCTCGGCAAAGTGTGTATGGCCAAGCACTTAGAACCAGCCATACCGGAGGAATGCTTAATTAACAAGCTGTCTTATCATTATGATGAGGAAGTGATTCGCGCTAGGAGGGGCAGCCAGATAAAAACCATCCAGGCAATGACCGAACTCCTGGAGAATTATGAGAACGAAGATTACTACAGGCAAAGTCGTAGGAGAAGTGATGGGCCCGAACCAAGGACGTACCAGAATAATAACCAAGGTGCGAACCACGTAAATAATGGGTACCAAGGAGTTCGGACATACCCGCGAAATAATAATTATAATAATGGAAATACTGGAAATAATACCAATTACAATGACAGTAATAGAACGGGTCCCAACCAACAAAACCCGAATCGACCCTCTAAAGGTTATCAGGGTAACCACCATCCCAACCCTGGTAACTTAAATAGTCAAAGAAGCCCCAATTATGGTAATAGTCCTTACCATAATAATGCTAATCGTGTGGGTCCCAATAATAGTAATTTTAGTAATAATAGGTTTCCTCACCCAAGAGTGAACTTCATACGGGCCACAGATGGAAGACAGCGAGGTTTCAACCACCATAGAGGGAGCAGTTACCGAAGATACGAAGAAAGGCGGAGGAGCCTAGAACGGGACCAACCGAGGTACTATCCGACGCGCAGGAGTAATAGTTTGGACAACACTGAACAGAGGTCGCACCATGAACGACCAGAAGACCATAGAACCGATCGGCCAGTAACCACCCTGAGCATCCCGAATGAGGCATCCAATAATATGGCTCAAAGAAATAATGATGCCGAGCCTTTAAACGGGCACAGGCAGTAAGAAATAACCAGAACCCATTACTGCTTCTGACTACTGGGTATGATAATGAGAATGAGTGCAATATAGTAAATAATCACAATCGTATTACCATCATCGGGTGCAACTACCTGAAGGACATCCGACAGGAGTTATTGGAAGAGGATAACAGGAGTCCCACCAATAACTTCAATAATGAAATCATACATGTTGACGCCAAGGTAGAAGGCATCCCAGCCAAGTTAATGATCGATACTGGGTCAAACGTATCAATAATAAATACGACGGAACTGGAGAGGATACAGCAAGAGTGCGGAAGAACTTTACCAACATTGCCATTGAATAATATTGTTTTGTTGGGAGCAACCGGCCGACAAAACAAAACTATACGTAGACAAGTCTCCGCCAGTGTGATGAGCTGTGGTATAGCGATAGACATGGAATTCTTGGTGGCGAGCGTTCTGCCATTTAATATACTGGTCGGGTGTGATGTGCTTAGGAGAAATTCCGCCATCATTGACCTAAGAACTGAAACATTGTCACTATATTCAAACGGACATACTTGGACGGCGAACTTGGTGGGTAGTGACCAAGTCGTTCCCGATAGTATCCATCAGCAAATCCGAAAAATCAATTACATCCAACCAACATCCATCATTGAACAGAGAATAGACGACACCTCCAATGAAGATTTATGGTCGCAAAAAATCCAGGAGATCAGGGATTTCCGGAGCGGTACAACTGGAGAAGGGTTAACAACAAACCAAGCGAACAAATTAATCGATATATACAATAAATACAAATCAGTCTTTTCTGATGAGCCCGGTAAAGTGAAGAATTTCCAGTGTACTCTACAATTCCGAGACACTGTAGACTTTAACCGGAAGTCTTACCCCATTGCGCAATCACGAAAGCAGGCAGTAAGAGCTGAAATAGAGCAAATGATTAACCGTGACATTATAGAGAGTAGCCATTCCCCTTACACAAGTCCTATCGTGGCTATTCCTAAGAAAAACGGACAAGTCCGTTTATGTTTAGATGCGCGCGAGATAAATAAAATGATCATAAATGACAGGACTTCGCCCGGTGAGATTGAGGAGATATTAAAACGATTCCACGGTACCAAATACTTCACTACCTGGGATACGGTGTGCGGATACTGGCAGGTGGAATTACATCCACAGAGTCGCCAGTATCTGGCCTTTATATTCGAAGGGCGGAACTACCAGTTTAAGAGGTTGCCCTTCGGACTGGTAAACTCAGTCGCAGTCTTTGTGCACTGCATGGATCAGATACTTGGCCAAGAAGCACTAAAATTCACCACCGTATATGTCGATGACTTGCTAGTGTCCTCAGAAACTTGGGAGGAACACTGCTACCGTGTGGAACATGTCTTACAGAAGCTAGCAGCAAACAATATTACTCTGAAGTTAGCAAAGTCTCATTTTATTGCTAAAGAGATACAATTCCTGGGCTTCATATTAAATGATAAGGGCATCTCACCGTCGGCTGAAAAAGTCGAAGCAATTCAGAACTTTCCTACACCAAAGAATCGAAGGCAGTTACAGTCGTTCCTGGGACTCTGTAACTACTACCGCAAGTTCCAGAAAAAGTACTCCGAACTGACTGCCAGATTCCAGCCGCAACTGTCATCTAAAAATAAATGGATCTGGGGTAATGAACAACAAAACATATTGACTCTCATAAAACAAAAATTTCTTAAACATATTATACTCCGTCACCCAGATTTTAACAAGCCTTTCTTTCTTAATTGCGATGCCAGTGACATCAGCCTCGGCACTACTTTATATCAAGAGGATGAGGAGGGCGAGCATCTTGTAATCTGTTTTGCCAGCAGAGCTCTGAACCAGAGTGAGAAAAACTATCATGTGACAGAGAAGGAGTTATTGAGTGTCGTGTTCGCGTGCGGAAAGTTCCGTACATATATTCTTGGTTATCCCGTTACCGTCCGGACAGACCATAAATCTATCTCGTTCCTTAAGAGATGTAAGCTGAGTCATGGAAGGTTAACGCGGTGGATACTATTGCTGCAAGAGTACGACCTGAAATGGGAGTATATCCCCGGAAGGAAGAATGTCGTCGCGGACGTATTGTCTAGAGTTGACATTGACAAGCAAACGTTCGAGGGAGAGAAGGAGAGTATTCTGAAGGTGTACCATATTCTCAGCAGCAGCGCCGGTCTACAATCAGTTCTAGAACAACTAAGCACACACCAACAAGCTGACCCGAAATTAATTAATATTATCTCAAGATTGGAAGCAGGAGATGAAACCATATCCCGATATTATACTATACATAAGGGAATCCTGTTTTCCAAACCATCATTATGTAAGGAGGAATGGAAGGTAATAATTCCAACCCATATCGAGAAAGAGGTAGTGATCAGTTATCATGTTCGATATGGGCATATGGGCGCTTTAAAGGTGGCAAAGGCCCTGGAAGAAAACTGTTATATAAAGGACATCAATCGGAAGGTACGGAGGTATATTAGAAACTGTCGCATCTGCCAACTCGTAAAAACTAATAACGAGAAAAGAGAAGGGCAGATGATTCCAATAACATCACAGTTTAAACTTGAGAAAGTATTCCTGGATATCTGCGGGCCATTTCCCCGCAGTGGAGGCCGCCACCGATACAGATATATCGTCATCATTATGGACCATTACACTAAGTTCATAAAGCTATACCCAGCAAATCGGGCGACTACGAAGAAAGTTCTTAATATCCTGATCGACCAGTACTTCCCAACCGTCGGAAGACCGGTATCGATCATAACCGACCACGGAACGCAATTCAAGGGGAGGAGATGGCGAGATACACTGCTATCCATGGGGGTTCACACATACAAGACATCCGTATACCACCCAAGCAGTAACCCGGCCGAAAGAGTCTTACGAGAGGTAGGGCGCCTATTAAGAACATATTGCCATGATCAGCAGAGAAGGTGGCAAGAATACTTGGAGGCCACTGAAGAATTCCTCAACCTGGCCTACCATCCAGCCATAGGAATAACCCCATACTCCGCAATGTACGAGAGACAACCCCCTAGAGAAATTGCAGACATCTTGGAGTTCCCAAGAGAACATAAATATAAATTCAATAAAATTCAATTTTGTAATAAGGTGGCCGAAGATCAGGAGAAACGGCGGAGCAAATACAATAAATGCATGGGTAAGGTTATCCATTATACCATTGGAGAGAAGGTGTTGTTGAAGAATAGGGAATTACCCAGTTCCCTAGAAGGGATAACAAAAAAGTTATTGCTCCTGTATACTGGTCCCTATATCGTCTCAAAAGACAATAACAACAACACCTACGAAATCAAAGAAATAAGTTCAAGTAAAGTCAAGGGTGTTTTTAACCAGGCATCCATGAAGAAATTTTATGATTAAAAAAAACAACTAAATTCAAAAAATAAGTAAGTTCACCTTACATACCAAGAAAATATGAAAAAACTTTATGGCTAGAATAGAAGAGAAGAAGTTTAAAAACATAAAAACCCCAAAATTCTAAAATACAGGTGAGCCAATCTTACATAAAAGATTATTTGAAAGAAATGATTTGAAAAGAAGAATAATATAAGAAGAGTTTGAAATAAGTCAACAAAATTTTAAACATAAATGAGATCACCTTACATAACAATTATCTAAGAAAAACTTTATGGCTATAATATAATAATAAAGAAGGAGAGAATTTAGAAATAAAACCATCTAAGGTCAAAAAACAAATAATTCTAGACAGTTTAATCATGTCTAAGTTCAATAGGAAGAGTAAAAACCTTTCCGTAAAATGTTGTTGAAGGAAATAAAAAAGAAAAAATTCTTTAATACGATTTAAGTGAGTGAATAAAATAAAGTACAAAAACTTCTTTGGAATTATGAGAGAATGAAACTTTAAGTGGTATGAGGAGAAAATATGACCTCATAATGAAATAAATAAAAAAACCAGCACTTGCAAGTATAATCGCAATGACCGGAATAATGTGAAAATAATGTCAAAAATGTATGTAATTAAATGAATTAATATAAAATGATTTATAAATTAAATGACAATTATGATAATGACAGTTATAAAAAATTCTAGAAAATAGAACAAGTGGAAATTTTAAGAACCAAGAAACAGTCTAAAAATGTCACAAAGATATGCTACTACAAATAATGCAGATTATAATGAAAAAACCAGAAGGTAATAAAGAATTTATAACCAAAAGATTTATATGATGATAAAAGTATAAAAAGGTAATAATAGAAGAGCTTCCTACCATAATATCAAATGAAAGAAACATCCAGATAATAAGTCAGATGAACAACTGAGATAGAAATATTAAAATCTCTGAGAAGTATAATAAGTAATAAGTGAAGTATCCCAAAGATATTTTTTAAATAGTAACAAATGTGTACTATTCTGAATAATTTTTTTAATCTGTCTGATGATAATTCCAGCAGGATTAATATATTTTTTGAGCAGAGATGATTTGCCTCTGTACTCAAATATGTGTGAAGTATTGGACAGCAGAGGAAAGTAGCGTACAGTGCCTCTCTGAACTGAACCAGCTCACAAAGTAGGGAACGATAGGGAGAAAATATCCCAAGGAGAAAATACTAAGAAGAAATATAAAAATGAAATAATAAATATGAAACTCAGAAGACTATTACTATCGAGGAAGATCAAGTGAGAGTGATATAAACTCAGATATAAATAAGAGAATTTTAAAATGGAAGGAAGTCCAAAATAATAACAAACTTTGAATAATTATCATAAGCAATTGTTTCAGACAAAGCAAGTATAGTCTGAAAAAATTACTTCTGGAGAAGGGCATTCTGTAGCGTGACAGAAAATCCACTACATTGTAAATCATAAATCATAGGAATGAAACACAATAAGATAAAAATCCTCACTACATAATATATAAAAACCACTGTTAAAAGAAACCAAAGAAAGTATTGAAGCAACTCATCAACTCATAAATAATACCAGTACGTTACCCAGGAAGCTCAGAGCAGTAAACCAGTTACATAAGACAATATCCCGAAAAAAGAGACTCAATCAAAGAGTGGTGAATACCAAAATACTCTAAAAACAAATAGAAGAATAAAGTCAGTTCAGTGAAGAAATTCAATACTCCAAACTAAACCTCAGACTGATAACACCAAGTACCTTGGTTCCCAAGAATGAGGAAAGAAGAACAGAAGAGTGAAGACTAGACGAGGGACAAGAATGAAAACTAGAAGAGGGACAAGAATGAATACCAGAAGGAAGATATGAAGAAGGACAAGAAGGAAGACAGGAGGAGAGGAAGACATAGTATGAAAGAAACACCGTAGTAAAACCTATTATTATATAAACTACTATCAATCCCAAACCCACAAAAACTATGTCAAAGAAAGTATAACATCCCCAAAATCTTATAAAAATGTAATTATTGAGAAAACTAAAGTGTTGTATAGCGTTATAAGAAGTGCACCGGCTAAAGCTATTGTGTAATAAAGAAAATAAACGAGTCTTAACGGTCCATGATGACTAAAGGTCTGGTCTGAGATAATAAGACTCAGAATATCAGAACCAACAGTGAAAGTGAATTTGTATAAGTGTTTTTTAAAAAATGCAATAAACTTAAAGTTGGTGATACTATAACTTAGTAGTATGCTATATCACAACTTTAAAGTCTAATAATAACCAGCATGATAAAATAATAAAATGGAAGGTTTCCAGTATTTTATTATTTTTATGTAAATCCTTATTTAAAAGACCTTTGTAAAAAAGGATGATAATAAATAGAGTATGGGAATTAATGTTTGCTGATGTGGGGAATCACAATAATAATGATTTAAACCAATAAGGAATGGTACTAATATAGTATGAATAAGTGTAACATGTTTAAATAGACTATTATTTCACAGTCCTAAAATCAATGTATTAAATAAATGTATTTGTAAGGTTTATTAGAAAATAAGATTTATGTTATGTATTTTAAAAAAGAATTATGTTTGATAAATAATAACCTACATACCAGTAATAATGTACTAAAAGGTATGCTATGTTAGATTGAAAATAGTCAAAAGAGATATGTTTAAGCTGTATCTGCAATATGTTAAATTGTGCAGATTAATAAACAATGTTCATAATTAATTATTTTAATAACTGTAGTGTTAATTAACTACTACACAAAACAATAAGTTATAGATCATGTTATTTTCATATAATTGTAGTTATGTAAAGTCAGAGGAGGAATCAAGTTTAATTTATTGAGAAAGAAAGAAATATAAAATTCTAAAATCTAGGCCATTTGGTGAAATCAGAGAACCAATATAAAATAGTATAATTCACTAATAAATCCTGTAAACTACCCAGATTTATATAAGATAACACAATTAACTACTACTAGGAATGATCCTATGAATTAAAATGACAATAAGGAAATATACCTTAACATTTTGTAAATTGTCAAAATATATAAATTAATTAATTTTAGAGAGCAATATCAAATCTACAAATTAACACAAAAAACCAGTTCAAAGGTGTAATTTATATGTATTTAAGGAAAGGAAGAGAAATATGACTAATTAAAATTTATTATAATAGTATTAATAATATTTAAAATGGAAGGAATTTTATATAAAAACGGAAATCCAATTTTGAGCCTATATTTCCAAAGTGTGAACAAAATTTGTTAATTTCCACAAAATGTCTACAGATATGGACTATAATAAATCAATTTAAAGGGAATAAGATGATTAAACTAATAATAAGATTAATAATTCATAAAAGTAAGGAATAAAATAGAAAAATTCCATATATAATGTAATATTTTCTAATGTGTATGAAATCGAAAAATGTTAACAATACTTTTTCAAGGATTAACTGGGCAAGATTTATGACCAAGTTAATTAGTCTTTTGTTGAATATCAAGCTGAATAGGTGTGTGACAAAAACGTTCTTTAAACCGAGTCGAACATGAAGCTAACGTTTTAGCCATTGAAATCAGTGAACGAGAGTTAGACAAGTTAAACACTTTTTGAAGCCAATACTATAAAAACATTCACGACAATAGTGAAAACAAACCTCTAACTTCACTATACGAGTGACAGTAAACGGTAAAACATTATATTACAACCGATTTACTCTACAAACCTAACCGCAACTTGAAAACTTAACCGTAATAGTTGAACGAAATAGAAAATAAACTAACTAACGCAAATTTACACAGAACACTTCACCAGAATACACTAAATAGATTAACAGACTTATTACACCAGTGCGGGGACATTTTAGACCTTGATGAAGGTAATTTTATAGTAATTTTCTGACTCGACGCATATACAATAGCCGAGACCAACCCAAGGAGCGGCCATCTTGAAAACGAAACTTGCCTACTACATCGCAGAGACTGACGTCACATCAGTCTTCATTGGTTCGACAAAACATTTATTCTTATATCATAACCTGAATTATTTAAATACTATTGAATAGTAATTATTGTATTTATATGTGTTAACTGTTAATGTTATACTTTCTCGTCACCCTTCTCTGACTATTAATTCTTAATCGCTCAAAGAACCTGTTTTTAATATAATATAACATAAAATTTTGTTCTGTATGACAATCGATAATTCCTGAGACAGAGTCGATAATTGCTCTCCATCGATAAAATATCGATTATTTATCTAAAATTGTCAATAAATCTTTATATTTCTATTATTTTGTATCTGTATTTATTTCACAGGGTAATTTAAGGGTATTTATAAGGCTGAAGGTATTAAGTGAAAAGAATATACTCTATTTTGAACAAGATATTGGACCAGTAAGGAAAGTCACCAATCGATTATTACCTGGAGTTAATCTATTTAACTCCAGACTTGGTGCAAATCTTCAAGAAGTGCTCGACGGTCAATAAATACTTAACTGTTATTAAAATTTTCACAGAACCCTTTAAAAAACAGATTTATCTAGTATACATACTTCTATAAACATAAACAAAATTATTTTATTGTTTGGAAATTCTAATTATTGAAATTTCCATTTTATTTTTATTCTTTTGTAACGACCGACATACAGCGGTCTGGTGACCAAGTGGCTAGCCCAAACAGTGGGATTTGATCAGATTACAGTCATATATAAGGTCTTCTTACAAAGTGACGACGCCAACACGGGGCACTAAGGAAGAAGACAGACATATCGAAAGGTCACGTCTTGTTACAATATGCATGTTCACTTACAATTATTTCCTTATTTAAAATTAATTAATACGTTTGTTTCCTTTATTTATGTCTTATACCTAACGCTTAATTATTACATTATTTTCATTATTTAGGTCTTTCACACGACTCATACGTGCGTTCGTATGTTCTCATACCGCAGTCAGGGGTTGATACGGAGACTTATGCTAAACGTATCGTTGCAATATATATATAATTGATTTCTACGGCCTAGGCCGCTTCTCCGTCCATAGTTTCCGATCTCTTCTATTACAGCACATGTCTCCTTCCAGGCCTCTAAGTTTCATAGCTTCATCTATACCCTCTCGCCAACTTCTTCGTGGCCTTCCTCTTTTCTTGCTCTCATATGGTATCCACTCTAAAATTCTCTTGGACCACCTGGTTTTGTCCATTTTTTTGTGTGTATGTCCAAACCATACTAGTTGTTTTTTTTCAATCTCTTCCACTATGTTCTTCGTTATGTTCATACTCTGTCTAATTGTTTTATTTCCGACTCTTTCCAGTTTCGGTTTTCTACAACTGCGTCTTAAATAATCCATTTCGGTAGCTAAGAGTTTTTTTCGGGTTTTCCTTGTCATATGCCATGGTTTCGGATCCATATGTGACTATATTTAGGAAGATGCTCTTATACAGTCTCTTTTTTGTGTCTCTTGTGATTGATTTATCCCATAAAACAGAGTTCAACGATCCTAGTACTTTTTCCCTTTGTTTAATCGTTCTTTTATTTCATCGCTGCTATTTCCTTGCTTGTTAAGTGTAACTCCCAAATATTTACACGTGCTAACTCCTTTTATGGTGATATTTCCTAAATCGAGATTACCTTGAGCATCATTACCGACTGTTATGTACTCAGATTTATTCATGTTTACGACGAGACCTGCGAGCTGGCATTCTTCTTGTAATTTCCTTATCATGTAACTAAGATTATCCGGATCCTCTGCTACGACAACTTGATCATCAGCGAAATATAAGCTAAACAGTTTTTCCTCTCCCACTTGCAGCCCCATTCCTCTAACTTTCGTTGACCACATTGCCAGGGCTTTGTCTAGATATACTTTAAATAGAGTTGGGGAAAGTCTACATCCCTGTCTTAGTCCTTTTGTGACTTTGAAGGGTACTTACTACCGTTTTTTACTTTGGTCGTGTTTTTCTTATACAGGTTCTTTATTGCTTGTATTAGCACGTTCGATACTTCTAAGTATTTCAAAGCCTTCCATAACTGTGAGAATGGTACACTATCATAGGCTTTTTCCAAATCAATCATTGCTATATGAAGCTCTCTGTTTCTTTGCACTCTCTTTTCGCAAGCTATTTTGATATTAAAAATGTTGTCAATAGTGGATCGTCCTGTTCTAAACCCTGCCTGTTCTTCTGGCTGCTTATCTTTAATATCGTTTTCTAGGCAACTTTTTATTATTTTTATATATACCCTTCCAAATTGACATATCACTGCTATTCCCCTATAGTTTTTAGGATCGTTTTTAGCTCTCTTTTTATGAATAGGTGTGATATACGATATAGTCCATTCCATCGGTGGTTTTTCCCATTCATACATCTTTCAAATAGTTTAGCTACAATAACATGTAATTCCTCTGGTGCATATTTCACTAATTCCATGGGTAAATTCCTCCTATTCCTGACGATTTTCCTTTTTTTAATGTTTCTACTACATCTGTTACTTCAGAGACTTCTATAACAATATCGTCCTTTTCTATTGTCTCCTCTGGATTCTCTACTTCTATGAACTGTTTTCTGCTTTCTACGAGTAAATCTTCAGTGATTCCACTGTTTGCTAGATATGCTACCTATATGAGTTTTATTTGTATTAGAGTTTCTCAAACTCCTAATAGTTCTCCTTGCTTCTGAGCTACCTGTACCTCGTATGTACCGTTCAATATATTCACATTTCTTGGTCCATGTTTCGTTCATTTTATTCGTCACTTGTTTTTTGACTTCTCTATTTAATGTTCTATATTCTTCTTGTAGCTGAATATTATTGCTATCTTGTAACCGTCTTAAGTGTAGTTCTTTTTTTTTGACAATTTGTTTTTCAATTTATTTATCCCACCAATATGGATTTTTCCTTTATCCAATTTTCCTAAGGCTTCTTCAGCTGCTTAGTTTATACATCTTTTTTTGAATTCATATTCTTCCTCAATCGTTCGTTCTTCTCCATTTAGTTTTTGTTTAAGTCTTCGTTGATAAAGATATTTTATGCTATCGTTTTTTAAGCTGTCTAAGTTATATTTCTCGATTTGAGGGTTAAATTCGTTCATAACTTCACTTTTTTTTCTCTATTTTCCATCGGTAGGGGATAAATATCTTTGACTCAACTAGGCAATGATCTGAGCCACAGTCTGCTCCTCTCTTTACCTTTACGTCTTTTACTATAATGTTTGATACTTGTTTCTCTATTTTCCATCGGTAGGGGATAAATATCTTTGACTCAACTAGGCAATGATCTGAGCCACAGTCTGCTCCTCTCTTTACCTTTACGTCTTTAACTATAATGTTTGATACTTGATTCTCTATTTTCCATCGGTAGGGAATAAATATCTTTGACTCAACTAGGCAATGATCTGAGCCACAGTTTGCTCCTCTCTTTACCGTTACGTCTTTAACTATGATGTTTGATACTTGTTTCTCTATTTTCCATCGGTAGGGGATAAATATCTTTGACTCAACTAGGCAATGATCTGAGCCACAGTCTGTTCCTCTCTTTACCTTTACGTCTTTAACTATGATGTTTGATATTTGTTTCTCTATTTTCCATCGGTAGGGGATAAATATCTTTGACTCAACTAGGCAATGATCTGAGCCACAGTCTGCTCCTCTCTTTACCTTTACGTCTTTTACTATGATGTTTGACATTTGTTTTGTGATTACGTAGTCTATTATCGATTTCAAATTTCTTGTGTGTTGGTACCATGTGAATTAATGAATGTCTTTATGTATAAAGATGTTAGTGTATATTTTCAAATCATATTGCTCACATATGTGGATTAGTCTTTCCCCATTGTCATTAATTGTTTCTTCGCCATGTTGACCCACTACTTTACTATTCTTTTCTTTCCCAACTCTAGCATTAAAGTCACCTATCATAATAATTTCGTGAGTGTCCGGTACTCGTTCGATACTGTTATCTACAATTTTTTCGAATTCCTCTTTTACTGTGAAATCAAAGAATTAAATGCAAAGAAATTTCACGCCGCTTTTAGCACGCTGTGGCTTGAACCAGCTGAAGAATCTGTCTGTCTACTGCCCCCCTCTGTTCTCTCTCACTCTCTCTGTCTCTAAATATATTGAGCTCTGTGCGGTGATAATACTTTCCTTCTTTTATATCTTTTCTCGGTTCTACTGTTCTCACTGAATATCCGTTTCACCACTTGGGACCAAATAAAATTTCACGATTTCACGACTCGCTCAAGTGGTCAGTCGTACCGTTACTAAGAATACACCAACATTTACAAATGTTAGGCTATTCGGGTGATAGAAATAGACTTTGTCAATGTGTACGTCATTTATGATAATGCAGCCCAGCTTAGTCTGAGAGTCACCTATTATAACAGATTGTCACCGACAGCTGAAGTGAAATTGCCACACCGTTTTATTATCTAGAAAACCATCCGATTTTTCATACCGTAAAACAGATAAGAAAAGTGTCCAAATAATACTTTGGCACGCCGCCAAATGAATGGAATAGTATTCTGGAACAACTGCATGACCTATGTAAGCAACAGGGGCCGGCTTAGTTAGTTAGATACATCTGGCGAGTTTGTGGAGTGTGGATCAAGTGATTGTTGCGGATTAGTGGGAAGTGATTATTGTGTTATAATTAGTGCGGAACTCTTAATAGTTGAGAATAATTATTGCGTGTGGACAAATTTAAGTTGATTTACTGTATGAGAGAACCTTGTTGCTTTCACATTGTTATCTGTGACTAATTCAAGCTGGTAATTAATGACTTCATCGGTGTCTGTATTTTGTTTCCACTGTACAGTACGACGATCCGTGAGACCGTCGTAACAATATCAACGGATAAGACTAAAGATTAGACATTGCGGGTATAACTATTGGTACGCTTGGCACTGTGAATAGGGGTCGTAACGCACGACAGTTCGTTGTAGGACAGATGGTGTCCGTATGGATCATCCCTTGAAACGTTCCGGCATAGTACGAGAGTACAGACAATACAGCAAAGGCACGCGTGGGGTGAAACAGCCCAGCGTTAGGAGTAACGGGAAGGGAAGATAAAGAATAAATAATCTTCCCCCAAGCGCATAGTAAAAATAATAAGTAGACCGTGACCAGAAGACGTGTTACCACGAGCCGGAAGCGATGCTGATGTTAGAGCAAAAAAAAAATTAATAAAGAGACGGAATACATTCATTCTTGGAAGTGACAATCGTACCCCAAACTACCCCATTATTAGTACCATACACTGTGTTACCTTAGGGCAGAGTGCAAGTGAGGGTGAGCTTTATTAGCAGACTCTACTTAACAGTCATATCAAACAGTATTACCTTCGCAGCGTTGAACAAACACAAAGAAGATAGGATTAATCTTTGTGTGTATCATTATCTGTAAGTAAAGCAGTAGTGATCTTGCAGAGGGTGATTTAATTAAAATAATAAAGCATTTTTTAAATGAAGAAGGCTTTAGAATTGCAACGCTGCAGGAAAAGTAAAGTGGATTATTGTTCAACAAAGGGTGCATTAAAAACATTAGTTAAATATAAGGTAAAGAAAATCAGGAACTATCCCAATATCGATACTCGCACTACATTTTCGATGTTGTAATATCCGATTGTATCGATATGGTACGATGTAAAGAAGAAGAAGTGTACAATTGTCAATTATTCTATTTCTTAATGTACAGCGAAATAAACTATATTTTACAAAGAACTTGTAGTACGTTTGTTAGCGTTAGTAACATATGTAAAAAGTGACATAACGAACAAACGTCCATGTAACAATACAATTTTTACACGTGTTTCGTAACATTGTTTACTATAATCAACTGAATTGCATCTACTACGAGACAGTATTTGCCCCACTGCCTTGACAAAGGAATCTTTTTGTGCAGAAAACGTTAACGAGTAATAAGTAATAAGACGTGCCAGGTTTCCTCCACTGGACGAACAATACTGAAGAACAAAATCATTACATCTTCAACCCTACACTTATTTCAAAGTGTCACAAAAATTTCATTACAGAACTGTGTTCCAAATTTGTCAAGAAAATATAAAATGATATTTAATTTCATTTAAGTATAATACTACGCACTCGATAAACTGTTGTTTTTCTTGGAAAATTGCTGCGAGCCGAAGCAATTATAGAGAAATCCTGTTTAACACGGTAGAACGACCAGCAATCCTATCACGGATTATAAAGGTCAGTTGCCAGTTGATGGGGGATGGGGGCGAGTTTGCCGTCCGTTTTGCACCCGATATTTCAAAATACCCTACACATCTTTTCAACACAGCTATTGAAATCTTTGAATGCTAAGGAAAATTTTGTAAAAATAAAAGCTGTAATAAAATAATAACAAATAAATATATGTGTGTTGATGATATTAAGCTATTGTGGAGTATGTGACTCCGATGTAATCAAGTCCAATGTAATATGTTTAATTGGTGTGGCTCTCGACGTCTTACTGGCCTGAAACACTTCCTTAAGTTTCCCAGCTGGTCGAGTCCCAATGGTAGCAAGACCAGTCGAGTAGCGTAAAGTTGATGAAGAAATATATATGCTCAGCTTCACCGAAAGTTTCAAAACAAAAATTATTGTT
Source organism: Magicicada septendecula (assembly GCA_034769895.1). Lineage (NCBI taxonomy): Eukaryota > Metazoa > Arthropoda > Insecta > Hemiptera > Cicadidae > Magicicada > Magicicada septendecula. The sequence continues at coordinate 480,417,161 of CM068369.1, read as the reverse complement.
TTGAAGAAAATTAAAAAAAAAATTATGTTTATAAAAAAAAAATAATAAAAAAAATTTTTAATTTTATTAATTAATTAATTAGGATCAATTAATTAATATAGGGCTGTGAAGTTTTAAACAGTGTAATGCTCTTCTGAAAATTTTTATTAAAGTTTTAGTATAATTTAAATAATCTATCACCACTCATAAGACTGTCTGTAAACCAATCGATATTTGTTTACCTTTCTATTTTTTAGGTTATCTTCACTTACGGGTGGTAAAGTCCTTGTAGATTATCAATTAGAATTATATTATTGGTAATTAGTATTATTGAAGAAATAAAGAACTATTAAGTATTGAAAAGTATTAATGTTTTATTAAGTAACAGCAATATTGACTCTTATCGATTAGTATCGATTCTCAGGATATCGAAAAAAAATTACAAGTATATGTTATAAAAATTATATAGGGTTCTTTAAACAGCCAGTTATTACCAAAGTCAGAGAAATCGGGCTAATATTTAAAAAGTATAACGTTACAATCAAATTAATAGTTATTAATAAACACAGACATTGAATAATAAATTGTAAATATAATAATTGTTTTCACCAAACAGCTGTGCTGAACCAAGAAGAGGCACTGGGATTGTCAAAGAAAGATGGCTGCCGTCAAGTCGATGAAAATGTGACTCGTCCCTGCTGCGTTCCAAATAATGTATTTTGACGCAAAATTTCTGTTCTCGTGTCCGCAAATCTCTTGTTATATGTTGTGTAGTGACTGGTGTAGTGATTCTGGGTTGTATTTAGTGTATCTGTATAATTATTAGTTCAAACACTTTCTCCGATTCCGTCACTAATTTGGTTTAATGTATTATACAGTTTTCTAGTGTTTTATGGTGTTTTTCGGAGTAGATTTATATTGTTCTGTGTTATGGAGTGTTACTTGATCGTTTCTGTTATAATATGATAGTTTCAGAAGTATTTTACAAGTCACTCGCGATTTCACAATAACTCACTATACACTCGCTTGTATGACGATTATCCACGTTATCCTAACGGTTATCCACGTTATTAAACGTATGTCATGTTAACCGTTCAACTACCAATAATTAACTAACTGTTTCCTTCAGTTTCAATTAAACTCTTAGCCCATATAATATTATCCTTAACATTGTTCAAAAATATTTTCACATCCTGTGTACATTTTACTATTTCACTATATGAATGCCTAAACTTTGGTTATTTGTCAATTTTATTCACTAGATTTGATTTAAATTAATCTTTCAGTTCATTCTGGTTATTTTCAGATTAAATAATGCCATTTTATAGTGTTTTCTGTCCAAAAAATAGTAATTTTACTTTCAGTTTGGGTATACTCTGAAGAGTCCAAAACATTTCCAAAATTTACTTCCTGTTATAATGTAAATTCAGCCATTTTATCAGTTATATTTAATATTAATAATCCTATATTGTATTAAAAGGTTCATATTCCCTTATTTTCTGGTAGTTAATTGAATTAGTTGTATTCTGAAACATCATTCTGGAATATATGACTCCCATGTCCAAATTTCTGAGTTTAGTCATTCTCATTTTCATTTATAATTCTGAATATAATTTATTAAAATCTTTCTAAATGGTATGTGCAATTATATGGCATGATCTCAAGTTTATTTTGTCTAAACCCCTTTTGTTTATTTGCATTTAATTGAGCAATTTCTCTGTTTTGATGAAGTTTGGTTTCCATTCTTTTGGCCTATGATTTTTTAACAATTTTTCTTACAAAATAATTTACAAACAATATATGATGTGTGATACCCTCTCTGACTTTTTACAAATAGTATTATAAATTAAACATGTTTTCAAATTACACAAAAACAATTAGTATTGGTTACAATACAAATAACAGAATAAAGAATATTTTTTTTAAATAAATGCTTGTCTTCAAATCAGACATTTTGCAACAAAATTCCCATTTCCAACATGGAAATATGGTTTACAACAAAGGTTTTGTACTAACTAACATCTTAATTACTCTCTACTATTTACAAGTGGTAATTATTTTTATAGTTCTGATGTTAGTTGTTTCAGACCCAAACAAATGGCCTTATATCTAAAACATTTTTAAACATTCTTGTACTATATACATTAAAACCTTATATTTATATTCTTATTTCTAACTATTATTATAAGTAGGATTCTACAGTTTTTATACAGTCTTTTATACCTTGTCTTTGGGGAATTGTACCCTGTCATTAACAAATAAATAGTATGAACCGTTCAAAAAGCACTATGAAATCTGTTTTTCTTTTTTCATGTAAAACAAAAATGTTATTTTAAACAGATTCATGTCTTATGAACAACATATTGTCACCGTACACATTTTAAGTCATTGAAAAATGCATATTTCATTGCATCCAATGTTTGTGATTGCCAAGAATGAAACACAAGGTTCATTTTTTATAATACCCAAAACTATCACTGGTTCACTTTGCACTTATTATTATGTTAATGCTAAATGGTCGTATAGTTTATTAACATAATAAATTGGTTAGCGTTTTTTCAATGGAGATTTGTTCCATGGGTACTATATTATTGTTTCATCTTAGTTCACAGGAAACTTTTACTTTATACACTCCTCTCTCTTAAATTTATATACATGTGGTTTTTATTTCGTTATACTTTTATTTTTAGATATTTATTTTGGGGATATAGGGATTTGGGTGTCTTTTATAAGAGCATGACATCTTCTTCAGGATGCTGCCCTCTTCTTCTTTCTTCAGTCTTCTTTTCTCCTGCCTTCTGGGACTGGTATCTTCTCCATCTTCTTCTTGTTGCCATCAGGTTTCTTGGGATCTTCTCCATCTTCTTCTTTATTACAGAAATACACAACCTGTATTGGTTGATCTTGGCTTATTTTAGGGTTTCTATTCTATTTATTCTCCCTCGTTGTGGGTTTGGTCATATTGTGTACTGCTTTGTTATTTACTATTTTACCTTCCTGGGTTATACCTTGAAAACCTTTGGTTATGAGACTGGTTTTGGATGACTCATCACTAGTAACTCCTTTTACTTGAACTTGGATTTTGTTTATAATAATGATTTCTTTCCACAGTTGCTATGAATTAATCTATTTATATTAAACTTAATGCTTTCTTCCAACTTTAAATATTATAACTTCATTATTCTAATGATGAATTGCCATTCAATATTATGCATACATCTGTCACGCTACAAAGCCTATGTAAAATAAGGGCTAGAATAAAATTATTTTTACTTATACCGTGTCTGATTTTTACCTATTGCGTTACACTTTATTAATTTAACGAATGCCAACGGTTTTCAATTAATTTACCGTTTCTACAGTCAAATGACGTAACAGGAAAACTATACTTCTTACAGCCTTATTAATCTCAGTTTCTTCTTGTTATTTCAAACTGAAATGTCTGAATGGCATTGTCAGATAGTCGCTCCTCTAGTGAAGTGTTCGGTTTCAAACATTCTCTATATTCTTTTAGTTTTAAGTTAATCCTGATCTGAGTATGCTGTTACGCCATTACAGAACGTTCAGCAGAGCTCAGCTGTAATCCTTGTGTGCGTACGTGACCCTTAACATGCGAGGCAGAGTTACGTAATACGGAAATGCTAGAAGAAGTACTAATCGTACGTTGAGGACTCAGATTTCAATTGTTTTTATACATTTTCTAGGTTCTTGTCCAGAGTGCAATAGTTGTTCAGCAGAAAGGCCCCACCACTGCCGGAGTTTACGGAGCCAAGACAGTTTTTCCTTAACAGAGCATATCGGAGTCCTCTTTGCGTACACATAAGTTAAGTAATCACTACGGCGGAGTCCCCACAAGAAATAGAACATCTTTTTTCTTTCCTGAAAAACGGACAATCGTTTTTCAAGACGAGCAAGGTATATAAGCACATGCCCACTCAATACGTGTTCCTGACCTTGGTGGGGTTTTCATCTGACAATACAAAAGGTCTATCTTCATATTGGCTACGTATACAACAATTATCGTGTTGAAGACTATATTTAAGCGGCGGAACGTAAGAAATCCAATAAACAACTTGTTATTGCTTTGTGTAATAATAACAGTAACGATGGAGAGACAACGCAACGTCTGCCTGCCGGCAACGAGTACAAACCGGGGAGGGGGGCGGAATGAAATATAAACAATGTTAAAGCGAAAGCAATACTGGATGTTTTGCTCAATATAGGCCTATACGGGGTGTAGGGTGAGATGTGAGATTGAAAATGTCGGATTCATTTTACACAGGTTAGACACATTTTACTAGTTTCGCGGACAAAACCTGTTTGTGTGAAACTAAGACAGGCTTTGTTTTAAAAGGTTTTATTATTAAAATAGGGTTATAGAAACCTGACGGGTCCACCAAGTCAGACTGTCTGCTTTAGTCGTAAACCCATTTACGACCTTAAAAGAGTCGCTTAGTATTTCACAATACAATGACTGCAGGTAAAACATTTTAAATTTAGAATGGCTCCGTGAAATTGTTTGAGGAACATTTTAAAATAATATGAGCGTATCGTATACTGTTACTGTTTGTCTTCACAAAATAAGACTGACCATATATGTCTTTAAGTACTGACCATATATTTTTGTTAACCGCTTCTGTAGAATTTATCTTTAGCCGCTTAAGATAATATGGAAAGATAATGATTATTTTTAACAATATCTTCCTCATTTAGCAAAAGCGGCCTAAGAAGGCCTTGTTTTCTGTCTAGATGACAAATATAATTAGCTTTAGTGTTATGTTGAATATTTACAGAATATTTACAGATTATTTAATTGGTTTACTGATATATTGTTATAATAAGTTTTTTACTGCTGATAAAAATAATTTATTGTACGAAGAAAATAATAATTCGTTATCTGTAGACTATGTACTCCTCCAGACGTATTTCACGAGATAACTGTCGGATGTATTTACGGTCATTCGACCTATTTTGCGCCGCATGTCATCTTTAATTTTCGCCCAGTGAGTTTCAGTCGTGTCTGTGTGTAGACTTAACAAATTTAACAAATGATTTAACAAATTCTTTTCCTTTTCATGTTCTCTTTATTTCACGTTTTCACGTGATATTTGGAAATTTATGATTTAGCATAAAAAATTATTTTTAATTTCTGCTCGTGTAACGTTAGGCAGATTATAGAGACAGTGGATCACACAGTACCCCATGTAAAGAACATTGACACACCGTACTAACAACAATGGTATACCTTAAAATATGTAGAGGTTATTGTGTAAAGTAAATGAAGCACTTGCACTTTTCACGTTGTGCGTTGGTTAATATTAAACACGTGTTTTCTGCCGACTGCTGGACTCTCTAATTCTAATTCTTTGCGATGGAAAGAACTGTGAGACGCTTTTCTGTAATCACATAGTTTTTAAATATATATTTTTAAGAAAACAAAAATACTATTGTTTCACCCTCGGATGATTTATGAGTTGCGTACAGTAAAGAAGAAAGTTTTGACAAATTGTGTTCAGGACGACGGGAGCAGAATTAAGTATTTTAGTCTCCTTCGCCAATCCAGACGTTCATGGCCGTAACAGGATTGCCGGTGGTCAGTGGACCATGATAAGCAGGATTTTGTCTGCAGTTACGTAGTCGCTCAGCAATTTTGGCTTTTCAATAACAAAATGTAGAAATAATCGCGCTTAAACGAAAACAAAACAAAAAACTGAGGTTCATTTTTAATAAGAAGAATTCGCATAAATATTTTCAATTAATTTATTTGACGCGTGTTTAATGTTTGTGGTCCTTGATTTAGTATTTACTAGTAATTGGTTAGGCCCTTCGAGAAGTTAAGCCGCCCTAAGCTGGTTACATAATTTATTTATACGTCCGTTCCTGAAAATACATTTATTTGTACCAAACTTAATAAACTTATACAAACATATATGTGGGAGAATCCATAGAATCTTAAAATAAAAAACTAGGAAAGACACTAAGTTTAAATTACTGCAACACATGCCTGCCATGCGTACTACAGCAGTTAAAACTATATATATATATATATATATATATATATATATATTGCAACGATACAATTTTAGAACTGCATAGATAGGTATTATAGAAATTATTACAACAAAGTCTATATCTGGAGGTAGGAAAATTTATTAAATTAAAAGATTAAAATTTACTATTGTATTACTACTTTATACTATAAAATTGTTTATTTAAAAATTTGTCTTTCAAAATTGAGTCTATTGGCTTGCTTTAATTTATGTTACTTGTTCTGTTGAAATCCACTGTTTGCGTCGACACCATGCGCTCCCCGCACCTCGACTGGATCGCTGTGACTGCACGTCGACCGATGACTGCTACGCTGACAATTCACGTCTTCGCACCCACGCACACTGCGATACGAACTGTTATTGTTTATAAAATTATCTCAGGGTTTTTAACTGGGTAAAATAGATCGTGTATTGGGCTTACACAAACTCCGGTCTCTTGAAGTGTTCTCGCGTAAGTATCAAAATATCTCGGTAGATATTTTGTCCCTAGCGGATATCTTCTACTATACGCAAAAAGCACTAGAGTATGATGATCTATTTAAATTTAGTTCTGTAAGTGTTAATGGTTACATGAACCAACTTCTAAGTCTACAGGAAAACGACCTGTCTGGTCACGAAAAACTCGTGGCAGCGAGTACGTCGTTCTATAACGAGTCTTTGGAAGGAACTAACCAAAGTACTCTCGACAGATGAAAAATCTGAATAAATTTTAGACCCTCTGATCGGTTGAAACATTAGCAACGTCACAGGTGAGAACACAGATAGACTGAAATCAGGCTTAATCTCTGTCCGATTCTGCAAAGGCCTGTCTAGATCTAATTTATACATTTTATTACATTCTTGAAGATAACGAGAATACAAGAAGATTGAATTCATTAAAAAAACATATAAAAATTATAGGTGTGGAGAACTGAGTATATGGAAAATGTAGCTTATAACCATTAAAATACTCTGTCTAAGTTTTAGAACGAAATGTTAATTTTTTTCAAAGTTATTAAATAAAATGTAAATCACACGCGCACCCGCGCATTTACACACAAATATTTTACATGACATAAAAGAGAATAATACTGTGAACATTTTGACATCATAACATACATTTCTAAACACAGCTTGGTTCAAAACCTATGACTACTTTACAAAGACAGAACAAAATCAATTTAAAACATGTCTATGGCCATCAGAAAATGTTGTATAGCAGTAGTATTCCACTTAAATGACTTTCATATCTTGTGTACTGTTGCAATATATATATATTCAAACACTTTTTGCTACAGTCTGTTTCTTGATGTGTATAATATATACTTTATGATGACTTTACCTCAAGATGGTTTCTCCTTATTTGGAACATGTTTCAGGAAGCTTTGTGTCCCCATCTTCAGCCTTCCTGATTTGGAGCCTTGTGAGGTATTTGTGTGTTGGCTGGTTGTTGCTGTGGTTTCCTGTTGGTCTTTGGTGCTTTAAATTGATATTGTTGTGTGTGATTGTGGTGTAGGCCTATATATTAGTATTTTGTGTATTTTCTGTGTTGAGTTCTTTGAAAATTGTGTCATGTTTTGTATTGATTTGTATTTGTTAATCTAATTTGGCCATAACCAAATTCTTGTTATATATATATATCACAACAACAATAATAATAATAATGATGATGATGATGATGATGATGATGATGATGATGATGATGATAGTAACACGATTGACGGTGCCAGTTGAGACAAGTAAGAGAGTTAGACAATGTTGTTGCATTTCCCAGATTATTTTTAATATTTATTTGGACGATATCATTAAAAGATGGAAGAAAAACTTTTAAATTAGAATTAAGCTTTCTTCGCCAATGTACCCTTAGTATTATTTTATATGCAGGCGATGTTGTAATTGTACAACAGACAGAAAACGACTTGCAGAGGGGAGTATTCATCTTGAAAAGAGGAATATGGATTGGTGCTATCTCTACATAAAACAAAAGTAGAGGGAAGTATCCAGTAAGACAAAGATGGAGTAAATGGAAACATTATGGAGCAGGTATCCAGTTTTAAATATCTTGGATGCGAAATTTCTCCCGTAGTTGACTGTGTGTCGAAAATAAACTCAATAAATTTAAACATATATGTGAGACAACCCATAGAACCTTACTATACAAAACTAGAAAAGACACTAAGTTTAAGTTTCATAAGACTACGGCTGTACCGGTGGCGCTGTATGGGAGTGAGACATGGGTACTTTCACAGAGAGACAGAGGGAAGGTTACATCAGCAGAAATGAAATGTCTCAGGCTAGTCAAAAGGTACACTTTACGAGACAAAATAAGTAATGCACGTATAAGGCGAGAATTACAAATTTGTAAATTACAAGATAGAATTACGGAATATAAGCCCAATTGGTGTAAGTGTTTCGGAATAATGCAGCAAGATCATCTTCCCAAACTTGCCTTGAACTATAAGCGCACAAGGTATCGTAGTCTCCGAGGATACCACAACATAAGGTATTGGGCGTCCGAGGACGAGATGGTTTCCGGCACAGGCAGTGCAGCCTAATCCGTGAAGTCTAGATGATGATGTGTACAAACTGAGGACTCAGTAGCCTTATTTTAGCATCAACTTCACAGGAAGAGCATAATTAAAATACGAGTAAATGTACGGGCACACTTTTGTGCACCAGCAGCATGGAAAAAGCTGGGCCACGACCACTTATACAAGAGTGAAACCCACTTGTGTTTCTGCGGTACAGTACGAGGAGCCCCCGCTGAAGGATGCGCCCAGGTCCAATTATTGGCTGTTTTTTCATGCTTAATGTGTGACCACGCTGAGCGAATCGTTAGCATTTAATGAGGGAGTTAAGCTTGGTGATGTGTTATCGGCCACCCTCTTTATTATTACGCTACATTATGCCATTAAAGACATAGATCAGCGAGGAACAATACTAGATAAAACAAGGCAAATACATGGTTACGCCGACGATGTTGTGATAAAAGCCAGATCAAGGCAACGGCTAGTTGAGGAGTACAAGGAGCTGAATCAAAAATCCGCTGGAATGGAACTCAGTGTAAATATCAGCATAACTGATTTCTGCACCAAAAAGTAGAAGAAATCTGTAAAATTTATGCACAGAGGATAATTCATTTGATCCAGCAGTTAATAAGTTCAGATACCTGGGCAACATAACAGATAATGAAGGGTCCATAAACACGACAATACCTGAGAGGATACAGTATGACAACAGTAAACTGTTGAGAAGCAAACTCATTAGTAGTAACACAAAAATAAAAATATGTAAGACACTTATCAGACCAGCTGTTACTTACGCAAGTGAAAACATGGACATTGACAAAACAGAAACAAGTAATACTCAGAAGGTTTGAAAGAAAGATAGTAAGGCATGTTTATGGTCCGGTTAAAGAAGACTACCGATGGAGACTAAGAAATAACAGTCGATAGAAGAGCTATTAAATCATGAAGACATTGTAAGATTCATAAACGCTCAACTAACACAATGGCTAGGTTACCTAGAGCGAACGGATGGATGATCAGTGTATACCAAAGAAAATCTTGAGGGCGCAAGTCTATAGAAACTGAAATAGAGGCGGACCTAGGATAAGATGGTTGGGTGATGTGCTAGAAGATCTCAGAAGAATGGACGTGAAGTGTTACACCGGGATGGCATTGGATAGAAGCCTTTGGAGAAGACTGGTGTTGGAATCCAGGGCTCACGTTGGGCTGTAGTGATAAAAAAGAAGCGTGTGTGATCACACTTGAAGGAAAAACCCCGGTAGTTGTGCTTTGGTAAATTCTACCGTAACATGTTTAAATCAAGTACGTGGAAAGCATGCTAAACACATAGTATACTCCTCAAACAAAAGGCTTAGTGGCTTCATTCGCATCAATACTGTTACCACGGTCTACTGATCGTCGTATGGTACATTGGAAAACAAAATACAGTACACCAATTGAGTCACTACAAACCGGCTTTAATTATCACAATTAACAGTTTGTAATCAACACTCTATTCAAAAAGATTATACTCGTACAATAATTCAAGTTAATTTGTCCACACCAATAACAATGTCAACTAATAGACTATCGCACAACAATCAATTTTCACTAATAACCACTGGAACGCACAGAGTAATCGCCCGAAATAAACTCACTTGAATAGATCGCCACTTAAACTAAACTAAGCCGTCGCTCAATGCCTGTATTTATATCCCGCCGAGATTCCAGAATAATCCATAATACGCTTCAACTACTAGAAAACACTAGAGCGTAATTGATAGCGGTTTTGAACACAGTGCCCGCGGACCGGTATGGTCTGGAATAGTGTTGCGGACGCGTGACGTAATTGTCCTTCATCTCAAAGCAGCAGCATACACACATTGCAGCCATCCTCACTGGAATAGCCGAGAAACACGTAGAATGTTGTGCAATGACGTAACAGTACAGTGTTTACTTCGATTGTTACTTTACTTCTTTATATTGCAGTCTTACTAACAAAACAATCTTCGGACACCGATTATAAGCCCCTTACACTGCTCTTTATTCTGCGTACTTAAAATCACAACGGCGTATGAGAAATATGCAGACATTAGGGCATAACATCCGTGACCTAAGGCGCGTAGTGATATGGAAAGGGAGAGAGATTTCTTAGGCGTGATATAGTGAGATACTTTATCAGGCTTATATCACTTGGACGGAGAGGACGGGAGTCATTACGTAAAGTGGCTCTGCACATTGGGTTTGGAGAAAACGTATTCAGCGGCATTATAACACTGGCACACGATTCACATTATATTCAGTCATGTGATGTTTAATAAGCACGTCATAAATTTGTGGAAATATTTCAAAAATATAGCAAAACACGTGTGTGTCACAGCCTCTGGCGGTGCAGAATAATTTTGTCAGACAAAGGTTTGTAAGGAGAAACAATAGACTATACATTTGTAGTAAAAACGTCTGTATTGTTGTGATAACATAGGAACGAAGCTAGTGAACGATCGTCAAAAACGGAAAAATTTGTTATCCGAAAAATGTGGGACGGATAGTTCAAAAGTGAATGATCTAATTGGTGTAAAGAAGAAAAACTATGGGACCAGAAGAAATATTTCCCATGTTACCGAGTTCTGTTCAAGATGTAAATGTTGTTTTACAGTCGATTCATGTGAGCACAAATTGCAGGAGGCAGGTTAATGACAGTACCAAAAATGTTATAAATTTTTCAAGTGATACAAACTAAAAATTTTTGTGTGAGTCAGGAATTGTGTAGTACGAGAGGCGGTTGATAGGTTGATAAGTAATGCACAGTCACTTGTAACTCGCAAATAAAAATGGGTAGTCAAATTAAACAAATACGGAATAAAAGTACATTTCATGTTAAACTTTGTACCTTTAATAATTGCATATGTAAACAGCTGGTTCGTGCAGTGACGTCATCCCCCCGCTAAACTGCTACCAGCGTGTCTCAATACGCTCGCTCGCAGTTTAGGTTTGTGTTAACTGTTAAGCTCTGACCGAACAACACCCTTCTTAACGCCGCGGCTAGGTAACTATTTCAGTTCTGAAGATTACTTCAATTTATTAACATATTTTTCAGTATTTATTTAATTCTCACTTTGTCAATGTATGCCACGCGACACTGCACGGGCCATGCAATCATTATTACCAAAGTGCAAATAAACAGTTAATTCAAAATACAGTCCACTACGTTATTTGATATTATCCAACTTATTATACCAGCATCACGTTGTAAGACTAACTCAAGAAATATTCGAGAGCGTCGAAGACGTAACATTTGGTCCTCCGCACCGGATATATATTTCATTTAACAGGCCCAAATAACATTTTGGTCAATCCCGAATCTTCTTAAACGTAAAATTGCTGCCCGTGAGCATACATTCATAACTTTAAAAAAAAAAACGAGTAATCTCCCCGCAGAATCGTTTAATATTTCATCCCTAAATATACCAAAAAACATATTTTTAGCTGACCCGCAACTAAACATTACTTCACAAATCGACATATTATTTGGTGCCCAGTACCATTTACAATTGATTGAACCTATTAAATTCATCCGCAGCCCACACTTTCCCATAATACAGGAGACAAAATTGGGATTCATCCGCAGCCCAAACTTTCCCATAATACAGGAGACAAAATTGGGATTCATCCTTGCTGGTAACCTGTCCTTTAATGTCGACATGACAAAACCTGTTTCATCATTTATAGCGTGCGAAGATAACAATGCAATTTCATCGCAATTAAAAGACTTGTGGCAATTGGAGGACGTTGCAGTCCTTACTCCCTCAGTTGAGGACTCAGAATGCGAAAGTCATTTTATCGCTAACACTTTCCGCAATAATAGTGGTAGATTTGTTGTGTCCCTACCTCGCAGGGGATACAACTCTCATTTGGGCGTTCTCTTCCCAGAGCTATTGGCAGATTTAAATCACTGGAACTTAAGTTCAAGCAGAACCCTGCTCTTCATAAAGACTATAGTAAATTCATGCAGGAATATTTAACTCTGGGTCACATGTCTTTGCTTGATTCTTACGATTTGTCAGTCAATAAGTCAGACACCTTCTATTTACCGCACCATTTGGTTTTTAAAGGCTCTAGTATAACCACCAAATTGCGAGTTGTTTTCGACGGCTCTGCCAAAACAACAAATAATTTGTCCTTAAACGACACATTAATGGTTGGTCCCACGGTCCAGCAGGATCTTTTTTCAATTATGTCTCGGTTTAGAACGCACCGAAACGTCCTCATTTCGGACATTGAGAAAATGTACCGTCAAATTTTAGTTACTCCCAGGGATTCTAATTTGCAACGAATTGTTTGGCGCGACGCCCCCGATAGGGAACTTCAACACTACGCCTTGAGGACAGTCACATATGGGACTGCAAGCGCTTCTTTTCTGGCCACAAGATGTTTGGGACAAATAGCCCAGGAAAACAAAACTCAACACCCTATAGCCTGTTCTGCTGTCGCAAACGATTTCTATGTGGACGATCTCATGACCGGCTCAGATAACCCACACATTTTATCACAAATAAAGTCCGACATTACACATTTTTTAAGTCAATACGGGTTTACTTTGCACAAGTGGTTTTCCAATGATCAAACCATTATAACTTCATACGCCAACTCTTCCCTTGACTTTAACAAGAATCAAACTATACGTACTTTGGGTATTCAATGGGACATTAACGATGATAGTTTCATATATATTTTTCAAAGAAATTTCGAAGTGGATGTATTTAACAAGAGAAGGGAATGTATTTATCCGTTATCGCCGGAATTTACGACCCATTAGGATTAGGACTTATTGGCCCGGTTACGTTTTGGTGCAAACATTTCATGCAGATACTGTGGTCCCCATGTACCCGCCTATCTTCCCCATGTTAAATTAATCAACTTTATGTACCTTTTTCTCAAAACCTGTTCAAGGTACAAACTTGAGGTTTGGTCAGCATATTCTGGGAAGGTATTTTAACCATCTGAACCAAAAAAATTACGTTTTATTATCTCACATTTATTTAATTAATTTTTTGAAAAATTGTCTAAATATTTTAATTTTTTTAAAGAGTTAATAATTTTTTATAATTTTTCGGTTACTTTCTTCTTCTGTTTTTGAGGTTCAGTAGATACACTGTAATTAGCCCTACAACTTAAAAAAAGAATCGTGTTTCTATCTTTTACAGAAGCTGAGAAAAAGGTACATAAATATGGTAAAAAGTCATTTTTTGAGAAAACTTACTTTATTGTCAATGTTACCATAGTTACACAACAAAGCTACATTTAAAATAGTCCTGCGCCGTACTGTGGGTCTTCCTCATTTTCTTCTGATTTCTTCTTGTTTTCTTGCCTTTTTATTTTACCTTCTACCTTACTTTGCTCTGTCATTTTCTTATCAGCTTCTTTTACTCTCCTCTCATCGATTCGTCTCAACCGTGCCCGACAAGACTCACTTACTTTCAGTCCCAGTTTCCCCATCACAGTACATTTGCTGTAAGCTCCGCTGTTGAAAGCAAGCACTGCATCATACACTCCCACTTTAATTGTATTTATCCCAACATAAATTGTCTTTGGTAACCTTTTCAAATTAGGGGATTGAACGATTCATTCGGGTTTTGTGTTTTACCATAAAGGCACTTGCTCAGTAAAGTTTCATTGCTTAGGTCCCTGAATATGTTTTATTTTATGAAGCTCAGGTAAAGGCAGTGAATGCTCATGTTTGTATTCCTCACCTGTAATAATGACAGAGTAGCCAACCTAACCTATAACACAAAAATTCACTTTTGTATGTGAAAAAAAAACAAATATATTAAAAGTTTCCAAGCCTGAAAATGCAAGCGCTCAACACAAAATTGTGTACTTTTTAATTATTTATTTTTGTAACTTTTATTTCTCATAGGTAAACAAATTTTATATCATTTTTTTCAGAATTAACTGTAGTTTCTGAAAATTTGAAAAACAGAAAAAGTGAAATTTAAAAAAAATTTCGGGTACATGGTCCCCTTAACGGGAACATGTTGGGACGACCCCCTGTCAGACTCATTATCTAATCAATGGGTAGAACTTTATGCTCAGTTGATACCAGACAGTTATTTTAAGATTCCAAGATCCGTAAAGAATTTAAATAATTCCCAAATCATTTCATTTCAACTCCATGGGTTTGCCGACGCTTCAGTAAAGGGTTATGCGTGCTGCATTTATGTGCGAACGGTGTATTCAAACCACAGCATTTTAGCAAACTTATTATGCTCTAAATCTAGAGTCGCCCCCTTAAAGCAGGTAACATTACCCCGACTTGAACTTTGCGCCTGTCTCTTATTGGCTCAGTTGGTTTCCAAGGTTGTAAACGCTGTGAGTTATAAATTTGACGAATTGTATTTTTACTCCGACTCAATGATCGCCTTACACTGGATTCACCAGCAGTCTTCCAGATGGAAAGTATTTGTTTCCAACCGCGTCGCGGAGATACAGCGACTCACTGCAAAGGGTACCTGGCATCATGTCTCCTCACATGACAACCCTGCTGACATCCTATCGCGTGGTTGTCTACCCCGCTTTTTACACTGTCACCCACAATGGTGGTATGGTCCATCCTGGTTGTCCAATGAGTCATCATCATGGCCCACCAGTGCTTTCGATGCCCATTCACCCTGCACTCATCCCGATCTTGATCAAGAAAAACGTAAACAAGTCCAAACCACACTGGTTGCCACTTCATTTACGCCTAATTACTTTGAAAACTACTCTTCGCTTTCAAAACTTCTTCGTATATTTTCTTACTGCCTTCGATTCATTCGGAACTCTAGACCTCCCATAGCTGACAGAAACACTTCTTTTTTAACTTCCCATCAGCTACATGGCACACTTTTGATTTTTATTCGTCAGTCCCAGCGATCGCACTTTAATATCGAAGTCAAGGAACTTGAGGCACAACGCTCTATCCCTAATAATAGCAAAATTCTTTCACTTAACCCCTTTCTAGACAATACGGGGATATTACGCGTGGGCGGACGCCTTCAGCACTCCCAGCTCACCTATGATAGCAAACATCAAATCATACTCCTCCACCCGCATTCTCATCTCAGCAAATTGATCATAGAAGGCGAGCATCATCGGCTACTACACGCTGGGGTACAATTGACTCAGTACCCTCTATGGCAGAAATATTGGATAATTAATGATAAATCTTATATACGTTCAGTAATACACAAATGTATCACGTGTTTTCGATTCCGTGCTAGGGGTTCCAGCCAATTATTAGGACTATTACCCTCTTCCCGGGTTACTCCTGCTAAGCTATTTTCTCAATCTGCAGTCGACTATGCCGGTCCCGTACTTATACGTCATGGCGGGCAGCGTTCCAAATCGATTTCAAAGGCTTATATTTCTCTATTTATATGCATGGCCACTAAGGCCATTCACCTTGAATTAGTTTCAGATCTCACCTCAGACGCTTTCATAGCAGCCTTAAGACGTTTTATAGCTCGAAGAGGCATCCCTTCACAGATATTTTCTGATAATGGTACAAATTTTCGTCGTGCTAGCAGTATACTTCACGACTTAACTTCTCCAATCAAACGAATTTGAACAAACTACCCAGGACTTCACCAGTGCCCAAGGAGTCAAATGGTCCTTTATTCCCCCGTCAGCACCTCATTTCCGTGGCCTGTGGGAGAGTGGAGTCAAGAGCGTCAAGTTTCATTTGCGGCGCGTTGTCGGCAGAACCATTCTCACGTTTGAAGAATATTACACCATTTTAACTCAAATATAGTCCTGCCTCAACTCACGCCCCTTGTTCGCCATCTCAAATGACTCTGGGGATCCCGAGCCTTTGACTCCAGCGCACTTCTTGGTTGGTTCTCCACTCACTTCATTCCTGGAACCTGACTATTCCGAAGTCAAAATTCGTCGCTTAGGTAGATGGCAGCTGCTGCAAAGATTCACCCACTCTATATAGAAGAGGTGGTCAAGGGATTATTTGCACCAGTTGGAACAGCGAAACAGATGGCGTCACCAGTCAAAAAACTTGGCTCCCGGACAACTCGTCCTTATTTTAGAAGATAATTCCCCCCCCTGCAGTGGAAACGCGGTGTAATCACTCAGGTCCATTTGGGTCAGGATTCCCTAGTGCGCGTAGCGGATGTTCGCACTTAAACGGCATGCTACGTAGGCCCATTCACAAATTATGTCCACTTCCAGTGGCCTCAGATTAATCCCACTACAACGTTCAAATGACATGTACTATTTACTTAAACTTTTATCGCATTCTCGTGCATCATGCCCGGGACATACCCCGGGTGATCGCATGCTTTCCATTTGTTATTGTAATTATCATATCATTATGTATTATTGAAATTTTTGGGTGTTATTATTCTATTATTATGTAATGTCAATTATTATGTCTTGCTTATTATCATATCATTATGTATTATTGAATATTTTTAGGTGTTATTATTCTATTATTATGTAATGTCAATTATTATGCTTTTTTATCGTATTATTATGTATCCGTACCATATTATTATGTATTATTATGTCTTGACACTTATGATGCACTATTCATATAATAACTCAAAACGCAAAATCGCCCGATTTTGTGCGGGCAGTATGTTAAACTTTGTACCTTTAATAATTGCATATGTAAACAGCTGGTTCGTACAGTGACGTCATCCCCCCGCTAAACTGCTACCAGCGTGTCTCAATACGCTCGCTCGCAGTTTAGGTTTGTGTTAACTGTTAAGCTCTGACCGAACAACACCCTTCTTAACGCCGCGGCTAGGTAACTATTTCAATTCTGAAGATTACTTCAATTTATTAACATATTTTTCAGTATTTATTAAATCTCACTTTGTCAATGTATGCCACGCGACACTGCACGGGCCATGCAATCATTATTACCAAAGTGCAAATAAACAGTTAATTCAAAATACAGTCCACTACGTTATTTCATATTATCCAATTTATTATACCAGCATCACGTTGTAAGACTGACTCAAGAAATATTCGAGAGCGTCGAAGACGTAACATTTCATTTGCTACAAAAATTTACATTTATTTTTCCACGTAGTCATCATTTACAGCTACACATTTCCCCCAACAGTGAACCAGTTGTCTTATCCCGTCAACGAAGAATGCCGGTGGTCTTTCCTTGATCCACCACCTCACCGTATGTTTCAGTTCATGAATGCGAACTGACGATGAGCTGAGATGCTTGAAAGCGCTAATAAGAATAATTTTCCTATAATGGTGTGCAACAGCGATAATTCGGTTTGTGATTATAACCACCTAACACAACTTTCTTAATTAAAATATTTCACTGAATAAGTTGCGAATCATGCCTCCAAAAAAGGACACTACTGTATTTTGTATTGTGAACAGTAGAATCACAGAATCGTATTTCAGCACTCTCAGTTGTAAACAAAGTATGTCCGATTAAAGATAATATTTTGAAACTAAAAACAACAGTGGACTTTGGAAGAGGAAGATATCTTGCTATTAAACACGTTTCCCGTAGTCTGATATAGTCTAAAAACGTGGCTGATTGTTGGTACTCAAAGGTGAACACCATTATAGGAAGGCATCACCCTAACGTTTTCCTGTTCGTTAAAATGCTGAAAGAAGAAGCGCAGAAGGTTTCTGTCTAACCGTTGGAAATCCGTGACAGAAACGAAAGAATATTTATGTTAAACAGAACGAGAGAATGAACGGCGTGATGAATATTTTTTATGACGACAACAACAACCTGGACAAGTGTCTGAAAGATCTCAGCTGTCTAAACAAGTTATAAAAGTAATTAAAAATATGGAACAAATACACAAAAATACAGTATTACATAAAATACGTTTCTCGTATACTTGAAAAAATGCGTACTCAAATGCATTAAGCTTAATAAAAAACATAAAAACTGAAGAAATATGAAGATGGAACCACATACTTAATAGAAATATACTGAAAAAATATAATGCAACATCTAAACTATTAATTTCATTGATGTGCGAATTTTAAATTTAAAAATCAGAGTACAGTGACAGTCCCAAGTCTTTAAAAAGTGTAACGGGAAGTTGCAACTAACTGATTTACAGCAATTGGTGTCTTCTTCTACTTCTTTAAGGATTACGTTACATGAACTTGTTCCGGCACCCATCTCATCCTCGGACGACCCACGTCTCTTCTACCAATGGATTTATAGTTTAGTACCGCTTTCGCCAATCGATCCTCTGTTATCCTTTTCAGATGATCCCACCATTGTCTTCTGTAAATACTTGGTGTAAATGGTGATCCCACCACTGACTTAGCTATACTTTTAAGGGGAGGAGGGGTAATTCATTTGCTGGGTCGGCGCAGCTCAAAGGCTATGAAATATGTAACGTTTCTATGAAATATTACAGGCATACGGTCACTCAGTACTGATTTACAAATTTTTAGTGTTTAAATTAATTCCACACCGAGTTTTAGTGTACTTTCAGTGATGCCAACCATAAGTTCAAAAACACTCGTAAACACCGCTTACTACAATCGCTTTAAGTAATGTAACCATAAAATATGGCGTCACGTCTGTTACCTAACAACACGACTCAGCCGCCAGCTGTAGCAGAGATGAAATTATTACACAACTTAAATTAATTTCATCCCTCGTTCTCTTGTCTTTCGTGTTACTTGAAACAGACGTGTTTTATGCTAGCAACTAGTCGTGTTTAAAACAAATTTGCAAGGAAAACAATTTAATTTAAAACTTGGTTAACAAACAAACGATGAAAAAGTTTCTAAGTCTTCCATATGTTATTTATCTTCTTTTACTGCGAAATTTTAGAGTGAAATATTTCAGAAAATAAATATACATTTCTGTAGCTCTCAATTGGAAGAAACGTGTATTTACTTGTTGCGCTTACTGACATCCCAGAGCGCAGAACACATTAGGCCTAATATGGTGACGACAAACTAATCCTAGAGATCGCCTCATTGCGTCACAAAACCTGAAACTTCATCTTTGAACGATCATCATCATCATTTTCACGGATTAAACCAAGGATGGTTTGTTCCAGTCTCAAACAGGGAAAGATTAGAGCTGGTCACTCCAGCGCTTCCTCGGTCGGACTTACTACACCTCTCCGTCCCCTCGGCTTATAGTTCCATAATTGTTTGGGGATGCCAAAGTTGTTTGCCATTCGCAAATATGTTCCCACCAATTCAGCTGATGAGGGCGATCTTCTCGAGTATAATCATAATATTCAGTTTCTGCCGTATATCAGAGTTTCTTCTATGATCATGGAGAGTATATCCTGCGACGTGCCTGAGAAATCTCATTTCAGCCTCTTGTATGCGACTGGCCTGGCCTTTTGTTAAAGTCCAATTCTCAGACCCATAAAGAAGTGTGGGAAGAGCCATCACCTTGTGGAATTTTAGGCGTGTTCCTTTACTTGCTGACTTAAGGGTTCGCCTAATGGTCCCGCATATAAGGTTGTACTTATGTCACTTGAACTTGTATTTATCTGTTGGGTTTACTGATATCCCAGAGCGCAGAACACATTAATTTGCTGATAACAAACTAATGATAGACTCTTCACATTGCGTCACAAAACCTGAAACTTCATTTTTGAAAGCTATCTGTGTTATCATAACTGTAGAACGGACGTTACAGCACGTATGCTTGTGACAAACTGTAAATTGTCAAGATTTCAGAATGTATGAAGATTGATATGAACGTTACCAAATTCACAAAATTAACATCTTATTTGGTCCTCATAACACCTGATGGGAGCCTTAATGTAGTTCTCGCTGAGCAGCCCATGAGTCCTTAATTACTCTAGTGATCAGAAAGATTCTTTTTTTCTAACACGAATATCTACAGAGTGTTGCTCAAAGTGCAGTACTGATATAGAGATATTATATAACATATTGTTACGTAATACTGAACATTCTCGTGTGTTCGATAGTGTTGTTTTACAAGCTTCTCAACTAGCCTAGCCGGTGTGTGTTTCTGCAAAGGCGGCGCTGAAGTACTCGTATGCTGTAGAATTTTCGAGTACTTGTTATGGACGAATATTATGGAACCCTGAAGACTATAAATAGCCAACACCTGCCGCTTAGTTTTCAGTTTACTTCGGGTGATTATTCAGCGCGTTTCAAGTGGGTGTTAGTGAAAAATGATTATTCTGCGGGACTCTATTAGTTGACATTATTATTGCGTATGAACGAGTTTAACTTGGATTATTGTACAAGTTGAATATAAAAACTGTAATTTGTGATGATTAAAGCTGGTTATTAGTGACTTCATTGGTATCTTGTAGGCCTACTTTGTTTTTCTCTGTACCATACGACGACCGGTGAGACCATCATAACAATATTATTAAGCGAACATCTCTTTTCTCAGTTAAACAGAGGTTGCAATTTGCCTAATGTTGCAGCACGAGCGTTTTGTCTGCAAGATTTAGAACCGTAACATGGGCTATACAAAATCAATACAATACAAATAACACAGTAACATTAATTCTCCTAATTTAAAATTGAAAAGTATCCAATAATTAAAAATTTTTTAAAGATAGATAAAAGTACAAAGTCACGTATATATTCACGTATTCTGACAGGTAGGCATAAATCTACAAGTTATGTAAATACCGTATTGCTACGATAATTAGGGAACGCTCTCGAAGAGTCGTGACTTACTTCCACCCGTTTCTCAGCTAGTCGAGAGGTGCACGGTCTCTGTAAAGGTCGCACTAAAGGACCTTCCGGACTGTTCGAGAGCACTTGAAACTACGCAAATTATGCTGAAACGCCTACGGAGATTACGGCGGAAAAGGAAATTATTCTATAACCTTTGCAGGACCAATATAAGCAATAGCTTATAAATTAGAAGTTAGTTACAGTGGGCGATTTCTTTAGTGCGGGTCGAGTGGTTGTTGATGATTAGTGGAAAGTGATTATTTTGTCATAATTAGTGCGGAACTTGACATTATTATTGCGTCTGGACAATTTTAACTTTAATTATCAACGAGGGTACCTTGTTGATTACAAATTGTTATTTGTGATTAACAAAAGCTGGTAATTAGTGACTTTATGGGTGTCTGTATTTTGTTTCCACTGTACCATTCGACGATCAGTGAGACCGTCGTAACAATATGTTCTCTGATGGTAACTTATTAACTCCCTTCCTCGACAGCAAAGAAAACTATTTGATAGTAAAAGCTGATAGTACTAACAGCCATCTGATAGTAACTCGGAATTTTGCAGCAATCTGTCATAATCTAATTTCACTTGGAGATAGTAAAACACATTTCAAACAAATTTAAATTACATGCAAACTGTGTTCACAATAACAAGAATAATTGGATAATGTAACAGAACTGGAAGTGACGTTCTCAAGCTCATAAATTGACTTTCCTCTTTCGCGCGTTCGTGTGTGTGTGTATTTAAACTTTGTTTATAAGGGTAAAGTTTGTTTCCGTCACATTTTGTTTCATTACTAAGAGTACAACACTTCCGAAAGTAGGATATGCTTTGAATTCAAAGCACCTTGAACAATAGCGACAGGAGTAAAGCCCGCAACTGCAGCAGATGTTCTTGTTTTCTGTACAAAACGAGTGACATACATCTTTTGGTTGGCGCGCGTGTGTACCTGTGTATAAGCCTATATGTGAGCGCGTGCATGGAGATAAAATTACCGGTATAGTAATACATAATGATAATGACAGTGTTACTGAACTTATATTTTACAAGTAGTAAATATTGTTACGACGGTCTCACTGATCGTCGTATGGTACAGTGGAAACAAAATACAAGATATTAAATAGATAGCACAAGTGTTCCAGAATAATCCATAATATGCATCAACACTGGAGCATAATTGATTGCGGCCTAGAACACAGCGCGTGACCGGTGAAGTCTGGAACAGCCTCGACGGTTGACGCATGTTAAGTGTCACGTAATTGTCTTTCATCTCAAAGTAGCAATATGCACGCACATAAACATTACGATAGCCGAGAAACATGTAGAACTTTCTGTAATAGCGTAACAATATTTTTAGCGGTTTTGGGATTATGCAGCAACTGCTTATGGTTACGATAAACCCATCCAACTTCTGCACGGTCTCGGTCAGTTGCGCCTTTCTTAGACTCGTTTGCAACCGTCTGAATCCGTGGCAACTAGTGGAAACGTTCCTGTTCCAAACTTCGACGAGTTTTAAATTCTGTAATTTTCTCATTTGTTAGAGTGACATCTTTCTTCCAATATTTTTGTTACGTTAGGTTAGGTCAGATTGGGTTGGGTAAGGTTAGGTTAGGATAGTAATGAATAGAAATATAATGGTAATTCCTTTATCATTATTATTATTATTATTATTATTATTATTATAACATGAAAATGTAATTGCCTATCGGCACCACCTTACGGCAGTGTAAAGTTCACTTCTACGATGGGACAGAAAAAAATTGATTGGTAGTAACTGTATACAGACATTGGAAACTGTCGTAGCGCATTGCCATTCCAGGGGTCAGTCTTGATCTCTTCACACGCCTTTGATATACGAAGACTGTGTCTGTAGCTGATAGGACGATATTTTCGACTGAAATTCTCCGGGTTGCAATTGATCGGGTTAAAATTTCCACCTCGGTCGCAACAGACCGGGTTTTACACGATTGGGTCGCAAATGACCGCGATGTCACACACACACTCTCTCACACACAGAAACACAAACAAAATTTAGCTCAGAATTAACCATAAATAATAAATAATTCAACAAGTGATGTCAATGTTTGAACTCCAGAAGTAAGTCAGTATTGAATGTATCTAAACGTTTTCTATAACACCCGTGTAAAAATAAAATCTTGTATTTGGTCTCTGACTTCGTCGCCCCCGTCCGGTGAACTGCACTTTGTTCGACTCGCATCAGTGGAATATGGTACAGTGGATGTACACTTAAATCGTTTTATATCCAATTTATCTTCAGTACATATGTCAGGACTCACGCGTGCGTCTTCAGAAGCACAGTAAATCCATTCTCTCGTGTACAGACAACTACATAAAGACTGAGACTGTATTTACGTAAGGCAGTAAAATGTTTACATTTGATACAATCGGATATACTATTTGCCTTGGCTCTCACTGAAGCTGTAAAGAGGAAAGAGACAAGTGCACTATAGAGTCTCGTCTCCAACAGTCTGTAGTATTGTTTAGTTGACAGTGTACAGCACCCTCCACCTTAGGTGCGCGTGTACACACACACACACACACACACACACACACACACACACAAGCGCGCGCACGCACATTTACTATGTCAGATGTCTTTGGTATGTGGTACAGATGTTAATGCAACACGTTTCCTTTACTGTATCATAAGATTATCTTTACCATAATAAAGAACCGGAAAACAGCTACTCAAAACTTTCACACACACACACACACACACACACACACACACACACACACACACACACACACACACACACACACACACACACACACACACACACACACACACACACACACACACACACACACACACACACACACACACACACACACACACACACACACACACACACACACACACACACACACACACACACACACACACACACACACACACACACACACACACACACACACACACACACACATATATATATTTAATTTAACATAATAGATTATTTACCAATTGTAATCGATCAACAAAGAATGTCGCACGCAAGGTCAGTAAAGTATTTGGGGATGACTCTGGATGCCAAACTTGGAAGAAAAGAACATGTTAAGAAGAAACGAGAAGAACTTGGATTAAAATTGAAGAAAATGTGGTGGCTGCGTGGAAGACACTCTGAGCTGTCGCTGCATAAGAAGGTGTTGTTATACAAACAAGTCTTGAAACCAGCTTAGGTGTATGGTGTACAGCTTTGGGGTTATACTAAGCAATATAATATTAAAATAATTCAGATTTTTGAAAATAAGGTTCTCCTAAGTATCACTTACTGTACAGAAACAATCCTCAAGCATACTTGCCTTTCAATTGGCAAATGTAAATAAAAACTAAACTCCCTACAACAATCAATATTCCTGTTTACTTATCGCAACAATTACAAAATCTGAGGCACACTCAATGTTTACATATCACAGACAGCCCGAATGAAACTGTCTTTGTTTAAACTGTTGACTCATAACTCATGACTTATTAGACAATTAACTTAATGAATAATAAATTTTTCCAAATATTTCTTCCACGCATAAAAACTGTTAGCGCCTTTACTATCCTGAAGCATGCGTGCGCCGCACACTGTGTCGGCGCGCCACTGATTTTAGATGTACCAGCAAGTGACATAAGTTTAAATACATTCTATATTCTCAATTTTAAATTGTTGCAATGTGTGCGCGCGCGCATGTGTGTAAATGTTTGATACAAAAACCCAAATCTTTAATTTTCTTTGGGCTGAACCAGACACGGCACTCAAGTTGCCAAAAGCCAAGTTGTTAATGTTTTGTTATTGTAACGACTGTGTGGTATCAGACGCCCCCTCTCCCACGAGCTGTAACGACGTAGGGTAAGAAAATTAAATATAAACAGTGTTACAGCTTCTAAGTTGTAACAACTACTGGTGTTATGGTAAATGAATTTCTGGGACTCAGTTCCTGGTCAAACTTTGTACTTGTTTAAACTTTGTACTGTAATATCCGCATTGCAGTTGCGTGCAGTGACGTCATTTCTCTCCCCGCTATCTGCTGCCAGCTTGATTCAGGCTAGCAGCAGTCAAATTTAGTTAGTTACTTGCAAGACGCCGGACGGGCAACTCGCCTCAGTTCGCCAGCCGCGGCTACATTATTTTTCAATATTTCTAAATTTTAGCATGAGCATCATGCGCTAATTACGTAGGCGTTCTCGGCCTCTACGCACGATTATAGGTTTCAGTATTTAATTCTATCTCAATTCTCAGGCATTTATGTCGCGCTAAACTACACGCGCCAGCGTTTCAAGAATTTTATCTTCTGACAAATTCTCAATAAATAATTAACTCTAGAAACATATACAGTCCGCTTCGTTATTTCATTTCACACCAGCTACCTCAACGACTAGCGTTCTAAGACTAACTTAAGATTACTTCGAGAGCGTCTAAGACGCAACATTTTGGTCCACCAAGGCCGGATCCGAATCGTGATTCGGACCAAGATTCTCAGATATATTTCATTTAATGGGCCCAAACAACGTTTGGTTCAAGCCCAAACACTTTCAAACTTTAGATTGCTGGCCGTTGCACTCCTTCATTGTTCTCAAAAAACTTCATACGTGACATTGCAAGATTCTGCAGAGCATCATATCTGAGACAGCAAGACACTACAAGTCATCATCATTTGTCGCACAGCAGCGAAATTCTAGAACCTGAAAATTAAACGGAGAGCTACAGCTTCTAACGTCACCCGACCAGCAGAAACAAGAGTTGCGCCACCATCTAAGTCCTGCCGAACAGGATCATCAAGAAAGCAACAGGATCGGAGCCATCTTGAACACGCCGGGATTCACAATCCACGTGACTATGAACTTGCATTTCTCATAATTTTTCATTTAAAATTTTTATGTACAGCAAGGTCAGTAATATTTTAGCACAGATTTAATAACATTTAATATAAAATCATTAATAATTTTTACATAAACATAAATTAGTGTCAAGTGGCCATAAACTTGTATTTTTACCTAAATTTTCATTTACGCAGCTGTACTTAATACATTCAGAAACATAAGTGATGTGATAAGGCTATATATATATATATATTGTCACTTTGAATGATTCATATTTTCATTAACTTCCATAACTATTTTTTAAAGAAATTAAGTACCTATTATAGTAAGTAATAGATTAAGTTGCATACCGATCACTGGCTCCCGCATCATATCAGGATTTAGTAAATTATTCAAATTACAACAATTGTTCACCTGCTCTATATTTAACTATCGTTTTCGAATCACATTTTGCATTTCAGTCATGGCTGATGTGAAGGCGTTAATTAAGAAACGGGGCACAATTAAGGCTTCTATATCCCGTGTAAATACATTCGCTGACAATTTCGATCCGGACATAAGCGATCACCATGGCTTAAAAATTAAACTCCGCCATTTGATGGAATTGTCCGCAAAGTATGATGACATTCAGACTCAAATTGAGGCTGACGATTCCGATTTCACATCAGTAAGTGACAGGGTTCAAACAGAGGATGATCTCTGTAATATTGAGTGCAAGCTTTTATTAGAGCAAGTAGAGGAGGTGAACAAAAAACCATTGCGTCAAGCTGAAGTTACGCCAATTAAAACCTCCCCTATACAGTTAGAGCCAATTAAATTGCCCTGCTTCTCAGGCAATATTGATTGGCAGCATTATTATAATATATTTTTGAAACTAGTACACGTCAGAACTGACCTGACGGACATTCAGAAATTACACTATTTACACTCTTCATTAAGAGACGAAGCTTTAAATGTAATAAAATCTCTTCCAATAACCCATGACAATTATGCGGTAGCCATTGATCTATTGAGGGCCAGGTATGACAGCAAATTAATTGTCTTGGCCTATCATATAGGTAATGTCTTTGGCCTGAAGTCCGTTCAACAAGATTCCATGGTTGGCATCTCCAAATTCATTGACGAAATCACCGCGAATATAAATGCTTTAAATTCATTGAATTTATCGGTAAATACCTTTGAAATCATTTTAGTTCAATATTTAACGCAAACACTCGATAGTCAGACGTGCCGACTGTGGAAGAAGGTCCTATCCGATGAGCGATTTCCTAATTTCAATAATTTTATTAAATTTTTAAACAGTAGAAGGCAATTAATGCAAAACGTCGGTGCCACGACCAGTTCAGTAAGCACAATACAAGTTAGCGATAAGACTCCCTATAGCAAAGCTATTAAACCGGTCGATCTTACTAGGTCAAGATTCCATTCTCATAACAGCAACAACATTTTTCAGCTGTGTCGAGGTAGACACCGCCTCTCTGAATGCCCACAATTCGTGGCTATATATCCCCTTGAACGAAAAAATATTTTAATTAAACATAAACTCTGTTTAAATTGCATACGTCCAGGCCATGATCTCGCACACTGTCCTTCGAAATTTGCTTGCAGGACATGTGCTAAACGCCACCACACAATGATCCACATGTCAGGCAATAACCCCTCGGGTAGAGGCAACAATCAATTTTCACTGAAGCTGCAAACAAACAAATCTATTTTATTATCCACCGCTGTCTGCATGACAACTGACCATGCCGGTAGGAAGCACCCAGTAAGAATTTTATTGGACTCAGGATCGCAAGCTAACTTCTGCACCATGAGTTTCGGAGGTCGCATGGGTCTAAAACTAACTAAATCTCAATTACCCATCACCGGTATAAACAATTCCTTATCTCAAGCTGACTTCAGTACTAGGGTAAGGTTGCATTCTCGTTATAAGAATTTTAGTTTGAACGTACATTGCGCTGTGCTTCCCAGTATCACAAATAATCTTCCTGCGGAATCGTTTGATATCTCATCCCTAAATATACCAAAAGGCATATTCCTAGCTGACTCCCAACTGAACTTTTCTTCGCAAATCGATATATTGCTTGGTGCCCAGTATTATTTACAATTAATTGAACCTGTCAAATTTATCCGCAGCCCACACTTTCCCATAATACAGGAGACAAAATTGGGATTCATTCTCGCGGGTAACTTGCCCTTTAATGTCGACATGACAAAACCTGTCTCATCATTCATAGCATGCGAAGACAATGCCATTTCCTCGCAACTAAAGGACTTCTGGAAGTTAGAGGACGTTGCTCCTCGTGGTCCCTCCGTTGAAGACTCGGAATGCGAAAGTCATTTTGTCGCTAATACTTTCCGCAATAATGATGGTAGCTTTGTGGTATCCCTACCACGCAGGTTATACAATTCTCATTTGGGCGATTCTAATCCCGATCTTGAGCAGGAACAACGTAACCAAGTCCAAACCTCATTGATTGTCGCTTCATCTACGTCTAGTTATTTTGAAAACTACTCTTCGCTTTCAAAACTCCTTCATGTATTTTCGTACTGCCGTCGATTCATTCGGAACTCTAGGCTCCCCATAGCTGATAGAGACACTTCCTTTTTAACTTCCCATGAGTTACATGGTACACTTTCCGTTTTTATTCGCCAGTCCCAACAATCGCACTTTAGCATCGAAATCAAGGAACTTGAAGAACAAAGCTGTATCCCTAATAATAGTAAAATTCTTTCACTTAACCCCTTTTTGGACTATGCGGGGATATTACGCGTGGGCGGACGCCTTCAGCACTCCCAGCTCACCTATGAGAGCAAACACCAAATCATACTCCACCCGCATTCTCATCTCAGCAAATTGATCATAGAAGGCGAGCATCTTCGGCTACTACACGCTGGGGTACAATTGACTCAGTACCCTCTACGGCAGAAATATTGGATAATTAATGATAAATCTTATATACGTTCAGTAATACACAAATGTATCACTTGTTTTCGATTCCGTGCTAGGGGTTCCAGCCAATTATTAGGACAATTACCCTCTTCCCGGGTTACTCCTGCTAAGCTATTTTCTCAATCTGCAGTAGACTATGCCGGTCCCGTACTTGTACGTCATGGCGGGCAGCGTTCCAAATGTACGTCAAAGGCTTATATTGCTCTATTTATATGCATGGCCACTAAGGCCATTCACCTTGAACTAGTTTCAGATCTTACCTCAGACGCCTTCGTAGCAGCCTTAAAACGGTTTATAGTTCGTAGAGGTATCCCCGATCAGATATTCTCCGACAATGGTACAAATTTTCGTCTTGCTAGTAGTACACTTCACGAATTATACAAACGTTTTCAATCTAACGGATTTGAACAGACCACCCAGGACTTACCAGTACCCGAGGCATCAAATGGTGCTTTATTCCCCCTCAGCACCTCATTTCGGTGGCCAGTGGGAAAGTGGAGTCAAGAGCGTCAAGTTTCATTTGCGGCGCGTTGTCGGCGGAACCATTCTTACGTTTGAGGAGTATTAAATAGAGTTCTCAAATAGAGTCCTGCCTTAACTCACGCCCCTTGTTCGCCTCATCAAATGACTCTAGGGATCCCGAACCTTTAACTCCAGCTCACTTCCTGGTTGGTTCTCCGCTCACTGCACTTCCGGAACCTGACTATTCCAAAGTCAATATTGGTCGTCTGGGCAGATGGCAGCTGCTCCAAAGATTCACCCAGTCTATATGGAACAGGTGGTCGAAGGATTATTTGCACCAGTTGCAACAACGCAACAAATAGCGCATCCCGTCAAAAAATTTGGCTCCCGGACAACTCGTCCTTATTTTGGAAGACAATTCCCCCCCCCCCACTGCTGTGGAAACGCGGGTAGTCACTAATGTCTATTCGGGTCAGGATTCAATAGTGCGCGTCGCGGATGTTCGCACCGCAAACGGTATCCTACGTCGGCCCATTCATAAATTATGTCCACTTCCAATGGCCTCAGACTAATCGCATGAGCGTTCATGCGACATGCCTCATTGATTCGAACCTTTATCATGCTTTACATTTGTGATTTTTATTATATTATTATTATGTTTTTTCTATTGTATTGCCATATTGAATCAGTTTTTGAGGATGTTTTCTTTATATAGATTAAGTGTTATTATTTACGTTTGTTAAAAACTAAATATACTGTATGTATTTACTGGACATATGTTCATGCTTCAGGAAAGATCATGTTTAGTTATATAAGAACTTTGTTTTTATCATGAGTTTTTATTTTGTACATTTTTTAGCACAGAAATTGTTTTGTTTTGCTTTGAGTTTTCTGATAGCTTAATGAATTTTGTTATTTACAGATTTTTATGTCAGGGTGAATTTAATGTATAAAGCTTTCAAGTATTGTGTGTTGCCTTTGTATATAACATTTGATAATAACTATTATGCTTTTACTATTGTATCATTCTATGGTTATATATTTTTGAATTTTTTGGGGATTATTATTCTAATATCATGCATATGAATTATATGTCTTTATCACTGTATTATTACCTGTTACATATTATTGAATTTTTTGGGATCATTATCCTATTACTATGTACCGCATCATTATCATATTATTGTGTGTTATGGAATTTTTAGTATCATTATTCTATTACTATGTAACGTAAATCATTATGTATTATGTATCCTTACATGAATTTGGTATGTCAATCATATTGTTATGTACTATTGAATTCTTTGGTGTCATTGCTTTATTGTTATGCATGTCAATTATTATGTCTTTGTTATTGTATTATCATTTGTTATGTATTATTGAATTTTGGTGTCATGTGATGTCAATTATTATGTACTATTCACACAATGACTTAAGTTGCAAAATCGCCCGATTTTGTGCGGGCAGTATGGTCAAACTTTGTACTTGTTTAAACTTTGTACTGTAATATCCGCATTGCAGTTGCGTGCAGTGACGCCATGTCTCTCCCCGCTATCTGCTGCCGGCTTGATTCAGGCTAGCAGCAGTCAAATTTAGTTAGTTACTTGCAAGACGCCGGACGGGCAACTCGCCTCAGTTCGCCAGCCGCGGCTACATTATTTTTCAATATTTCTAAATTTTAGCATGAGCATCATGCGCTAATTACGTAGGCGTTCTCGGCCTCTACGCACGATTATGGGTTTCAATATTTAATTCTATCTCAATTCTCAGGCATTTATGTCGCGCTAAACTGCACGCGCCAGCAACTATCTTCTGACAAATTCTCAATAAATAATTAACTCTAGAAACATATACATTCCACTTCGTTATTTCATTTCACACCAGCTACCTCAACAACTAACCTTCTAAGACTAACTTAAGATTACTTCGAAAGCGTCTAAGACGCAACAGTTCCAGTCTGAGTTGAAGGCTATGTTTAAAACATTATTTGGCAGCGGCGATTGCAAACAGCGGTATTGTTACGTCAGTCGCAGGGATTCGTCATCTTTATACAATAGAATGAAATAACTGAACACCGAGAACTCATTACTCACAACTTTGGTAACAGTTTAAATAAACTAAAAACTTTAATCACGAATTTTCCAGGTCAGAATTCTCCAAAGACGCTAGTATAACAAACGATGCGTATAACCTAATCAATACTGTCACGATAAATAATACAAGTCACCAAATAAACAATTTACAATTAACACTTTACACAGAATACCATTGTCCAATAATGCCCACTGAATCGTATCTGACAGCTGGCTGATGCTTTCAATACACATTAATTATTTATTCACCGCCTGTGTGTCACAATAACGCTACGAGATTGTCCCAGATTCTGGTAGAATAATCGACCGTTGTCTGGAAAGCGCACAAAGTCTAGAACCCGCGAAAGCGTCGCGTCATCCTGCTGCTTAAACAAGGCGTGCAAAGTGTCACCCATCTCCTTAGTGTAAATGTATTTAAATACCCAGTTGTATGTATGTCGTTGGGTGTATGCAAACGAGACATGGGTGCTGAAGTTGTAAGATATGAAAAACCTTGTTGTTTTCGAGAGAAAAATTCTCAGAAGAATTTATGGACCAGTATGGAACGGAAAGATGTGAAGGATAAGAAAGAATCGTGAACTAAGATACCTGTATGGAGAAGCGCACATAGTTGCGTCAGTGAAGGCGCAAACGTTGAGATGGCTGGGCACGTGATGAGAATGAGAAGTGATCGAGCCCTATAAATGACATTGGAAAGGAAGCCGGAGGGAGTAAGGAGGAGAGTATGTCCGAGGTAGAGATGGTATAAAGATGAGGAAGAGGATTTGAGGATGGTGCGAGAGGCAGGTTGGACGATTAAGGATCCAACTCTTAATCTCTCTGGAGAGAGAAGAATGGAGGAGAATCATTGAGCAGGCCAGAGTTCTACAGGGACCGTAGTGCCAGAAAAAGAAGATATATGTCTTTAGGCCCTTAACGGTTTGCAAGTCTGTCTTTAAACAGCTTATGGCAAGTATGGCTTACGTTTGCCTTTAAACAGCTGACTTTAAGTTGGTGGTTATGGACAACAAAGCGAACAGGAGTCTGTAATGGCCTCTACGCTAAGTGGTAGCGTAATTGCTCCCATCCCCTGTACTTTCAAATCCTATTGATCCGGAGACGGGGTTGCTGGTCACTCTACTGTGTAACAGGCTTTGTCTATAATTACATAAACCTATTCATCGTAGATTTTCATTAAAAAATACTTTGCTGTTAGAGCAAATAAAAATGATATCGCGGTTATTAAAATGCCGTTACACAAACTAAAATTGTATTCTTTAAATATTAACTAAAGCAAATAACGACAACGTCAAGCGATAACAGGCCGAACAATGAAACAAAATAATTCTCTAAAGTAAAAACCATTGCACAGTATTTATTCCTTCTGCTGTCTCTTCTTTCTTCTACATTTTTTAATACCCTTTTTTCCTTTCCGTTTTCTTTTTTTTGGTTTTACTTTAAAGTACTGTACACACTATTCTCATTCCAAAAAGGTACGTTTACGTGTATCAACGTTTCTTGGTAGCTAAACGTATTACTAACACTCCCTCTCCCTTATTTACACGGACGTAGTAAGTCGTAGGATTAGATTGATATCTGAATCGTGATTGTCACTAAATTTGTACGGGGATACGTTGTTCAGAAGTGTACGGTGATACTGAAAGAGGTGGTAGAGAAGCAAGTATTTATCCAGTAGGCCTATAAGAAAATAAAAAATACGAAATATAGGCGTCAAGCCTGGACATCAACAAACGTTGTATGTTTTGGAGTATCCTAATGCTTTTTATATAAACCTGACGATAGAAATTGAACAGTGGACCATGACACATAACCATCTTCTTTTTGAAGAATATAGACATTGAACAAAGTTTGTACTATAATTATGAGTATTATTTGTAAAGTATAAACTGTCTTTATAATGGACAACGTTTTTATTACAATTATGCATACAGTATTTTGTACCAAGATGTAACTGTTTTTTTAAATTTCTGTTCTTCTGTATTGTTATCTACTTTATGTAAATACAGTAAAATAAATAGTTTATATTTTTATCCACGTAGATTAAATGAGTAATATCCATATTATAAGGCCTACGTGCAATATAAAGCTAAAATATGACTTTCCATATAACGGACACATCAAAGCCCCTATGAGTAAGTTAAACGAGATGTTACTGTACATGGTGAACTTTATAACACCATTAGTAAGTAGGTTCTTATCTATTAATGAAACAAATCAAAGAATACAAACTATAGTATCGTTTGTTGTTAGATATTAAGATATTGTAGTGTGGAAATAAGACGATTAATTTTTTTATGTTTGGCGTTTTATGATAGGCTTAGAAAAACACTTGTCACAAAACGTAACTACGAATAGTAATGTTTGGTTTGTGAACGACCGTGATAGAGGAAATGACAAGGAATTTTTAATTTAAAATTTATTTTTACTTTTAAATTAATTTTTAAGAAATTATTTTGCCAATTTAATTTTCTAAATTTTTGTATATACACAGCATTACACAGAAATCTTCTTCTTCTTCTTCCACACTTCATGGATTAGGCAATGTGGTTGTTCCGACTTCACATTATCAGATCCATTTCTTTCTTGGTCTTTCTACATACCTTCTTCCAGAAGGCTTGTACTTGTTTACAGTTACTGGTATTCTATTTTCATCCATGCGACTTAAATGCTGTCTCCATTTTCCCCTGTACTCTTCAGTTATCCAATATAGATAATATATATTTAATCCTTCCCGTATATTTTCATTTCTTATATGATCCCTTCTTGTGAATCCTTTAACGCTTCTTAAAAATCTCAACTCTGCTGACTGGATATTGCTTTTATTTCTTTGTTTTCTAATCCAGGATTCACTGTCATATAATAGCAGTGAGACAGTTATTGTTTTGTAGGATTTTAATTTTATCTCACGTCTCGTTTTCTTTTTCATTGTTCTATTTATAGTTCCACATATGAGTTGAAATCTATCGACTTTATTTTGTATATCTTTGTCGACGTCAAAACTTTTTTCACAACATAAATAGTTAAAATTTGAGGTTTGTTCCAATACTTTATCCACAATAATAATCTTTAATCGTCCTAGAAATTTTCTGTATTGAGCCATAACTTTTGTTTTGTTGGTAGATATCTTTAAGTCGTAGTATTGTCGTCCCAGTATTACACAGAAATGTAACAAGTAATTCAATTTTCATTTTAAGTTATGCTAAATTGTAAAGAATTTAAAGGTTTACTAGGCGCTAAATATATCAGGCATCTGGATTTACAGGAGCGTCTAAACAAGTTTCGTTTTCTTTACGAGCAAAAATTTTTAAATAAAGTAAAATGAGCAGGGTTTATTAGTAGCTCTGTTGCCTGCAATAACCTACAACTCGGCAGCCGAAATGACGTATAAACCGCTCCCCAATATCGTGCTAGGCAGTGTGTATTACGTAAACAGACAGGCGGTTTATAAAAAGTAATGACTTCTGTGCGACCGGTCGGCGCTGGCAGCAGATACTAAATTATAATGAAACATTACAAGTGTAATTTCATTGCTCCTTTATGTAGCTACAGTTTTGGCGAACTTAACTATGTAGGCTATAAGTGAATAAGCGTGCCTTTGCTGGCCGTGAGGAATAAGAGCGTAAATTTTTATAAAATTAGACGTTATTTTGTGCTGTTGAATTAAGCGGAAAAATTAATATGTTCTGCGGAGCCACGAAAAAAGTGATTTTAACAAAACAACACAATTTGACGTATCTAAACATACTAATATGCAGAAATTCCGGTAGTAACATACCGATGTTAACCATGTAACATAGGATATTAAACAGCACAGACGAGCAATGTCTAAGGCATTTTGAACGAAAAGTCTTTTGTAAACCTTTGGACCTCTACAAACTGAAAACGGCTATTGGAGGCTTCGAATGAACCACGAACTGGATCAGCTGATTCAGGGTGCCGACATAGTTCGATTTATTAAGAGTAGGAGGCTTGAGTGGCTGGGCCACCTAAAACAAATTGATGACAAAAGAATGGTTACGAGAATTGCAGATTGGAGACCGGTAGGAAGGAGAATTAGAGGCAGACCCAGAAAAAGACGGTTGGATGACGTGGAGGATGATTTGAGATGTATGAAAGTGAGGGAATGGAGACGGATGTGTAATGAGAGGGCGGATGGAAGAAAGTCATTGAGCAGGTTAAAACTCACGCTGGGCGTGTGGATAGAGTGGATTGGAGGCGGATATTAGTGGAGGCCAGGGCCCGACATGGGCTGTAGCAAGGCCGCACTATATATATAGACCGTGCTCCTACTTCCGTTACGTCACAACTGTGGACAGTCCCGCTGCCGCCAATCCCCTGCTCGCTTACCTGTTTTTGCTGCTCAACTGTGATTAACTGTAAATATTTTAATGGCATCTAATCTAATTATTTACGGATACAATTTACTACACTGTTAGAGTTTGATACATTTAACAACGAAGAGGAAAATAATTATCGTAGTTCTTTTCTGGAGAATAACATTTAATCAGAAATAAAATACAAATCACTTGTCTTATTTTAATCCTTATTACTAAGCTTATCTAATTTTCTCTTTTTTGTGGATTTCTTTCCTTCATCAATTAACTTTTGTTTTTTTATTTTACTATAATTATTCAGTAAAATATTACAGAAAGTAAATATGCACTTTTTAAAGAAAGTATTTAAATCTCTTCCACAAGAATGGCATACATCAAGGTCATGCCGTCACGGGCATAATATATTACAGACATGAGTACATTTCTCTGGGATTTACAATTTAAGAAGGTATTTTCATACCTTTCACCAATCATAACTTTAAAAACCTTAAAACCAGTAACTAATATGTTTACAACAATGTCTGAGGGGTATTTTAGATTTCCCCTGTCTATGACGGTAAAATAATAGGAAAGTGCGTTTGAGCTGAGAACAGATGTTTTATCAAGTAACACAAAACAAGATTTACACCCTTCACATTCAACATATTTTAGTAATTTATGGCAAATGTACCCCCCTATATAAGTAATTCCAACTAGATCATTTTCAGAAATATGTACACTTTCGAGCTCATGACAAACTTCTTCAAACTCAGAAATATCACATGATTCAAAGCTTGTTTCACGCTCAGTATCTTTTTCATTAACAAAAATATCTCTTATCTCTACCTCACGATGTATAGCAGAAAATACCTTAATAGTGCTAAGGGTTTTAAGCTTTTTCTCTGACTCGATAACCTGTGCAAAAGAAATATTATAACAAGCGCCACTCATTTGGCGGTACTGCCCAAATCTAGCCTCTAAATCATCCGTTTGGAATTTTCCTAGTAGCACATACTTACAATTTAAAACAGTAAATAAACTTTTAACTATTTCTAGAGTAGTACTGACAGTGTGGGTCAATGCTAACTGGGTGTCAGATGTGAGTTTGCCATTTCTTTTTTTTTTATATTCCCTCCTTCTCCTTGAACTACAACATTATTCCATTTCTCTACCCAGATCAAAAATTGTCTTAAAAATAAAATACTCTCATGATCTACAGATGTTATTGGATGGCAATTACTATCATTAAATCTTACCCCTTTATATGCATGAGTTACATTAAATATTTTCCACCACTTGAGTACAATTTCTAAAAAGCAAATAGTACCCTCAACATTGGAGTACTTATGTTCTAACTGGTATTGTTTTAGAGCAGCCACATTTTTTTGATCAAACAACCTTACACATAAATTTACATTTTGCCTTTCCAAGGAAGTCGGAAACAACACTTTTTTGTTTAAAGCTGGAGCTAATTTAACTACACTTTCTTGCTCCATATTTTGAAGCATTTTTAA
Source organism: Magicicada septendecula (assembly GCA_034769895.1). Classification (NCBI taxonomy): domain Eukaryota; kingdom Metazoa; phylum Arthropoda; class Insecta; order Hemiptera; family Cicadidae; genus Magicicada; species Magicicada septendecula. The sequence continues at coordinate 480,379,790 of CM068369.1, read as the reverse complement.
ATCAGAAACACTTGCAGTAAGTATTTTATTATGATCTATAAAATCTGGAAAATGAAAGGTTTGTTTCGAATCAATCTGATTCAACCAGTTATTACGAATACATTTAAATAGGTGTACAGAGTCAAACATTACAAAAATATTGTGGGTATTATCAAAAGGATTCACAAATTTAGAACTTAAAGTTCCACCACATAACCTAGTAAACATTAATCTATTGATGCGGTTGTTATCAGATATAATACTAAAAACTTTGTAACCTGCTTTATACAACAACTCCAATACTTGTAAAGTCAGTTCGTACAACTGATCTCCTGTTAAATCTGTACAAGGAAATAAAGCTACCACTTCCTTATTATTTGATAATAAGGAGGATACCATAAACCTTTCTATGGTTGTGGCCAAATTTGATGAATTTGCATTCGACTGTACAGCTAAACCTTCAAGCTTACCTCCTTTATGTTACTTCAGGCCTGACATAAATCTCATCTAGTAGCAAGTTACAATATTTTTCGTGTTCATTCAATGCAGATACTTTCTTTTGTAAATAATTTATATGAGATGAATCTATCCCTGAGCTTCCACTACCTATATTACAAGTAAAGTTTTTTTTTGATATCGAGGATGTGGCATAGTCATTAATTTTGACTGTCTAATACATTTGTATGCTGCAGGAAATTAGAAAAAAATGGTTGCAAACCAAATTAAAGTAGTAACGCAGTACCTAAATTTTTTTGACATGGATAGATATATTTGTTCTTTGTAAAAACTTAATTTGTCACAAATATTTTGGTCATCAGTTTCAACTGTAATAGTGTCTAAAACGCTATTTAAAACTGCTAATGTGTCACTTTTTGAAATCTGTAATTGGATGCCTTGCTGAAATAACAAGTTACACATTTGTTTTAATTGTGACCATTTACAAATTTTAGAGCTTTTACTTACTTCTAATACATGGGAGTTATCATTTATTATAAAATCGTCCTTAACGACAACAAAAGTCAAATCAGTTCTGATTACTAATGATAAGTCAATTTTTGGAAATTGTTTTTCAGTCAAAGTAACCGTAAAAAAACATAACTGATTATTACTTACTTTATAGTAAACATTTTTCAGTTCTGGGGCACATTTCACTGCAAATTTGCTTGTTATTTCTTCGTAGCTGTTGATCTTGTCTAGAAGTTCCTGGTTATTCTTCGTATCTTCCATGCGTTTTTCTATCTCCTTCTGTCTTTGTTTGGGGTCTTTTCTATCTTGAGGCAGCACTTTCGATAAGTAAGTTGGTAAATTTTCAAAAAGTGCGGGGATGGCATCATTAGATAATTTTAACTGGTCCCGTTTGACAGTCAAAACAGGACCATCAGGCCGAGTTACTGAGTCCTCCCGCACTATGTATCTCTCGTCGAAATGTTTGATGCACACTCTAGAAGATTTATTCACTTCATAGTCACTCCTATGAATAGCTCTAAGGCATGTTTGAGCCCTTGTGAAATCTTTGGGAAATGAAAATATAGTAACAGGTTGTTTTGGATCACAGTTACTTCTACAACCTGGAACGCAACAATTATAAGGCATATTTTACCACTGTTATGCAAAACATACTTTATTAAACTATATACCACTGACACTCAAGCACAGGTATGAAGTGAACAGCACAACACAAGAAGGTCACTGACAGGGCCTTGACTCACCCCGTCGCTATGTCCGCTCGTCCACAGTTGTGACGTGGCATCTGAGGTGGTGGGGGAGCAGCACGGCCTGTATATATAGTGCGGTCTTGGCTGTAGCGCCATAGGAGGAGGAGGAAGAGGCTATTTCATATTAATTTCTTATGTTACTTTTGTCCCTTGATCCCAGATTTCGTTTCGTTTGAAAAATTCCAAGACAATATTCTACGGAATCCCCCATACATTATTATTATATGCAATAGAACATTAAACGTTAATATTGCCTATAGACGTTAGCATAGAGGATTTGCCGTTAATTATGTAACAGATACAAGGGAAAATGGAAACAGTGTTAGCGACCATCTCCCCCCCATAGCAGCGTACATGTTCTTGTTAATATGTGATGGATAGGGTTGTTGGATGCGATGCATTGGGGCAGGGGATGATTTAGTGTGACGGCAAGTGTAAATGCCAGAGAACCGGTGTGAGAATGAGAGAATTTTCCCCATCTAGCTATGGGGGCAAACTTTCGCATTTTACACGTTTCGGAAATATACTTAGGCCTATTTACATGTGTTGCAGGAGTTGAAATTATAAAAAGGGGATCTTAATCAAACCTTAAATGATTCATGATGTTTCGGTCAAAATATGATAAGTATCAGTATAAAGAGTGCAGTTTGAGATGAATTTAAAATTTAAGTGAGACCCACTTTGCCCTATACATGCTCATGACATCACCTTTTCCTCTTTAAAATTCAACTGTTCTCTGAAACACGAACCAAATAATTTTTCTGCAAGCTGACTGTTATTTTTTTTCTGTTGTTTGTGGTGCTGGCCTCTAAGCTGTAGCCTATGCTGAAATCCGGCACTGGTTAAAACACAAAACAATTTGATTCTCTCCAGGAACCCGACTGCACTCAATCTGGAGTTACACAATCAAGACGACACCGGATAGAAACTGAACACTAGAGCGAAGAAAAAATAGTGTTACGACGATCTCCTTGATCGTCGTATGGTAGGCCTACAGTGGAAAACAAAATACAAGACACCAATTAAGTCACTAATCACCAGCTTTAAATTATCACAATTAAACAGTTTGTAATCAACAAGATTGTCTCTTACAACAATCAAATAAAAATTGTTCACACGCAATAATAATGTCAACGAGTCTCGCATAATTTTAAAACACATAACTTCGAACCGTACTGGAATAAATCGCAACTCAAACTGAAACTAAGCGTCGCTGAAGTCTTGTATTTATGCCCCGCCTGATATTCCAAAATATTCCGTAATAGGAATACCAGAAACACTAGAGCGTAATTGACTGCGGCCTTGAACACAGCGCGCGCGGACCGGTATGGTCTGGAAAAATCTCGTTGCGGACGCGTGACAAGTGTTAAGTAATTGTCCTTCATCTCAAAGTAGCAGCAATACGTACGCACACACACATTACAGCCGGGCCCCGCTGGAATAGCCGAGAAACACGTAGCATGCTCTGTAATGTCGTAACAATAGAATAATAATTAAAACAACCAGAAGAAGAGAAATGACAAACAAACGAAACGAAGTCTGGGATCAAGGGACACAAGTAACATAAGAAATTAATATGAAATAGCCTCCTCCTCCTCCGCCTATGGCGCTACAGCCCAAGTCGGGCCCTGGCCTCCACTAATATCCGCCTCCAATCCACTCTATCCATTGCAGCCCTCCTCCAGTTTCTTATCCCCATGTCCCTCGCGACGTCTGCAACGCCATCTTCCCACCTCATCCTCGGTCTGCCTCTAGGTCTCGTTCCCTCCCATGTACCCAGCAGAGCCCTTTTGGGGTTCCTGCCATCCTCCGTTCTCATAACATGTCCCGCCCAACGCAATCTTTGCACTCTTATAAATTTTGAGACTGGTATCTCTTTATATATTTGATACAGTTCATTGTTGTATCTCATTCTCCATGATATGAAATAGCCTATTGTCCTAAAACATGGACGTATTAAGCACAAAGCATTGCTGTCAGCAATCTGAACGTACAAGACAGAGAACAGGTGTTACCATCAACCAGTCATGTGTTACAATTAACGTAAACACACTATTGCCAGGTGCAACAATAATATCCGTTAATTAGTTTATTCCGGGTATCAGCTTTACTACAGTAAACACAGTGCCAGGTTCTATGCACTGTGTTAAGGTAACGTCTACCTTATTGTAAAGACAGTAAACGTAATTTCATTATGTTGCACTTACCCCGGTAAGTTCATTGGTCGTCAGCGCGTCTCAAGTGATAATGTACACATACCGCTGTTAGCACGAGCTCTTACTGTTATGTCAGATGACTCAGTTCGCCATAACTATCATTCATATGTAATAGAGATATAATAGAACCATGGTGAACATTTTCTCAATTGACAACATTTAAACCAAACCAAGAAGGACAGCCGTAGTATGTTTATTCTGTTTCCTTAAAGGTAGGAACCCACATAGTTATCCCCTTTCTCCACTCAGCGGGTCAATTAGTAACAACAAAGAAAATAACAAAAAAAGCAAATCACAAGTCTGGTATCATATATTATATTAAACAACACACGTGTCTTTAGTATAGAAGAATGGGTCGGAAATGTTCTACACCAATAATACTTTATCTCAATCGGGTTATACGTTTCATATTTTTCAATTTGCCTGGAACTGCCGGTGTTAGTTCCGAAAAAGAGGGAAGATTTTTTTGTGTAGAATTTTCGACGCATCCCTTCGAACACACACGCGCTTATGTCATTATAGCCCCTCTCCACCGCCAAACCGTTTGCCATCCATTAGCTTATACGACAGCTCTGATCCACGCCGTGACGACTACTCGTCTCGTGATGAGTACTATCTCCTCACTAGAGGTGTAGTAAACTAGTATTTGAAAATAGCAAGTACGAACGAAACCGTTCCCAAAAAATAACACGTACAAATGCCTGTTATTATATACCTATTATACATATACCTGTATTATATAATTTGTTATAAGAAATAAATTGAACTAAAAGTATTAACAGTGTTACTTTACAATGTGACTTTATTAAGCTGCTACTGTTTAAAAGAAAATAAGAAACAAGGAAATTTATAGGCCTATCTCTCTTTGGGAATACTAATTTAAGTTTTCAATAGGAGTAAACAAACTGACATAGGTTTAATATTAAATTATTAATTCCATATTTTGGTTAAACAAATCAGTTTATTTAGAATGCACGTAATAGTACAACAAATGATGTCAAAAAAAAGCCATCAGAAACATGTAATAAAAACATAACAGTAAGCCACAAGAGTTACAACAATCTCATCATTTACATGAGATGTGCAGTGAAGTTAAAATCATCTCCGAAATCACATTAACAAAAAGTATTATACGGCCTATCAACGATCAGCCACTCTGTAGGCTATAACACAATGTAATTTGCTTTTTCAAAATTTACCAAGTTGCTGACTAGTATAATATATAATTTGTTATTACAATCTGTATTATATATCTGCATAACACACGAGGATAAATGTAACACCAGTCTGAATTTTTTTCATTTATTAAAAACAGCTTCGTCTCTTTGGCATAGAGATATTCTGAATCTCGCTGTTTTGCTTCGTTTCATACTTCTATGGCAAAGGCACATGCCCAGAATGACGTATTCAGCACCAAAAAGTGGCTTTGCACTCGTGTACTCGTAATACTCGTAATACTAGTAGTACTCGTAATACTCGTAATACTAGTAGTACTCGTTTACTTGTTTATTCGTTAGTTGCGTAGGGGGGTCCCGCAACTCAGAACCGCGAGGCCGCGAGTAATCGGAACAGGTATTTCGACCTTTCAGTTTTCACTTAACGTTGAATCGGAACATGTATTTAAACATTTAAGTCACTGTTATATCCGATCCACAAAAAATATCGTTCCAAACTACCTGTTATAGGTATATCGGCCCACCTCTACTCATTTGAGAGGTATTTCATTGAAGGCTGCAGAAGCTTAGCTTAATCCAGGAAAACGAAACAAGAAATAAAACAGAATTTCAGAAAAGTGAGCATCGGAGTCTCTGTTTTCTGTTCGGAGCAAAAAGTTTTCTGTTATTAAAGTATACAAAAAAGTAAGGTAAATAAAAAGAAGTATAAGGTGATAATAACGAAGCAGAAAATTAGGTGAGAGTGAATAAAATGGAAAGTAAAGACGACAAAGAAGAAAAATGAGGTTGCAGGTAAATATTAATTTTACTCTTAAAACAGAATTAACTGTAATGTGTTTAAAATTTTATAAAGACGGAAAACTGTCTAAAGACGAATTATTTTCACTTGTTGAATTTTACGTGGAAAAACTCGAATTAAGGGACATCACTCTGTCGAGATTGTAGGAGTCCACTGCGTGAACTGAGTGAACGGAATTAAGGGACATCACTCTGTCGAGGTTGTCGGAGTCCACTGCGTGAACTGAGTGAACGGAATTAAGGGACATCACTCTGTCGAGATTGTCGGAGTCCACTGCGTGAACTGAGTGAACGGAATTAAGGGACATCACTCTGTCGAGGTTGTCGGAGTCCACTGCGTGAACTGAGTAAACGGAATTAAGGGACATCACTCTGTCGAGATTGTCGGAGTCCACTGCGTGAACTGAGTAAACGGAATTTGCTCAGTTACATTTTTGTTTAACAAACGTACCTGTGGCAGAAATTTTAATTAACTTTTAACCTAATTAAATTATTACCAAATTTAGAGAAGAATAAAGAAATTATTTGTTAAACTAGAGAACTTACAATTAGTTATGCTTAAATTTATTATTATGTCCCGAAACGTCGTTAAAAAGTCCCGGATTTAGACTTTAAAATATTTTATTGTTTTAAAGCAAAAATTATGCTTAATTTAATTTATGGAAACATAGCAGCCTTGGTCCATGGTCTGCTGAAGTTTACTCTTCGTACGTTAATACACGGAAAACAGTTTATACATGAAAGTATATGTACCCTTTAGTTTTAGAATACCAAATCCGTTAGCAATATATTTTTATTAACAATTTTAGTTGGAAAATTGTGTCTTTTTTTGTTTTCTTAAAATATATCCTCTGCTAAAAGTCGGATCAAAAATAGTTTTAATTAAAAATTGTTCAGAATAAAATTTTAAATAAAACTGGACTTATAAAAATTATAGGCTGTAAATAGTTTTTATGCAAATCGCTTGTAAAGTTAGCAACACGCGGTTTTTTAAACTAATGTCATTTTGAAAGTAATGGATACAAATGAATGAAATTTTATACATTTTGTAGTACTATTGTACTTGAACTTCCATACCAAATCACTTCTTAATAACTAACGCCAAATCCCTCCAGTAAAAGAATATATACTTTCAACACTATTTCGAGAAATGCCTCATACCTCCCCCGTAACCTAAGCTACCTCCCCTGGCTGAACACAACTGGTGTCATATGTCCCGGATTCCAACTGAGAAAATACGGTCACCAAAGTTGCGTGTCCCGTAGTGTACAAACTCTTTTCTTTGTTGTTTTAAATGCATAAGAAATGTTAATTAACGAAAATATTGTAGAAGACAAGAGTATAAACATTAGATTTTAAATTTCTGTCATTATGATTGGAAAATATACGGTTTAATGTCAGATACGGTAGTGGACCCGAACTGTTTACTCTATGGCTTGAATGATGTGTATTGTGCACTGCAGGACTCTGGATAGTAAATGTGTGTTGTGAGTGCAGAGAGCAACGAAGATCTACAGAAGATTCTTGACACAACGGATCAAGTAATGAAGAATGAATTCAATATGAAAATAAATGAATAAAACCCCAAAGTCCTAGTCTGTAGTCGGAAGGAAGAAGATCCAGTCTGACTAACTCTTAGAAATAATGTTATCCAGGCAGTTAAAGAATATAATTATCTAGGAAGCAAAATCACAAGTGATGGACGTAGCAGTAAAGAAATTACAAGCAGAATTAACTAGGCTAAAGTTGCCTTCAACAAACAGAAAACGTTTTCACTTCAAACACTATCAGCTTAAAAATAAGGAATAATCTAGTAAAGACATACGTGTGGAGTGTTGCCCTATACGGTAGTGAATCTTGGACAATTGAAGAAAGTGACAAGAAAAGACTCCAAGCATTTGAGACCTTGTGCTACAGAAGAATATTAAAGATAAGCTGGAGGGGGAAGATAACGAATGAGGAAGTCTTTAGAAGAGCTCAGTAGGAGAAGAGTTTTCTACGAAATTTGAAAGGCAGAAGAGCTACATTTATAGGGCATATACTACGACACAATGGGTTGGTTAAGAAAATAATAGAAGGAACAATTGAAGGGAAGAATCACAGAGTACGACCACGTTTAGACTACATGAAACAGCTTATGGTCGGTATAAACTGTACATCTTATTGTGAGTTGAAAAGAAAAGCAGAGAAGCCTGACGAATGGCGACCTGCTGCCAACTAGCCTATTGGCTGCTAACTTGGAAGAGAGTGTGTAAGTGTGTGCGCGGGCGCGCGTGTGTTTGTCACAAGAACGCTACACCAGACATCTGGAATTGTTTGTTTCTTTTGTTTCTACACTTTGTTACGTCTTCCAGCAGGCAGCGCGCAAAACAGCCAAAACAACAGTTGATTTTGTTATTACAGATGTGAAATACTGATCAGTGTTGCCGTTGGTCTGCAATATGCCACTGACGAATATTAAATGTACCGGTACCTCTATTCTCCCAACTTTCCCTACTAAGATATTTAATGGGGTCAAGTTAAATTATTACTAACTTATCGTTTAATAATGATATTCAGTTATGTACAACGTTGTTACTAAACCTTAATGACTCCATTTTCTTAACGGCTAATTCAAATATCTGTAGCGATTATTATTACCAATGTTCACCGGTTGTTTCCAATTTCTTACTAAATAATCGATATAAACATTAAAGAGTATTTGACACACTGCACCCTTGTAAATACCTTAATTAACAGACATTTGTTGAGAGATCCTACAGTTACTTTTAATAGCTCTTTTTGTTCAATTATCTATATACCGGCCTTGTATAGTTACTATAAATCAATGACGAATTCGTAACTGTACATAACAGGGAATTAAAGATATTTCTTATCAACAGACTTTCCTTATTCCATATTTATCGTCGAAACATATAAAAATAAGTTTACTTCGTAAAACACTATTCAAATAAAACTGATATTGTATATGTTCTGCTGTCGTAATTTGCTAAACGCAATCTCTTTGTAATTGAACATTAATGCCATGGATCTGATGACTCACACGGCATAGTTGTGCCGTCTGTTGCAGAATCCAAAACGCACATGATTATAGAGATAATTATACCCTCGTGTATCTGTATCGCACAGATGCCAGTATCTTTCTCAATTAACATGCGTATAAACCTCACTAATTATTCATAGGTTTTAATTAATTACTCTATAATTAGTTTGAATGTGCGTAATTATCCGGAATTACTAATACTACTATACACTATTAATGAAGTGTAAAAGAATATTAGAAATGCAGGCCTATTACAAAACAAATTAATACGTTGTAGCGAAACGTAAAACAGAAAGAAGTATATTTATATTTATTTAATTTCTTCCATTTAACCAATCACACATTCCATTTGTTTCTTAGACAGAGAATATTGAACGTTAGCAACTAAATGTTTAGCCTAGTCAAAAAACAACTTGAATAATAGGCATACTGTAACTAATAAACTACCAACAATTTATTATTATTATTCCGGCTGTACAATGTTTACACATTTTCCTGAACCAAAGATTACAGAAGTGATTGAATTCTCATCTTCCACTGCTGCTTGTCCATCCAAAGATCTTCAATTTCTCGTTCCCTCAATATAGTCTGAATTTCTTTATCCAGATGATAGGTGGTCTTCCTCTTTTCCTTCTTCCTGGTGGGGTCCATTCTATAACTCTCCTTGGCAATCTTTTCTGTGCCATTCTTTTCGTGTGTCCATACCATTATAATTTTTTTGTTTGAATAAATCAACAATTGAATTTTTCAAGTTCATGCTGTCCTTAATAACGTCATTTCCAATTTTCTCACGTCTGGATACTCTTGCCGAACGTCTCTAAATGTCCATCTCTGCTGACATTATTTTTGTTCTTGTGTGTTTATTATTAGTCCAAACTTCTGAGCCGTAAGTCATGATACTTATAATAATGGTTTTAAATATTTTGGTTTTAGTTTCTGCTGTAACTTGCTTATCCCACAGGATTCCATTTAATGTAGATATAACCATCTTTCCAAAATTAATTCTGGATTGTATTTCTTTGTTTTGCTTTCTACTGGCCGTAACTTTCACCCCTAAATACTTGTATTCCTTTGTATTGAAATCTTCCCCATGGCTTCCTCCAATATCAAGTCTTGCTGAAGACCACCTATTGCCATGTATTTTGTTTTATTCATATTTACCTTTAGTCCTCATTTCTGATATCCCTGTATCAATTTTCTAGTCATGTACTCTATGTCTTCAAAATCTTGAACTAAAAGTAATTGATCATAAGCAAACTGTAATGAATAAAGTGTGTCACCACCAAGTAGAATTCCCATGTTTCAAGTCGTTATTGCTATTGCTCTATATACATTTTGAAAAGCGTTGATGATCGACAACGTCCCTGACGTAAACCTTCGGTCACTTGAAACCTTGTTCATACTTTTCCAAATGTCTTAGATAATAGGAAAAGTATCCATGATAGTAGATACAAGATACAAGATACCACAGCAACGGAAGTCTAAGCATTTACCTACAATTTATATTCATTTATTAAAATACACTTTTCTTTGAAAAACTTGTGTCGAGCTGTTAGGCCGCGACCCAAAGACATTACAAAGCATAGCTCGCTATAGTTCAATTGCTTCATCATGATGACGACAACAACAGTTAATAAACTATATAAATTAATTGGGAGACGTTTTGTCCATTACCACGACGGTCTTCCCAGTGGCGGGGGAAAGTTGTAACAAGTGCCGCGAGAGACTGTGAGCCATTCTCAAAACCACTTTGCTTTACAGACAGAAACAGTAATTTCCATATTTCTTTATTGACCTTTTCCAAAATATGATTTTATTAATGATAAACATTAGGCTAAAACGTCTAAAATAATTAGACACGAACAGTGGCGGCGCTAACGAAACGGGGGCCCACCGCGAAACTAATTAGGGGGCCCTATAAAAATGGTTAAATTTTGTATACGTAGTAGGGGAAAACACTCAAATGAGTTTCTATTTACGTGTGTTTCACAACAATGGTTTGTGAATACTTTCTCGTCTATCACAAAGCGTTTGCAATTTGCAAAGGATGTTTTACACGTGTACAAACTCTTAAAATTCATTGTTGCTAAATAGACAAAGTTCTATACAAACTATAAAAAAACCAAAATAAAAAGAATGATTTATTTTTACGTCGAAGATCTAAATTCAGACTATGAAACAGTACCGCACACAGAGTGTTAAAAATTTATTATTTAAAAACGAATATCAAAGTAACATTCTAGCTTTTTTCAAACATTTAAATTAGTTTGTAACTGAATTTGTAAAATTCTTGAATATACTCTGTACAAGTTCTCCTTAAGTCTAATCCAATTCAATAACACTCGAACTCAAGTAATGTACAATATTTACAGATGAGGATCAACCAAAGTTCACTGTTTTCCTAAGCCTAGTCTTCTTTTTTAATAGCTAAGAACTTTTCAACCACTTCGTTGATATTAGTTTTCTGTGTCTCTTCATGCTCAATGCTTAACAGTGCCAAGTCACTCAACCGAGTTTGGGCCATGGTACTTCTTAAGTATGACTTAATTTAATTAATTTAAGTTTTGTAAAGCTTATTTCCGCTGTAGCTGTTGTGACAGGTATGGTTAAATAAAGCTGCAAAGCTGTAGTTAAGTCTGGGAGGCAACTCATAAGGCAGCTGTTTTCTTCAACCAGTAAATTCACCATTTCTTGAATTCTTTTCTTGTGTACAATTTCTTTGGCCATCAGAGCTTTGAAGGATATTACTTGGTCAGGCAGTGATGTGGAAAGGTTACCAGAGCCTTACTTTTCTCCACTATTGTCTCTTGTGAGAAGTTTACTAAATTCTGAGGCGTCAGGAATGAAAACCTATCATCAATGCAACGCAATCCTTCGAATCTCATTTTTAGCTGAGCTATTACAATATCTAGTGTTGCATTGAAAACTTTTACTTCAAATGATTTCACTGGGTCGTCAATTCTATGGTCAACTGATAATTCAACAAAGAAGCGTTTTACAACTCGTTTACGCTTATTTTTCATGTTACAAGTTATGTCCCATGAATGGGCCAACTGGGGCCCCCCATGAGGGTCGGAGCCCCCCCGCGCGGCGGGGTCTGCGGGGGCCTTATCGCCACCACTGACACGAAGCGAATGTGTGTCAGCAGATCTCATTGCGCAGGCGTAGCTTTCGGACGCGTTGTTTTCGGACCAATTGTTTTGTGTTCAGAACAATTTCACGGTTGGTCACCTCACAGCCCACATCCTGCATTGCCTTCCTCTACGATCTGCGCGACCCGTTTCATGTCTTACTATTTCATCTGCACGTAGGCACTTATTGTTAGTGACCTCTGGATGTTCACGTTTTCCTGTGATAATATCAGTGTAACGTTGAACGCTAGTGCGTGTGTGTCCGAACATACGACCCATCGAAACTAGTCCATGATAAGAAATAATTTGAGACTATTATATTAGTTTTGGAGTGTTGGGGAATATGAAAAATGAAAATCAGGATAAGATAAAATAAAAATAACGAAAGTCTGGGATCTTATCCTTCTTCTTCTTCTTCTTCTTCTTCTTCTTCTTCTTCTTCTTCTTCTTCTTCTTCTTCTTCTTCTTCTTCTTCTTCTTCTTCTTCTTCTTCTTCTTCTTCTTCTTCTTCTTCTTCTTCTTTTTCTTCCCTTCAAGGACTAGGTTATATAAACCTGTTCCGGCACCCATTTCATCCTAGGACGCCCCACGTCTCTTCTACCGATGACTTTATAGTTCAGTGCCGCTTTCGGTAATCGATCCTCTGTCGACCTTCACAGATGATCCCACCATTGTCAGCAGTCCTGCGCGGTCGTGGTGTGGCAATCGGATATTCTTCTAGACACTAAAACGTGTGGCGATTTACTTCCACACAACTGGCGGGGGGCGTGGAACAAATTTTGGCTAATCAACGTAGGTGACCAGAATCAACTGTAGCATGAAGAACGATAAGTAAAACAGGCTGAACACACATCACACCGTGTTTACTAACAATGGCACCGTCTTCCGTTGGTAGACTGTTAACGGAGAAGATAAGCATGCAGCATGACAATAAGAAAAACTACAGCGCACAATACCTTTGTTTGCGACAAAGTTTTCCGTTTGTGGACACAACGGATAATTACAGTCTGAGTAATTACGTTAAACTTTTTGTGTTGCAACGTCTGGGGTAAAACTTAGTCAAGTACAGCTACCGTAAAAACTTTGAAGGTGACTGAAGTCGGCAAGGACTTAATGCAACAACCGCGTATAAGTAATCCGTAAACAATACACTATAATTACGGTGTCCGTTGGTATAATACAGTGAAGATGTAGAATGCTTTGTGTAAAATACAGAATTATTTTATTATTATAAAATACAGAATTATTAAAATGTAATGGCGTAATGCTTTGTTATGCCATTACAGAACGTTCTACATGTGTCTCGGCTAACCCAGCAGAGTCCAGTTGTAATGTTTGTGTGCGTACATATCGCTGCTACTTTGAGAAGAAAGACAATTACGTGACACTTAACATGCGTCATCAATCGATGTTGTTCCAGACTTCACCGTTCACGCATCGTGTTCAATTACGCTCTGGAGTTTTCGAGTAGTGTTGACTCGTAATATGGATTATTCTGGAACACTAGTGCTATCTATTTAAACAACGACAGCTGCCGCTTAGAGGTCAGTTTAAGTGGCAATTTATTCAAGTGAGTTTCGAAGTATTATAATTCAAGTATTGTGGCGAAGTATCGTGCGGGACTCTGTTAGCTGACATTACTAATACGTGTGGACAAATTTTGCTCGGATTATTGTACAAGTTGATTATAAACTGTATTTGTGATAATTAAAGCTGGTGATTAGTGGTTTCATCGGTACCTTGTATTTTGTTTCCCACTGTACCATACGACGATCAGTTAGTCTGTCGTAACAATATCTTCACAGAGATGTGTTTACTCACTGATCTGTCACAAGGCGTCAGATACGCAGAAAGTCCGACGCTTATCACAGTGAAAAAGAAGAAACCTGTAGCGTTTTGTACAGCCCGCTGCATTGTCTCCGACCGTAATACAGACAGAAATGAATTTCTTTTCCAACTATGAATAATATAATAATCATGTTATTTATAATAAGTAATACAAAGAATGATAACGACGACAATCACAATGCACAACGATGATGATGTAAACAAAATATATTAGTAGTTTTCCTTTTACCTTTATTAACTTTAAGTTCAACGCTTCATAACATTTCTATAGGAGGTCTGTGCTACACACAGAAGACAGTGTTAAAACAACTGTTATTAACAAATGTATGGAAGATGGGTATCTGTAAGAATACAAAGGTTTTAAAATATACAAACACGTGGTTAAGTTTTACAGTTTATTATTTACCTCTGGCAGCTGTTTCAGCTTAGTAAGCTATTCTCAAAGAGATCTACGGGGAACTGAACAAAGAAATTTTCTTTAATAAGCTTTTAGTAAGCTGAAACAGCTGTGAGAGGTAAATAATAAACTCTGAAACTTAATCAAGTTTTTGTATATTTTAAAACCTTTGTATTAATATGTTTCACCAAGTGCCCAACGAGTCATCAATCAATATCATGATCTGTAAGAATATTCACAAGACTCGCATTGTTCATTTATAGCATACCATTAACCACAGAGGGTAATGACTATTTAAATTAGTTTTTACAAAGTTATTATTTTCTTTTCACTAAGAAAATATCCCCCCATTTACGCTAGCAGATGGCTCATTGTTCCGCGATCGTTAAAACTGGAATGATTACACTCGACTTCAGCGACCGATCACAGTGAAGAAATATTGCAGCAAAATAGGATACAAACACGCTCGTTAACTTTGTGTGGTTATAATAGAAGAAAGCGTTTTTTTATTGAATAACAACTGAGAAGACGATGCAACCAGCAATAAAACCTTTCGCTTAATAACATTTTTTATTACATTCAATTAAGGACACTGGACTTAATCCCCTTTGTACAATATACGTACCTTAAAGAGACAAAACTCGCGCCTACAGACCGTCAGTTGTGCTACAAGATAGCTTGTGCCATAAGATATGAAACGCCTTCAGTACACGTCGTAGTGCCGCCAAAACTCGTGCCTACAGACCGTGAGTTGTGCTACAGGATAGCTTGTGCCATAAGATATGAAACGCCTTCAGTACACGTCGTAGTGCCGACAAAACTCGCGCCTACAGACCGTGAGTTGTACTACAGGATAGCTTGTGCGATTAGATATGAAACGCCTTCAGTACACGTCATAGTGCCGCCAAAACTCGCGCCTACATATCGTGAGTTGTGCTACAGGATAGCTTGTGCCATAAGATATCAAACGCCTTCAGTACATGTCGTAGTGCCGCCAAAACTCGCGCCTACAGACCGTGAGTTGTGCTACAGGATAGCTTGTGCCATAAGATATCAAACGCCTTCAGTACACGTCGTAGTGCCGCCAAAACTCGCGCCTACAGACCGTGAGTTGTACTACAGGATAGCATGTGCCATAAGATATGAAACGCCTTCAGTACACGTCATAGTACCGCCAAAACTCGCGCCTACAGACCGTGAGTTGTGCTACAGGATAGCTTGTGCCATAAGTCATCAAACGCCTTCAGTACACGTCGTAGTGCCGCCAAAACTCGCGCCTACAGACCATGAGTTGTGCTACAGTATAGCTTGTGCCATAAGATATGAAACGCCTTCAGTACACGTCGTAGTGCCGCCAAAACTCGCGCCTACAGATCGTGAGTTGTGCTACAGGATAGCTTGTGCCATAAGACATCAAACGCCTTCAGTACACGTCGTAGTGCCACCAAAACTCGCGCCTACAGACCGTGAGTTGTGCTACAGTATAGCTTGTGCCATAAGTTATCAAACGCCTTCAGTACACGTCGTAGTGCCGCCAAAACTCGCGCCTACAGACCGTGAGTTGTGCTGCAAAATAGCTTGTGCCATAAGATATGAAACGCCTTCAGTACACGCCATAGTGCCGCCAAAACTCGCGCCTACATATCGTGAGTTGTGCTACAGGATAGCTTGTGCCATAAGATATCAAACGCCTTCAGTACACGTCGTAGTACCGCCAAAACTCGCGCCTACAGACCGTGAGTTGTGCTACAGGATAGCTTGTGCCATAAGTCATCAAACGCCTTCAGTACACGTCGTAGTGCCGCCAAAACTCGCGCCTACAGACCGTGAGTTGTGCTATAGTATAGCTTGTGCCATAAGATATGAAACGCCTTCAGTACACGTCGTAGTGCCGCCAAAACTCGCGCCTACAGATCGTGAGTTGTGCTACAGGATAGCTTGTGCCATAAGATATGAAACGCCTTCAGTACACGTCGTAGTGCCGCCAAAACTCGCGCCTACAGACCGTGAGTTGTGCTACAGTATAGCTTGTGCCACAAGATATGAAACGCCTTCAGTACACGTCGTAGTGCCGCCAAAACTCGCGCCTACAGACCGTGAGTTGTGCTAGAGGATAGCTTGTGCCATAAGATATGAAACGCCTTCAGTACACGTCGTAGTGCCGGCAAAACTCGCGCCTACAGACCGTGAGTTGTGCTGCAAAATAGCTTGTGCCATAAGATATGAAACGCCTTCAGTACACGTCGTAGTGCCGCCAAAACTCGCGCCTACAGATCGTGAGTTGTGCTACAGGATAGCTTGTGCCATAAGATATGAAACGCCTTCAGTACACGTCGTAGTGCCGCCAAAACTCGCGCCTACAGACCGTGAGTTGTGCTACAGTATAGCTTGTGCCACAAGATATGAAACGCCTTCAGTACACGTCGTAGTGCCGCCAAAACTCGCGCCTACAGACCGTGAGTTGTGCTAGAGGATAGCTTGTGCCATAAGATATGAACCGCCTTTAGTACACGTTGTAGTGCCGCCAAAATACATACGTCATCTTGTACTACATACAGTAATGTATTTATTTACTCCAAATATACTTGTAATCCATTATACTTCCCTCTCATGTCTGGTAACATTCCCCAGCGCATCATAATGGGCAATATTGCATTCCCTCCGTTCATTACTTTACCTTCTTCTCCTTCTCCATTGCCTTAATATTGTTACGACATATTCACTTCTCACTGATCGTCGTATGGTACAGTGGAAAACAAAATACAAGAAACCAATGAAGTCACTAAAAACCAACTTTAATTATCACAATTGACCGTTTATAATCAACAAGTTATTTAAAAAGATCGCACTTGTACAATAATTCGAGTTAATCTATCCACACAAATAATAATGTCAACTATAAAGAATTCCGCACTATACTCACTTTTCACTATTACACTATGCCGGGATTTGAATTCCTGGCATATTTGAAAGATCGCTCCAAGGCTGCGGCCTTCGGGTGAGGCAAGGCTGACTGGATCGCCGACACCGTAGCGCGCAACGTCGGCGCAATTCAGCTGGCGGCATCAGCTGTTCGATCAAAGTTTACATTCCGCTACAAGCTTCTTTTGCGAGATGGCTCGGTAAAGGCTGGTAATCGGTCTCATTTCTTTATAAGGGTTCCGACTGTCCATCTCGAGGTCTGACGGCGGTGGCAACTAAATTCTTTTCTTCTCCACTCACTATGATTTGGTGAAAATTATAAGTGCCTCAGGTAAAGATCATTACTTATTCACTGTTAAATTAATAAGGGGTTATGTGTTTAATTTAATAATGAGAATCGTGTTTGTTAATTATTAGTTGTGTGCGACATGGTAACAACGACATTAGTTATCATCGGCTGAGCTGTGGTATGGAACGTTCCCCCATAGCCGTCGGACTAAGAGATCTTCCAGGACCACCAAGAACAGCTGTCCCGAAGATTAGCAGGAGGCTCTGAACTCCACATCACCCTTACCACACTAATTGTCAGGACCTAACTGGTACCATCAATGTTTCAGAAATGCAGGTGGGAACATTCCGTTTATTTAACCTAGACAACTACACTCTACCAACGGTGTTCAAAGCAAAAGGACATACATAAACTCATAACATTGTTTTTTAAAATTTATAATGATTAAAGTGGTTAGACCATGTTTTATGGGTGCATATTTGTGAATTGTATTATTGTTATTAACTGTGTGCTAAAGCATTCAGTGGTTATATCGTTTAATTCATTTTCATTATTAATAGTATTGTAATTGTCATGAATGCACGTTGAACATACATAATTTTTGATAAAACTAAAGACAGGTACCGTCATAGATGAAAATATGAATTTACTTTCCCAGCATAAGGAAAGCAAGCATAAACAGAATCTTTATGTTCACAATGATTACAACCAAATAATTGTCAGGATAAGCACTGTGAATATATATATACATATATATATATATATATATATATATATATATTATAACGTGACAATTTGGCAAATTTAATTTAATTTAAATTTGTGGAGTCCTTCGATCTTGGAGCACCAAATTTAAACAACGTTACATATACATAAATAGGTGTGAACGGTCTCACGTTCAAGATTGACAAATTCTTTAAACATATAACATTTAAATAGGGGGTCAGGTGTATCTGCAATAAGAACTCTACGGAACTTGAAACAGTAATTAAAATTTATTTGATACTATAAAAAAAAATATGTGCACATGGCACTGACTTCGATTTAAAAATCATTAGTTATTATTTGTTATAATGCCGTAAGGCTTAAGATATATACATCCTTACTAACTAAACATTCTATGCTACTAAATAGTATATAAAAGACAAATCTCATTTTTAGACTACTCAGTCTATTAATATGTTTCAAAATCAATTTTTAAATCTTTTTTCTATATATGGTACGTACTCAAAAGATTAATAGTTATTACTTCTCAGTACTGTTTTCTCAAATACTAATTGTTTTTATTTATATTCTTTGTAATCATTTTATATCATATTAATTTAAGCTCTTGTTACGTTAATCGTATTTCTAAAACATCTATGATTTTTAACTCTACTATACAAGAAATATGACTCTTATTTTTAAATAAAATATTAATGTCTTTAACTGTCTTTGTATACTGTGTATGATTAAGATATGAATAAGTTGTCTATCACCTTATTGTCGTCAATCATACTCGATCATTTTTGTTCCATCGGTGTTCATCTTCGTCTCGCCTCCAGCGTCGGCTGTCTCTCTTCTCCTTTTGTCCTCTCCTCTTGTCCAGCGTCGTATCGCTATGGAACTGCTTCTCTTGTCCAGCGTCGTATCGCTATGGAACTTCTTCTCTTGTCCAGCGTCGTATCGCTATGGAACTTCTTCTCTTGTTCAGCGTCGTATCGCTGTAGAATTTCTTCTCTTGTCCAGCGTCGTATCGCTATGGAACTTCTTCAGTAGTGCTGTTATTAATTACAATGTTCGTCTTATAGCTTGGTTACGTATTTGTACATAACTGGCAATTTAAACTGTTTATAAAAATATTAATAAATATGCCGTGCTGACGGGCATAAGCTCCCGCTGCATCGTGGATGATTCAAGAAAGAGAACCACTGAAGCTTGCGTGTCCTATTTATACCCATGTCTTGGTCGACACCCTTCAGTGATACAAAATCGACATGTTAGAAACTGTCTTTGGCGTCAGTTCCCCCACTCTTTGTCAAATTCACTATTTTTTATATTTCTGCGAATTGCAGAGTCCTGTAAGTATTTTTTTATACTTATCTTATAACTAATTTTACAACACATGTTCATTGTAATTTTGGACATTGCAACTTAACCCTTTTGATTTGTACACAGTTATTTCACTATTGCACTTGTACGGCGTGTCACTTTCGCGTGGTTTTCGCACACAGTATTTATTAAATTTATTTACATTTTATGGTGCTTTTGGATTTTAATTCTTAATTCTGGTTTATGAATAATTACGGAAAAACAGTCATTGTGCAATTATTCATACTGGGGTGGCAAACTTGCCTGCAGAGACCTGCGTTCACACACACTAGCAAAATACTGGTGTACACACTTTCAGTTACATTTGTGTGTGTGTGTACGTTGATTCAGGTCGAAACACCTGTTCATATTTTTGTCTGAGTCAAGCTTGCAATATGAGTCATAACATGCTTATTTCTAATATATTATTAATTATTTACAGTTTATTAAGTAAATTTAAATTTTTATATTTCATGCTCAGTACATCACTTATTTGTACTGTCGCAATATATATATATATATATATATATATATATATATTACTGTAATACTTATAATATTTTACCTCAAGATGTATTTTTTCTTTAGGGACACGTTTCGGGAGATCCTGTTCTCCCATCTTCAACCTTCGCCATCTTGCTTCTGGTGGCGATGGCGAAGGTTGAAGATGGGAGAACAGGATCTCCCGAAACATGTCCCTAAAGAAAAAATACATCTTGAGGTAAAATAGTTATAAGTATTATAGTATTATATACATCAAGAAACGGACTGTAGCAGAAAGTGATTGAAATATATATATATATATATATATATATATATTGTAACGTTACTACTCGTTGTTACAAAATAATAATGTTATAATTTGTTAAAATTTGAAATAAAATAAATATTTTATTTTAAAATAAAAATTTTGTTTTTTCTGAAAAAATATTTGTTTCGGGTTTTTTGTTATCTGTATTTAGGAAATAATTTTTGTTATTGTCTGGTGTAAAAATTTTAATTATATAATGGTTGATAGTGTTGTGTTGTCACTTTCTATGAATAACGTCTAAGTTAATATGGTTAACTCCGGTACTGGTGGATAGACGGCTCTTCTTCTTCTTCAATATGCTCCTTATTTTCGTAAATACCGCCTTTCGGTTAGTCCGTGTTATTGAATTAACTTATTCTTTAATTATATTTAAAGTAAAATTCAACCAATTTACAGAATTAGAGTGTTTATTAACAATTTATTAAAAATGTCTATAGTAATCGATTGTTGACAACAGTATCGACTCGTTACTCAGGGCCGGTCGACAAAACTTTACATTAATAGTGTATATAAAATATTGTTCTTTTAACGGTTATGTTAGAATAGCCAGAGAAGGGTAGGGCCAAGAAGGTATAACACTTATAATAAAAATGTCTTAAAGCTAACAATTACAAAGTTATTAATCAATATAGAAAGTTTATATAGTATAATATTCGAACCAATGCAGACTAGACGTTCATTTGTTCCACCTCGAATAGAATGCTGGGAAAATCAAAATGGCCGACAGAAGTATGCGTAGTTGAATGTCAATCACCTCGACGAATATTTCTTACAATAAAAACGTCTTTTCACTGTTTCTTCGTCTCAGCAATTGAGGATATTAGTTCTGGAGTTAAATGAGTATTCCCGGTGTAGTGTTTATTAGTTCACTTGGTGTCAATGTGTGTTATTATATCTATTTCACTTTGGTTAAATGTGTCGTATATAACCCTTTTTGTTTCATCAGTAAAATTTATTTGTAGTGGTGTTAGTTCAAATATTTAGGCGTATGTGGTTCTGTTTATCTGTAGTTCACTGTTTATTGTTTGTTTTCACTGCTTCTCAAGTTAAAATTCAAAATTAAAAAATTTACAAAATTTGCACTGAACTCGATTTAAGTATCGCACGCCATTAACATAGGTTATACGGAGCAAAACCTCGTTTAAGTGTTCGCTTCAACGGATAATAATTAACTGTTCTCATTTCCTTCGTCTCCTGAAAATCTTAGCCAATTTAATATAGATCATACATTGTTTCAAATTATCTTAGCTTCCGATACATTTTATTTGAATACATTATACACGGAAAATATTTTCGTTATTATTTAACTGTATGAAATACTAAATACATATTCGGTTTCTTTAATCTATTTTGCTTATTTTGATACTAATTAATATAGTTTTACAAAGTTTTTATTTAAAAAAGTTATATTTCTTTCATGTTGGAAAAGTAGGCTTAACTTTGTGTTTCCTGTCCTTGTTCAGATAATAGCCATTTTCTCTGATATAATTATTATTATACTGAATCTAAGATTGATATAATTGTTTATCTTTCCTTAATTTCTTGCAATTTTGTTCATTAGTTATTGTTTTTAAATACAATTCATTTATCTATGACTCCTCCTCTGAAATTTTAGTTAATACATTTCATTTTTATTTATAATTTTACTTATCTTCTGACAATATCTTTTTAAAGTATAAGTTACATTGTATTACTATATGGTGGGTTTATCTTACATAAATTTCATCAGTTTAGTTGGTTTATAGGACTAGATTTGTCCATTATAATGTAGTCTAAATTTACTATCTGCCTAGATTTTATCTGTTGTTACTTACAAAGTTTTTAATAATACCGTTAGTTCATACCCTTTTCTGACCTTCTATTCTAATATAATATTCCTTAATAATTTCTTCTTTTACTACTATAACCTTTAGTATTGATTTTAAACAATTAAAACATAACAATTGTTTAACATTAAATCTGGTATTTAGAATCATACCCTTTTTTGTACTGATTACTTACAGTAACTTCTAAAAAACATTTTACTATATAGGAATGATATACACATTCAGATATGGCATTCCTAATTCAAACTACTAAACAAAATAACATTTTATAAATACAAGGATTAATCTCTATTTCTAAATCTTATTTATAGAGTTCATATATTGAAATTGGAACCTAACATTTTGTTCCATTAAATTTTTAACACTCCCTTAAAACTATTTGGTTACAGTCTTATCTGTTTTTCTTAATTTTAGGGATGTATCACTTTATGTACTAACTCCAAGCTATCTATTTATATTATTTATTCCATTGAATGTCCTCATATAAACAGTGGCCTTTTATTAGAAAGAGTATTCATTGCTTCTTCACCATATTATTTGATTAAATATCATTCATGATACTATTTTAAAAAAACACTAAAGTTATTTAAATGTACAGTAATTCATGTACCTTCTCAAAGTTTATTTATGATAATGTAATAACTTGCACTTGTCCCTGGTTATTTCTTGATACTATCACTAGTCCTTTCATAGTTTTATAATATCAAATTGTTTAACCATGGGGAACTGTTAAGATTTGTCTATTTAAATTATACAATAACTTTCTTGGGTGCACTTCTACTTAGCACTTTAAACACTTTTTGTTTTTATTTGTTTTACATGAGTTTATGGTTTGTTGGGGTGTTATACTTTCTATTGGGACATTTACCTTCTTTTGGGGTTTTTGTTTCCTCCCTATTGGGTTTCTATTGGGTATTGGTCTTGTTCTACTTCCTCTATTCTATGTGATATTCACTTGTCTCTGTTCATTAGGTATATTTGTTTGTTTTGGATATCTTCCTTCTTCATTCTTGGTTTCTTCAGTACCATTTCGTTATTATTTACTTTTGTTTATACTGGGCTGTTTACTTGGTCTGGGTAGCTTCCTTACCTACTCCTATCCTACCTGGGTATTATTGTTATTTTAATTTTAGTTTTCTGTGGTTTTATTTTGTTGTACATTCATATTAGTTGTAGATTTTTTCTTTATGTTTACTTTTTCTTGTTATAATGGTAATTTATTGTGCTTTTTATTTGGTTTTCATTTGGATCTTTCTGGATATTCCATATACTTGATTTTTACTAATGATCATCTGGTAATTGATTTAAGTGGATTATCTGTCATGCTACAGATTGCTCCCCTCCAGAAGTGATTAGTTCAGATCATACTTGGTTTGTCTGAAATAATTGCTTATGATATTTATTATAAATTATATTTCTTTACTTCCTTCCCATTTCTAAATTTTTTCTTCTTCATTTTTGAGCTTATCTATATTTCATTATTAACTGGATTTTTCTTGATAGTAATAGTCATCTGAGGTTCATTATTTTTTATTTTTCATTTTTTTTTCTTAACTTGGTTCTTTATCCTTGGGGTATTTATTCCCTAACATTCCCTAACACGTGAGCTGGGGCAGTTCAGAGGGGCACTGTAGGCTTCACTACTCTGCTGGCCATACTACGTCATTTATTGATTACGGAGGCAAATCATCTCTGCTCAAAACATAATAATACTGCTGAACTTATCTACAGACAGTTATTAATAAAAATTACATAAGAATAGTCCACCTTATGACTATAAAAAAAATTAAATATCTTTGGATACTTCACTTCGTATTTGCTCAGATCTGTTAATATTTCGATTTTAGTTAATTTCTATCTCAGTTACTTTTCTCAATGGTTACCTCTGCTGGCATTTTATTTCTTCTTATGGTTGGAAGCTGGTTTAATATAATTATCACTTGTCCCAATGAAT
The DNA here is from genome assembly GCA_034769895.1 of Magicicada septendecula. NCBI lineage: Eukaryota > Metazoa > Arthropoda > Insecta > Hemiptera > Cicadidae > Magicicada > Magicicada septendecula. The sequence continues at coordinate 480,355,616 of CM068369.1, read as the reverse complement.
TGTTATTCAGTGTAAAGTTTTTATTTATTTTAATTCTCTGTTATACCTTGACTGTTATTACAATCTTCTTCTGGTCGTTGGTAGCATATATTTTGTATTATATTTTTGCTTTTTCTCCATTCTTATGAATCGTTCCACTAGTTTTATGTTCTTGCAATTACTCTTTTAATTGTCCTTCTTATAATTGACATTTATTGTATGATCATATTGTTCTTATGGATTTATTTATACATAGTTATTTCTTCCTTTTCAAAATCTTGCTTTTTATCCAAATGCACTCTTTAATTATTAATTCTATGTGGTCATTGTCTCTGCTTATTTTGCTTAAAAGTCTTATTAATTTCACTTCACAATAAGTTTATTCATTTTAATTGTATCAGTGGTTTTTACTGCGATTTCTTTATTCTCAAAATTTTTTCATAATTGGTTCCATATATAATTGTTTGTAATGTGAACTTACTCTTCCTTTTGAATGTTGTGGTTATTCTTCCAAAATTCTTTTTCTTTTCTTTTATATTCCATTATTTGAGTTTCATAGATGTTTGGTAGCAAGTTGTACTTACTTGGTTTTTTGAATTTGTTTTATTCAGTTCATTTTCTTTTTACTCCCAGAAAGTTTTTTCATAACTTGTTGTTTGTAAATTGATTTTACAATGTATTTGAATTTCGTTGATTTTATTCTAAATTCCTTTTCCTTTCCTCTCTTATTTAATTTCATAAATCATAGGTAGTAAGTTGTGCTTACATTGTTCTTAAATTTATATGTTTAATTCTCTTCTTTTTATTTTTATTCCAAAAGTTGTTTCATAAATATTAGGTAGTAAGTTGTGCTTACATTGTTTTTGAATTTCGGCATTAACATAAATTATTTCATTATTTATACTATGGAGGCGAGTGTCGTCCTCCTCCAGTAGTTCGTTTCGTATGTTTTTTAAGTAATTACAACTAATAATTGTAATATTGTTATTATTATTTGCTCTTGGTAATTCTCTTTTATACCCAGGCGATAGGAGCAGCAAAAGGTCCTGACTATTTATCACTGCCTCCTCCCGTTTAAATTCTCATTATCCTGGTTATTAATATTTGGACCAACGGAGGCGTCAGTCGGGAAACCTTGAGTGGGTTCCAGCCGTTCCGTTCGCTGTTCGTATATTTGTTCTCTATTTGGTTGCCGCACTGGGTCCTCTAGACTGGTACTTCGCCTAGGCGGATTATACCTTGAATTATCCCGTTCTCGGCTTCTGCGTCGGTCTTCGTATTCATGGAAACTGTTCCGCCGTTGATGATTGTATCTGCGCTGACTGTTTCCTTCGGCGCGTATAAAATTTACCCGGGGTCGGGAGAACCTGTTGTTGTTATTAGTATTGTTATTTGGGTAACCCCTATTGTTATTATAATACCGTTCGGTATTATTAGTTTGGTTTGGGTTTCTCTGGCTATTTACATTTGGATTTGGGTAATAATTGTTTCTATTACCGGGGTACCCGTTATTATTTCTGTTAATATTTTGATTCACATGACCGTTATTATTATTATTATTACTACCGTTGGCATTACTCTGATTATTATAATTGGGATTATATCGGTTCCCTTGGTACCCACTGCTCTTCTGATGATTATTGTTGTTCGGGTACGGATTATTTCGGAATTCTGGCCGCTCATTCCTTCTTCTGCTTTGCCGATAGTATTCCTCATTCTCATAGTTTTCTAAGAGTTCCGTCATCGCCTGGATGGTCTTTATCTGGCTACCCCTTCTTGCTCGTATGACCTCTTCATCATAATGGTAGGAGAGCTTATTTACAAGGCATTCTTCTGGTATGGCCGGTTCCAGGTGCTTCACCAGACATACCTTCCAAAGGAAGTACGCGGTCATCGTATTACCAAATTGTGTCTTGTATCGGCCATGGCAGATGTTGTCCCTTATTAGATTTTGGGTGGTCTCCGACCAATACTTGGCCTTGAACAAATTCTTAAATTGTTGGTAATCCTCTATCTCACTCCGGTTTTCCATCCACCAGTTGTCCGTCATTTCACGGAATGATTCGTCCAACAGCTCTCGATTATTTAACCATCTATTGCCTCTATGTTTGGCCATGTATTCCTCGATCCGGGCCAAGAACTCCATTGGCTTCCTTTTATATTGGCAGAAGTTCAGCCATTCCCTATTTTCGTTGATGGGGATATTTGTGAAGTTGGTTGGTCGGTTCCGAATTGCTTCCATTTCCTCCTGGCTCTGCCGCACTTGACCAGTGATGTTCGTCATTACTTCCTCCATTCCGTCGCACCTTTCAGTAATTTGGGTACGTACCTTACTTAGTTCTTCCTGGCTTTCCCTTCGGTTCTCTTCTGCCTTCTTGCGACTATATCCTTCGATATTTGTGACCTTGGTGTTTACCACTTCCTTGAATTCTTGTACCTCCCCTTCAGTTAGCCGACATCTTTCATCAACTTCTCTGATCTGTTGATTTATAATTATTGTTTCTTCTTCCAACTTTTTATTCATAGATTTCTTATTATCCTTGAGTTCTTTGTTCATTTCTTTTCTTAATAGTTCCATTCGTTCGTCTAACTTGTCTAGATTCTCCTGGTTAACTTCCCTTAATTCTTCCCTTAATTTATCCTCTCTTAATTCTTCCAACCTACAATATATATTTGTAATTCATATTGCTAGCTGTGCAAAAGATCTAATTGTTATACTGCTTGATTGTGATTAATACAGATCGAGAATAATTATATTTGTTGATGGAATGAAAACTAAGTACTGCTCTCGAAATACAAAATTCAATTGTTGAACTCAACATGTAACAAATATGTCATGATAATGAGATAGTGAATGTTGTGATGGGAAAACACTAATAAAAAAATTGTGTTACTGTTAAATGAATGTTTTATTGCATGTCAGCACATTTTTCCTTCGTCTAGGCCAAGTGTCTAGTTTTAAATATTTTACGTAACGGCCGTAGCCGTTACAAAACCACTTGAAACACACTGTGTAAATCGTCCGACAATAACTGAACCTCACTTGAATACATCGCCACTTAAACTGAAACTGAGCGTCGATGAATACTTATATTTATACCCAGCTGATATTCCAGAATAATCCATATTAAGCGTCAACACTACTAGGAAACACTAGAGAGTAATTGCTTGCGACCTTGAACACAGTGCGCGCGGACCGGTGAAGTCTGGAACAGCCTCGGTCAAGGTGACGCATGTTAAGAGTCACGTACGCACACATCATTACAGCTGGTTCTGCTTGGATAACCGAGAAACATGTAGAACGTTCTGTAATGGCGTAACATTATACATTTTTTAATCATTATCATGATCATCATCTTCTTCAAGGATGGTTTGTTCCGTCCGTTCCCAAGCAGACAGACTAGAGCTGGTCACTCCAACGCTTCTTCGGACGTCCCACACCTCTTCGTCCTTTCGGCTTATAATTCCATAATTGTTTGGGTACGCGTCAGTCGTCCGTTCGGATAAGATTTTCCAACCATTTTAGCCGATACGGGCAATCCTATCGAGTAAACTCATAACATTCAGTTCCTGCCGTATACCTGTACTTTTTTAATTCGATCTTGAAGATTAGGCCTATATCCTGCCACGTGCCCGATAAATCTCATTTAGGTCGCTTAAATACTTCTGGCCTGGGTTTTCGTTACATTCCTATTCTCGGACCTAAAGAGAAGTGTGTTAAGGGCCATTACCTTGTAGAACGCGAGGCGTGATTCTTTACTCGTTGATTTTAGAGCTCTCCTGATGGTCCCACTTATATAGCTTGAACTTAGAGCTTAACGTATAGCTTAAATTATAGAGCTTGAACTTACATAGCTTATCAAAACAATGAACTCATGTAGCTTTGTAATATAAGCTACATTATAGCCCAGATATTCAAAATTATTAACCTGCTGCAGAAGAGTCCCATCTACAAAAATGTTTGCTCTTATGCTATCAGCTCCATGAAAAGCCAACACTTTGGTATTCAACGCGGAGATCTGTATAACACAGAAGTAATTTCCAAATTATATCTTGTAACGGTTCCATAGTGAGAGTGACAGTAGAAGGTGATTACAGAGAAATATTTGTATGTACAACACGGGTTTTTAGAGTTCAGAGGAAACCTACAGACGTATACGCTTTCATTTGTCATAACCGAAGTTTTTGGATATACAGACAACATTTAATAATTAATTTCAGTATTTTAAGACGCTTATTCTTGATATTGTCGTACTTTTACAAACCATATTTAATTTACAACAGGATTTTAATAATTTAACTTTAATGACAAGGACTAAAAGTTGAACGTATTTTAAAAACTAATGAAACAACAAAATTTCCAAAAGATTGATAAATTGTTTGCCGCATAACCACTTTTCGTTCCTAGATAATAATGAAAGTAGAGAAGGATTGGGTCCGCAGTTTCGTGTTAACAATAAATTAATGTCTTAAAAATTACGCGTACATCAATATTTTTAGGAAGAGAGAGACGGGTGGCACAGAAGAGGGTGGGGGAGAGTGAGAGAGTGAGAGGGGAAGGGAGGGAGATAGACAGAGAGAGGGAGTGAGGGCGAGAGAGAGAGAGAGAGAGAGAGAGAGAGAGAGAGAGAGAGAGAGAGAGAGGTATTTTGATTAATATTAGCGGCAGGAGGGTAGGCTTTCAATTAACTGATGAAGCGACCGCTTAGTGGATTTCTCAATAAATAATAACGGGGTTCTCATTGAAATGCAATATAACAAACAACTGATTCATTACAACGTGTTTCTATCAAACAAAGACGATGTGAACAAATTGCAACATAACGTTTTTACAACTGTTCTACTTTTGTATACATTACCTGTATACCTTACATGTGTCATGCATTTACCACATATTCTCTGCAGTGTGACCAGCTTAGCGAGTTCGAAATCAGGCATTCTGGGAAGATGTAAACTTAAATTCTTCGTGCAGCTGAAAACATCCTTTAACAATTGTAACGATCGTGTTAATGTAATGTTGAATGCTTAGTTAATATTAAGACGAATGTTATCGTTTGTCACTGACAAGACAAAAACTACGATCGGTGCGGTTCGCATATTCTTTTTGACAGAATTTTTCCATCCAACAAATTTCTTAGATTTGCATTACAGCAAATATATTTTCGACGAACTGGCTTCAGGGCGAACGAAGCGACCTCGCAATTGGGAGGGGGGTGAATCTGATACCGCCAAGTACAGTGTTTGAACCACGGCCTACTGAAAGTTTAGAAACTTTGCCTAATAGAAACATTTAACGCAACATCAGAATTTCTCTCGCTGTACAAGTTTCAGCTTTGTTTATATTTAATTTAGTCCTCTGTATTTCCATTCGTCAGTTGGGGGGGGGGGAGCCGTCTGCTACCACGTAGTTATCACAATAACAAAACATTAATAACTTGAGTCTTATTTTCTGTATCAGCTGCTTCATTGCTGTGCCAGCATGAGTTTGCAGAAAATTTAAGATTTAATCGTTTTTCCATCGTATTGTTGCGACGGTCTACCTGATCGTCGTAGGCTCAGTGGAAAATAAGAACAAGACACTAAATTAAGTCACTAATCACCAGCTTTAATTATCACAGTTAAACAGTTTGTAATTAACACGACAGTCTCTTACAACAAATCAAATAAAAAATTGTTCACACGCAATAAAATGTCAACTAATATAAAACACACTTGTGTTACAATTGTCCCGTCTGATTATAAAACACAACACTTCGCTAATAACCATTTGAACGCACGGAGTAATCGCCGAGAATAACTCGCAACTCAAACTGAAACTGAACGTCGCCGAGTACTTGCATTTATACCCCGCCGAGGTTCCAGATTATTCGCTAATAGGCGTTTACTAGAAAACACTACACTTTAGCTCTATACTATGACGCAATTGATTGCGGCCTTGACACAATGCGCGTGGCTGGCGACGTCCAGAAAAGTATCGCGAGCGCATGTTGAAATCACGTACGCCACAACATTCACCTGGATTCCTCTGGAACATTCGATAAACACGTAAATTGTTCTGTAATGTCGTAACAGTATTGTTACGTAATATGGAACGTTCTACAAGTATCTCGGCTATCCCAGCAGAGGCAAGCTGTAATGTGTGTGTGCGTACATATTGCTGCTACTTTGAGGTGAAAGACAATTCCGTCACACTCATGATGCGTCAACAAGCGAGACTATTCCAGAACCGGTCAGCACAGTGTGTTCAATGACACTGTTTCTAGTGAATTCGAGAACGCCTGTTTGTTTAACACGTCATCTAAAGTGACAGATTATTTTCAGGCATATCAGAGAAGTATAAACTTAGCCATTCAGCGACGGCCAGTTCAGTTTACTTCGGGCTATTACTCAGTGAGTTTAAGTGGCGATTATTCAAGTGAGGTTCGAATAGTGTAGCAAAGTGTTATAATTGTGCGGGACTCTATTAGTTGCCATTATTATTGCATGTGAACAAGTTTAAGTTGTATTATTGTACAAGTTCATTATAAACTGTTAATTGTGATAATTAAACTGGTTATTAGTAGTTTTATATTATCTTGTATTTTATTTTCCACTGTACCATACGACGATCACTTAGACCATCGTAACAGTATGAAGGATTTTCATTTTGTAGGCTATACGCACGTTATGTACAGATATGCATAAATAAAATTTCCAGTGTAGCCCTCTTCCATTAAGGAGATTGAAGAAATAAATATTGATACGCAAGATAGAGTATGTTGTGTCTGTGAACTGTCTGGTGAAGGTAGAAAGGAAACAATAATAGATAGGAACGCGTGAGCGAGACAGAGAGAGGAACGAAAACAAAGAGAAATCAATAAATCTGCGCCGTGTGGTATTCTATTAGCTTCCGTAGATAGACACAGACTTGTATTTAAAACTGGTCACAAATACACTTAAGTGATAATGATATCTTCTTCTTTGTCTTTAACTTCCTAAATTTCCTAGTTAGGAGTCTGTCGTGTCCTATAATAACGGTCCTACACGCTGACACTCCACTTCTTCCTTGCCTGACGATCAAGTGAAAACTTAAATTAGTAGTCCAAAAAGGGAGCGAGGCGTATAAATTCTCTTGTTTCTTATTTTCTTTTAAGCAGTAACAGCTTAATAAAGTCACAGTGTAAAGTAACACTGTTAATACTTTTAGTTTCAATTTGTTTCTTATAACAAAATTGTGTAATACAGGTATATGCATAATATGTATATAATAACAGGTATTTTTACATGTTTTTTTTAGAACGTTTTTACCTGTTACTATCAAATACTAGTTTAGCACACCTCTAGTACCATGGGCTTATCTTGGGGTCTAACTTTGGGGGGGGGGGCAGGGTAAAGCTTCATAAATTCAAGTGTGTAGTGAGACCGTCTATATAATAAAATTAATAAAATATATTATACACAAAAATTAGAAAGTTTAGTAATAATTCTTAGTTAGTAAACGAGAGACAATTTCATTTTTAATGATCAATAAACCTTTCTTCATAAGTTGTACTTCCAGTTATGTTAACCTAGAACAAATATACTGTAGGCCTATAAACATAAACAATTTTAGTTCTTCCAATTCTTATACCCAGTTTTCGTAAACGCATCCTCTCCGTTAGGCACACTGTCACAAAATGCTCGGCAGTAGTAGCAGTAAGCCGAATAAGTCACAACACAAAGAAATTTTCAAATTGCCAGTCAGGCAATTTTCAAAGAAATTAGGCCGTATTACTCCTTTACGTTTCTTATCTCCCATTTCCCAGCACTTATCAACACGAAAAACCAAAACAATCACAACAATAACGGATTAAGAAAGAGACAAGCCATGTGTACTTTAACGGACTACGTACACGACCGAGTAACCGACCGCACTTGTAGCAGTAATCATTAACAAAATAACAGTTCCAAACGAAGCCACCGACGACGTCTTGCAGTGTTCCAAAACAAGTCTTTGTTTGTGTAAAAGGCACGCATTGTATTCCAGTTAATTAGGTCTCTAGCGTTTGTTTTTTTTCAAACAGAAATATTATTTGGAGGTATATAATTCAAATCTGTCAAACATTCCCCTTACTAGTTTCTTCGAAAGAAATAAGAATAATAAATTTATGGCAACTAGTCGTCTGATTACAGTACAGACGTTAATAAATAATGCTTACTGTGCTCGCAAGCATAGAAACGGTCTCCTGTTTGCCTATTTGTTAGTTTTTATTTATAAATAACTGGAAACAAAATTTTATAATTCTCGGAACATTGGGGGGCGAGTGTCCCCCTTGCCCCTCCCAAGTACGCCTATGTCTAGTACAGAGGATTAACAAAGGAAGACAAACGTGTCGTTGGAGTGTGTCAGCAACAAGAGTTGCGCTTTGCTATGTGATTACAACCTCAGACAGACTATAGTATAGCCTACTCAGACGGTGGTAGGAGTGCTCAGTTAGTTCACGTCAACTTCTGTCTCCGTTATGTTTACTTAGTATCTAAGCCGTATGCTCTGTCAACTACTAACAAACGCGTTTCAGAAATACACTTGCGAGGAGAATACTATTCTACGAAGACGTTTGAAAGCACTTCACTTCAACAGAGGAAAAGGCAATGAATGCTTTTCACAATTCACTCGCACGGCTCTGTTACGTTGAGTAGTGCTGCAGCATGATTAGAAATGTAGGTAGTCGGTTAATCAAAACAATATAGTGAAATGCTTACGTTGGTTGTAAAAAAAGAATGCAATCAATTTATATTTCTTGAATTTAAACTAACTGCCGGGCTGTTTGGCCGTGGACCAAGGTTTTTAATTAAACGAAAAGTTTCAGCAGCACCACTGGCTGCCATCTTCAGTAGATGGAACGATTCAAACCTAACGCGGGGTTCTGTGGTCCTAACGTACGAGACCCCGCGTTAGGTTTGAATCGTTACATCCACTGAAGATGGAAGCCAGTGGTGCTGCTGAAACGTTTAATTTAATTAAAAACCTTGGACCACGGCCAAACAGTCCACGGCAGTTAGTTTAAATTCAAGTGACACCGGCCATGAAAGCCTTCGAACAATAATCAGATTATGTGTTTATGTCACGACGGTCTCACTGATCGTCGTATGGTACAGTGGAAACAAAACAGACACCAATGAAATCACTAATTACCAGCTTTAATTAATCACAAGTACAATTTGTAATCAATAAAGTAGTCTCGTACAATAATTAAAGTTAAATTTGCACGATAATAATGTCAAGCAATAGAGTTCCGCACTAAACATAACACAGTAATCACTTCTCACTTGATTCGCACTAAAGAAATCGCCCAACGTAACTGTCTGTCAAAGCCAGACGCTGTCACTTTCATAGGTAGTGCAGATGTTCCAGAATAACTTTCCATTCTTACTGCGGCGTGCCTGTATAATTTATGAATTTCAAGTGCTCTCCAGAACAGTTTTGTAGATACTTGAGTGCGGTCTTGACTGGTACGCTACACATGCTCGGCTAGCGGAGAAACGGATGGAAGGACGCTCTCGACTCTCCGTCGTTACACACTGGAAAGTGTTAGTAGCTCAACTATTATTCCAGTAATATAATATTCACTAGATATGTTTTCATCTGACGAAAGCTTGCCGTTTTTACACTGCTCCTTGGTCAGAAACCAACTTTTTGACCAGACGTGGTGAGAGAACTGAACGTGCTCGTCAACTCAAGACGTATCCAGCGGTCGGTACGTTGCCAGGTTGTGAGAAAGTTACATGCTGCTTCCCCTGGTGGGGAGCCAATAACCTCTAGAGGACACGAAAATTGGTGGCAGTCTTTCTGTCAATTGGAACACCCTCAACTTTCTGTCTCCCGGTAAGCAGGTGGAGAATAAAAGTACCATTCGCGGAGCAACGTGCAGGACCGACAAATAACGATTGCTCTTTGGCAAGAGACTAAAATAAAACACTGGTATCGGATTGACGCAGACAAAATCTATTGGGCTAACTACCTGATATTTTAAAAAGCACACGTTTGGTTACGTAAGAAATCATAGCAAATGGGAACCACAGAACAAATGGGAACCAAAAGTGAAACGGAAGAGGACAATAAACTACGGTACATGGAACGTTAAAAAATAAATGAAATAATGTGTGAATGTCAATGATAACAATAAAAAAGGAAGTGATTTCGAAACTTGGGTATATTACGAGCCACTTGTAGAGTGACTAAGGAGCAAGGAACCCAAGAAGTAGTTTCCATTTAGCCCAAAAAGTGGAGAATATACGTTACCAATTTAAAATCAGTAATTTATAAAAGTAAACCTCGTTGGAGTTTTCGTGCGTAGAAGTTGTTAGTTTTCATATCTAATAGTCACAAAAATGTCTTAAAAAATGTACTTTATATTTTATTTCTAAGCCACCTTCTGAATAGCTATAATTCTAACTTTATTTTTCATGTTATTCGAACTTTTTGAATAGCTATAATGTTAACTTTATTTTTATTCTAGGGGCATATTTTGTTGGGAATAATATTTAGTTGAAAATCGTACCCATGTAATTTTTTTTCTATCAATCTTAGTTCTATCACTAAAAGTTTTGATTTTGTGATTAAAAGTACTCATTCTTAATTTTTTTACATTTAAGTGTTTGTTTATTGACGGTTTAGAAAAATTGTATTATAATTCAAATAAGATATAGGCTACTTGACCGAGAAGCTGAAAATTTACAAACATTTTCTGAAAAGTCGGCACACAAGAAAAATGATGACTGTCGTAAAAACAAAAAAAAAAGAAGAATTAGGCCTATGTGTTTTATTATTTACTCACACTATTTTTTCGATTATTGATTAATTTTATATTTATAACTATTTCCTTATAGCTGTTGCATCTCTCCCACGCTTTTCAAAATGTATGTTGCAAAAGCTCTAACCCATTCGAAGAAAAAATGCAAAGGGATGCGCATTGAAATTGACATGTTTGTACACCCTGAAGTTTGCAGAAGATCCGGTGATATGTGTAAATGAAAAAGAAGACCTGGAATATATGACACGCAAACTGAAAGAAGAGTATGAAAAATGGTGATTACTGATGAACATAGAAAAAACGCAGTATCTGTGTGTCGGAGAATAAACAACAGATTTATTCTTATAAAACAACGAACGTATAAAAAAAAAGCAACAGCTACAAATACTTAGGAATAAACTTTAATGAAGAAGGAACAGAAGAATTTGAAATAAAAGCAAGAATAAACAAAGCAAAACAAATAATTAGATCATTGAATGGAATTCTAAGGAGCACAGCAATTGGAAAAGGAAGGAAAAAGAGAATATACGATGGTATGATTAAAAGCACATTGATGTACGGAATCATGGAGAATATTCCGAAACATGGAGAATAAACGAACAGGTAAAAAGAAAGTTGGAAGCTACAGAAATGGATGCTTTGAGACGAGCTGCTAGAACTTCGAGGCTAGAGCGAATACTAAATAAAACGAATGATAGTGCGATGTATTTATAATATACTTATACTTATGGTTTTACTAATGGTACCTATAATTTCAATTGTCTATTTTATTGTATTTATTGTTTATAGCGTAAAGGTTACGATGTGTAATATAATTTTTTTATTATTCACATTTATAAAACCATCGATTTCGGCCATAGACCATCGTCAGGTTATATAGAGCACATTTGCGGTCACAATATCGTAAAACACTACTATCGCAAATGTTAGTAGGTTATATCGCAAATGTGCTGTATATAACCTGACGATGGTCTATGACCGAAATCGATCGTTTTATGAATGTGAATAATAAAAAAATTTTATTACACATCGTACGTATGGTACCTTTAGGCTATAAACAATGAATACAATAAAATAGAAAATTTAAATAAAACGGTCAAAGAAGAAATGGAGGTACAAAAGTCAATAATTGCCTCATTGAAGAAAAACAACTAATGTGGTACGGACCCATACAAAGAATGGGACAAGACCGGCTACCAAACAAAACAATGAGACGGATACCTAGAGAGTACAGAAAGAGAGGAAGACCCAAGAGAACATGGATAGAGGACATAAGAAGATCAATGAGCAATAGAGGACTGAACGATGAAAACTGCAACGACAGACAGCAATGGAGGCTGGGCATCGGACAACGTCGTAGGACGTTTTGACTTCGAGTTTATATAGGCCTATATGTGTGGCCTTGAAAAATTCGCACAAAATTTTTTACGAATAATTTGCAAAAAACAATTATGGGATCCAAATACTGTAAAACGCTGGTTATTTTTTTCATTTTATACGTGGAACCCAGTCTAATTTAGTTGTGTACGCGATAAATTAGGTAGTTTTTTGACGTAAATAAGGTAAATTTGACGTTGTTAGGTTAACATGCATACTGACCTAACTAGTAACTTTTCTTGGTTAACTTGTAAATCCACGTAAAAACACACCTCAAAGTATATTGCTTATTATATCTAGTGACGTCTACGTCAGAACTTATCATTCACTAGTCTTGTTAAATTTATTTGTTCGACTTCCTATTTTTCTGTTTGCGTTGCACACACTTTCCGTAGATTTTCAGTGTTTGCTATATGGGTAATCCTGACATTAAAATTCTTTCTCACAAATTTACATTCTCAGGTCATTGTCCTTTTGCGTTTATCCATCGGAGTCTGTTACCATACATAGTAGGTTAGTACGATATCCATTTTTTTCAATTGTGTTATTTTTCGGTAGAAATCGAAATGGAACCGGAATCAAACATACTCAATGGAATACATTAAACAAGATAAAATTTTTATTAAAACAGAAGTCGTTTAATATGTTCCTTACACGAACTGGAGCCTATAAGTACCAGATTTTATAGTCAGAATGGTAGAGTTGGAGCGTCAAATTTTATTGATTTGCCAACCCCCTGTCCGCAATGAACGTCAGCCCTTACCAACTCATAGGGGTTACGTTCGCTCATATTCACACACTAAATAATACGGATCTTAGCATTCTATGGCCGCCTCATAAAATTCTAATTTACAGTTTAAGTATTCAAAAAGCTTAAACTGTGTCGTAAAGAAAGCTACCAGCACAAGTGAATCATGTTTATAATAGTGTACTGAGGTGGTCATTTTGGCTGCTACATTTAGCATCCGTTCTTGCCGTCAGAAAAAGTTTGTTTTGTTCCCATATTATTCTATAATATGGAAAAGTTCGTTCCCATACGAACTGAACCTTTTTCAGTACACTATATATGCAAATCTTTCCTTCATAGAAAATTACTCTTTACAACTAATTTAAGACAAAATTTAAGGTTTTATTTACTTAATCATATTCATTTTCTAAAAAAATGCACTACATGAAACGCTTCTAATAATTTGTTTTTCCTTAGTTAACTTAAATAGTTTATTTTATTTTTCGTCTGCACACCCATTTTGGAAGTGAAAGTGGAGGCATTATGTTCATTACTACTATTGTGCGGACGAGAGGTGTTTGCGTGCTCCAGCGAAGTTGAGATACATGCCGCAGTAGACGGTCCGTAGTAGTACAGGCCTCAACTGAGGTACCAGTCGAAGTATCGCATGTAACAATCTACAGCGTTAGTCCCTGTATACCTACACATCCTTATCTTTCGTTCGGTCCTATTGAACCACCTTGGCATCTATCGGTGCTAAGATGCTTGCTGGTACCGACAGATAAATCTTTAAAAATGCTAGGAAACATTCAGCACCAGAAAAACAGATTAGAAGCCACCAAACCTTGTGTCAAATGAGAACGAGTCTATAACGACAAAACTGGTCGGTAAACCTCTGAGGGAGACAAACGGGAAGATAAAGTGAACGGAGACGTAAGAAATCTTGTATAAATAAGTTTGTGAAAGACGATAGAGACAGAGCAAAATAGAGATATCTACTGGAAGACGGCCAGCGCTCGAAATGGGCTGTAGAGCTATGGGAGTATGATAACCGCCTCCGTTACATAGTGTAAGTGGAATAAAATATTGTTACGCAATACAGAACGTTCTGGTACATTGGGGAACGTTGTTCTACTCTTTTCTCGGCTATCCCAGCAGATTCCAGCAGTAATGTTTGTGTGCGTACATATTGCTGCTGCTTTATAATAAAAGACAATTATCTGACACTTGTCATGCGTCAACAATCGAGGCTGTTCCAGACCGCTGGACACTGTGTTCAATGCCAGACAATGAGACTGTTTCTAGTGGATTCGAGAGCGCCTGTTTAACACGTCATCGAAAAAGTGACAGATTATTCTGGAATCTCAGCGATGTATAAACATAAGCATCAAGCGACGGTCAGCTCAGTTCAGTTTAAGTGGCAATTTATTCAAGTGAGGTTCGAAGTATTGTGGTGAAGTGTTATAATTGTGCGGGACTCTATTAGCTGTCTACTATTTCGTGTGGACAAATTTTGCTCGGATTATTGTACAAGTTGATTATAAACTGTGTTTGTTATTAATTTAAGCTGGTGATTAGTGACTTCATTGGTGTCTTATATTTTGTTTTCCACTTTACCATACGAAGATCAGTTAGACTGTCGTAATAATAGTATTTCCGCACTTATGGTGCTAGCTAGAGTAGACGGCAACTACATTCTCGAAACGTGTCGTATTAACCCTCAATAATCGTTTTATTGTTCCGCAGGTATAACTAAATTTATATAACTTTCTCTCGGTATCGTTGTCCTTCCTATATGAGATATCATATCCTAAATAATTAAAATGTGATACCTGGTCTAAAACAGTATTATCAGTTACAATTTTTGCTCTTACAGGATTCTTCCCTAGGAAGGCCATTGTTTTTGTCTTAGTATCTGAGATCTTAAATTTGTATTTCCAGCAGATTGTATGCAAGGACTAAATAAACATTTGTAACTCATTTTCACTCTTCCCTATAATTATTTGGTCATCTGCGTACAGTAATGTTCTAAGTAATTCCTTATCTTAGATTCGTATACTTGCAGGAGAGACGTTAAGCAATTCTCGCAAAATTTTGTCAACATTGTAACTAGACCTGTTTTCACTGGTTACAAATAAATGTTCTTCGTATGGTACAAAGAAAAGAAAAAAAAATAATTTATTTAAAAAAAAAAATGTGTTCAAAAAAAAATTTTATGTTGGTTTGTTATTGTAGTAATTGAGAAATAATCCTGGTTCTGTGTTTTATTTAAAATTTTAAAAATCTAAGTTTCTTTTGGTTAATTTTACACTTCTGGTAGATCTTAACTAAATCTGGAGTTAATCAGATTATCTTCTTGCTGTAATCGATTAGTGATTTTCAGCGCTGCTCCAGTATATCTCTTTCAGTCAAGATTTATTGTCTTCCAGTAAGTCCTGTAGTTAATTAAATTCTTAATTTAAGATGTGAAATAATTATAAAGTCCAGATCATTGAAATAATTTCATTTATTAATAATAGTTCCTTAAAATCGATTTAAAATCGATGCTGAGCAAATAGTCGACTCTTTCACAGGGATATCGAATTGTGATTAAAGGTGATTTTTATATAAAATATTGAAAAAGGTTCTTATAACGATTATATTTATAGTCAGAGAAGGGAAGGCCTAGAGAGTATAACATGTACAAAAATATAAGTCTTAATAATTAAAAATGACAATCTGTTAATAATATATAATGTTTTGTAGTATACAATTTATACCCAATAGGTGACTAGATGTTCTCGTGCTGGTTGGTAATTTGCATCACGGGAAATTCACAATGGCGGCTAGCTGAATTGATGAGGTTAACGCATAAATGGTCGCTAGAAATTCTCACAATAAATTCACCTTTAAAACTGTTTTATGGATCTCCGTAATAGTGTATACTGTCTATTATGTTGTTCGAGGTATCCTGGATAAGTGTTCAGTGTTCACTGGTGTTAATTGTTTTCTGTTAGATGTGTTCACTTTTTGTCTGTTCGTGGCTAAGAATCGTTAATCTGTTGTATAGTGAAATATTAATATTAGGTAGTTTTAATGGTTTAAATCACTGGTATTGTGTTGTGTTTTGTTTGTTTTCACTATTGTAGTATAGTATTTCATTGATTTTAAGTCACAAAGTGTCAATTTAGTTAACTCTCGTTTTTCACTGATTTTCAACGTTTACTCCATTACAATCCGTTTTACGGTTTTAGAACGCGATTGAGGATCAACCGTACCCGTTGAATGTTAACAAAGAACTAATTTACTTCCTTCGTCTTAGGAAATATCTTGCCAAGTTAATATTGGAAAAGTATTGTTAAAATAATTTTCATTTCCTATGTACATAATTATATGGTACATTATATATGGAATCTTTTTAGTTTATTGTTCGCTTTCATGAACTATTAACCACACAATTGGTTTATTTATCTCATTCTGTTTAATTTGATATGTCATAGTCCATATTTGTTGAGATTTTTGTTAAAATTACCATATTTCTGTCTTTTTGGAAATCTAGGCCCAAAAACCTGTTTCCGTCCTTGTACACAATTCCTGCCATTTTAGGTGTTATTAATATAATTATAATAAATTTCGGATGGTCATAAATCTTTCCCTTTCCTTAAATCCCTTATAAATTTAACATTTGAACTGTCTTTTAGTGATAATTTATTAATTTACTATTCCTCCTCTGAAATAGTTATTTTTTTATATTTCGAAAATTTTTAATAATTTAAGATATTTTTCTATATTACTCTTTTAAATCATAGGATCATTTACAGTAGTTAGGTATTGATCCACCTTACATAAATCTTGTTAGTTTACATGGTTCATTGGTGAATTAACTGGTTTATATTAATTTTTGTGAATTCATTATTTGGCCTAGAGTTTAGTATTTTACATATATGGTTTTTTCAAATAAAGCTAGTTTTACACCTCCTCTGACTTTTAAAAGTTAACATGACATGAAATAAAATTGTTTACATAAATATTGATATGTGTAGCATCTAATTCATGCTACAGTTACTTAAAATAATATTTGACATTAGTTAGCAGTCTTCAAAGTTAGACATGTTTGCTAGAACTATTTTGAACATACATTTAAAACATTTTATAGATTAATGCAGCATCTTTACCTAAACATTTTAATTTGTAGGCATGCTGTTATATAACTAAAACATCTTACTCTAAATATAGACCTTATTGTATAGGAACTCTTTTTAAAATGGAGTTCATGGCTTTGAACATTATTAGCCATTTAAATTTCTTAATTTTATTAAAACTTAATCTATTTTCAGTCCTTTCTGATTATATTGTATTATTATCTAAATTCCCCTTGTACAGTAAACATTTCCCCACATACTTTCTTTATTATTGGCATTACCATGAATGTCTTGAGATAACAAAGTGACCTTATTTATGAAATATTGGAAATGTTTTTCATTTTAATATTTCATTACCTGTTAATTATAAAATATAAAAGTTATTTTATAACACCTTGTTTAAGTTATAATTACTCTACAACTTGAAGTTTATTACATTTAAAAACACTTCCACTGGTACACATTCACTGTTGGTTCTGACTTATATTTGAGTTTTATTATTCTCAGACCAGACCTTTAGTCATAATGGACTGTGAAGATTTGTTTATTTTTTACCATATAATAACTTTAGTTGGTGCACTTCTTATCATACTATTCAATACTTTTGTCTATAATTATTTACAATTTCATAAGGTTTTGGGGTGTTATACTTTCTTTAATGGTATTAACATTTGGTTTGAGGTTCATGGTAGTTAATAATAGGTTTTATTGTGGTTCTTCCATCGTATATCTTCTTTTCTTCTTGTCTTCCTTCTTGGGTTTCTTCTCGTGTAAACCAAGGTACTTAGTGTTATTATGTCCGATGGTTAGTTCGGGGTATCTTCTTTATTATCTGCATCTAAATTTCTTCTTCCTTCTTGGGTTTCGAGTTTCTTCTTTATCACCTGATACTGGCTTTACTCTTCCTTCTTCTTGTGTTTGGGGTATTTTCTTTATCACCTGATACTAACTTTACTCTTCTTTCTTCTTGGTTTCGGGGTATCTTGTTTATCACCTGATACTAACTTTACTCTTCTTTCTTGTTCTGTTTGGGGTATTTTCTTTATCACCTGCTCCTAATCTCCTGGGTAATCTCCTGATTTTTTAATATGAGTTTCCTTTAGTTTATTTTCTTTGAATTTTATGGTTGCATTTTTATTACTTAATTATTGTTTTTCTTTTATAGTGGTGTTTTCCTTTGAATGTAATTGAATTTCATTTGACATTCTTTGAGTATATGTAATTTAATTATTTTTATGATCTTAATTTGAATTAATTATTAGTGGATTATCTGTCACGCTACAGATTGCCCTCCTCCAGGAGTGATTTTTTCAGATTATACTTGGTTTGTCTGAAACAATTGCTTATGATAATTATTATAGTTTTTTAGTATTCTTGACTTCCTTCCATTTCTAAATTTCTTCTTATATATATTTGAGCTTATTTCCTTTTTCATTCTCACTTGATCTTCCTTGAGAGTAATAGTCATCTGAGTTTCATATTTATTATTTTATTTTCATATTTCTTCTTAGTATTTTCTCCTTGGGATATTTCCTCCCTATCTTTCCCTAACATGTGAGCTGGTTCAGTTCAGAGAGGCACTGTACGCTACTTCCTCTGCTGTCCAATACTTCACTTCTATTTGCGTACAGAGGCAAATCATCTCTGCTCAAAAAACATATTAATACTGCTGGAATTATCTACAGACAGTTATTAAAAAATTACATCAGAATAGTACACCTTTGTTACTATTTAAAAAAATATCTTTGGATACTTCACTTCTTATATTGCTCAGAGATTTTAATATTGCTATCTCAGTTGTTCTTCTGACTTGTTAACTTGATGGTTATTTCATTTGGTATCATGGTGGGAAGCTCTGTTATTAGTATAATTATCAATTTTCATTATCATATAAAGTTTTTTGGTTATTAATGCTTTATTCTTTTCTGGTTTTTATTACAATCTGCTTTTGTTTATGGTAGCATATATTTTATGACATTTGTTTGTTTGTTTGTTTCTTTGTTTTTATTTGTTCCACTTGTTTTTGGAATTTATGTGGTTTATCAATATTCAAAATGCTTTTTATTCTATATTTCCATAAAGGTTTTTATAAATAACTGGTTTGTAAGGTGTTCTTACAATGTTTTGGAATTTTTATGTTTGTTTTTAAATTATATTTTTCCATAAAGTTCCTTTCAAATAATGGTAGTAAGGTGATCTTACTATGTTTTGGAATTTTCACTCTTCATGATACTTCTTCATGTATGCCTGGTTATAGACACCCTTAATTCTACCAGAACCCATCTCCTTGATTTCATAGGTGTTATTATTTTTGTCTTTGGAGACTATATAGGGTCCAGTGTATAAAAGTAATAATTTCTTAGTTATCCCTTCCAGTGAACTTGGTAACTCTCTATTTTTTAATAGTATTTTTTCACCAATGGTATAGGTAATTATTTTACCCATACCTTTATGATGTTTAATTCGCCGTTTCTCCTGGTCTTCGGCCACCATGTTATAAAATTTAATTTTATCAAAAATATATTTATTTTCCCTCGGGAACTCCAATATTTCTTCGATCTCCCTTGGGGGTTGTCTTTCGTACATGGCGGAGTATGGGGTAATTCCTATGGCTGTGTGGTATGTCAGGTTGAGGAATTCTTCTGTGGCCTCTAGATATTCTTGCCATCTCCTCTGTTGATCGTGGCAATAAGTTCGTAAGATTCGCCCCACTCTCGCAATACTCTCTCTGCCGGGTTACTGCTCGGGTGGTATACCGAGGTTTTATAAGTATGAACCCCCATCGACAGTAGTGTATCCCGCCATTTTTTCCCCTTGAACTGGGTTCCGTGGTCGGTGATGATCGAAACTGGTTTTCCGACGTTTGGGAAGTACTGGTTGGTTAAGATGTCGAGAATTTTATTTGTAGTCGCCCGATTTGCTGGGTATAGCTTGATGAACTTCGTGAAATGGTCCATCACGATGACTAGATACTTGTATCTGTGCCGACCCCCACTGCGGGGAAATGGTCCGCAGATGTCCAGAAGTACTTTTTCTAGCTTCGCCTGAGATGTTATTGGAATCATTTGCCCTTCCTTTTTCTCGTTATTCGCCTTAACGAGTTGGCAAATGCGGCAATTCTTTATATATTTTCGGACCTTCGGATTAATATCTTTAAGGTGGCAGCTCTCTTCCAGGGCCTTTATCACCTTTAAGGCGCCCATATGCCCATATCGAACATGATAGTTATTTACTATCTCCTTTTTGATATGGGTTGGAATAATAACCTTCCATTCTTCCTTCTTCAAACATGGTTGTATGAACAATATATTGTTGTGTACTTTATAATATCGGGCGATAGTCTCGTCCCCTGCTTCCAATCTTGTCTTAATGGATTGTAACTTCGGGTCTGCTTGTTGGTGGGTGCTCAGGTTTTCCAATGACGATTCTAGATCGGCTCTGTTACTAAGAATGTGGTATACTTTAAGTATACTTTCCTTCTCCCCCTCGAACGTTTGTTTATTAATGTCGATTCGAGACAACACGTCCGCAACGACATTCTTCTTTCCGGGGATGTACTCCCACTTAAGATCATACTCTTGTAGTAACAGTATCCACCGTGTCAACCTTCCGTGACTGAGTTTGCATCTCCTTAAGAACGATATGGACTTATGGTCTGTCCGGACGGTAACGGGGTAACCAAGGATGTATGTGCGGAATTTTCCACACGCGAACACTACACTTAACAACTCTTTTTCAGTGACGTGATAATTCTTTTCGCACTGATTCAATGCTCTACTGGCAAAGCAAATCACGAGATGTTCGCCCTCCTCATCCTCTTGATACAATGTTGTGCCGAGGCTAATGTCGCTGGCATCGCAATTCAGGTAGAACGGTTTACTGAAATCCGGATGGCGAAGTATTATTGGTTCCAGAAATTTCTGTTTAATCAGTGTTAAGGTCTCATTCTGTTCTATACCCCATATCCATTTATTCTTGGATGACAGTAGCGGCTGAAATCGTGCGGTCAGTTCAGAATACTTTTCCTGGAACTTGCGGTAGTAATTACAGAGTCCCAGGCATGACTGTAATTGCCTTCGATTCTTCGGTGTTGGAAAGTTTTGAATCGCTTCTACTTTTTCAGCCGACGGTGAGATTCCCTGGTCGTTCAATATAAATCCCAAGAATTGAATTTCCTTGGCTATGAAGTGAGATTTCTCTAGCTTTAGCGTGATGTTATTCGCAGCTAATTTCCTTAACACATGTTCCACACGGTAGCAGTGTTCCTCCCAAGTTTCTGAGGACACAAGCAAATCATCAACGTACACGGTGGTGAATTGTAGTGCTTCCTGGCCAAGTATCTGGTCCATGCAGTGTACAAAGACTGCGACAGAATTCACTATTCCGAAGGGCAACCTCTTAAACTGGTAGTTCCGCCCTTCGATTATAAAGGCCAGATACTGGCGACTCTGTGGATGTAATTCCACTTGCCAGTAGCCGCACACCGTGTCCCAGGTACTAAAGTACTTTGGTACCGTGGTACCGTTTCAATATCTCTTCAATCTCACCGGGCGAAGTCCTGTCATTAATAATCATTTTATTAATCTCCCGCGCATCTAGGCACAAACGGACTTGTCCGTTTTTCTTAGGAATAGCCAAGATAGGACTTGTGTATGGGGATTGGCTACTCTCTATAATGTCACGGTTAATCATCTTTGTTATTTCAGCTCTTACTGCTTCCTTTCGTGATTGCGCGATGGGGTATGACTTCCGGTTAAAGTTCACTGTGTCTCGGAACTGTAGAGTACACTGGAAGTTTTTTACTTTACCGGGCTCGACAGAAAATACTGATTTATACTGTTCGTAAATGTTAATTAATTTGTTTGCTTGGTGTTGTTGCAATCTTTCCCCTGTTATACCGCTCCGGAAATCCCTGATTTCCTGGATTTTTTGGGACCATAAGTCCTCATTAGCGTTATCGTCTATTTTCTGTTCAATAATAGAAGTTGGATGTATATAATTGATCTTACGAATGTGTTGGTGGATATTGTTAGGAATTACTTGGTCGCTACCAACCAAGTTAGCCGTCCAAGTGTGTCCGTTGGTAAATAGTGACAATTTCTCTGTTCGTAAATCAATTATGGCGGAGTTCCGCCTGAGCACATCGCACCCTACCAATATGTTAAATGGCAGCCCGCTCGCCACTAAGAATTCCATTTCGATAGCTATACCGCAGCTCGTCACACTGGCGGAGACTTGCCTTCGTATTGTCTTATTTTGGCGGCCGGTTGCACCTAACAAAATAATATTGTTTAACGGCAACGTCGGTAATGTTCGTCCGCATTCTCTTTGTATTCTTTCCAACTCAGTAGTACTTATTATGGATACGTTGGAACCAGTATCGATCATTAATTTGGCGGGGATTCCTTCTACCTCCGCATTTATGTGTATTATTTCATTATTAATATTATTGGTGGGACTAGTATCGTCCTCTTCCAATAATTCGTGTCGGATGTTCTTCAGGTAATTACAACCGATTATAGTGATACGATTATTTTTATTTTTATTTGTCAACTCATTTAAATACCCAGGGTTTTGGAGCAGCAACGGGTTTCGGTGATTTATTACTGCCTCCTCCCGTTTAAAGGCTCGACATCATTGTTACGGTGTGTCGCACTGGTGGATGCATCATTCGGGAAACCTAGATTGGGTCCCTGGCGATCTGTTCTATGATCTACCGGTTGTTCGCTGTTGGTCAGCCGTTCGGTGTTATCTGAACTGGTACTCCGTCTTGCAGGAATGTACCTTGGTTGGTCACGTTCTCGGCTCCTCCGCCTATCTTCGTGTTCGTGATAGCTGTTTCTTCTCTGGTGGTAGTATCTACGTTGGCGACCATCTTCCGCTCGAATGAAATTTACTCGCGGTCGAGAAAACCTATTATTATTGGGGTTACTATTCGGCGGATTACCACGACTATTATTATTATAGTAACGATCGTTAGGCTATTATAATTGGGGCTTCTCTGACTATTAGGGTTTGGGTAGTATTGGTTTCGGTTACCCTGATAACCATTATTGGGTCGATTATTGTTCGTATTATTCTGAACTTGATTATTATTATTATTATTGTTGTTGTTGTTGTTGTTGGTTTGTGGATAGGCTCGAATTCCTTGGTAGGTGTTGTTGTTGGTGGTACCATGGTTGGTATTTGGATAAGTTCTATTTTCTGGCCGATCATTTCTTCTCCGGCTTAGTCGGTAGTATTCCTCGTTTTCGTAATTCTCGAGGAGTTCTGTCATGGCCTGTATGGTCTTAATTTGGCTGCCTCTCCTCGCTCGAATCACCTCCTCGTCATAATGATACGACAGTTTGTTGATTAGGCATTCTTCAGGTATGGCTGGTTCCAAATGTGTGGCCATACATACTTTGCCGAGGAAATACGCCGTCATGGAGCTTCCCACTTGTGGTTTATAATGGCCGTGGCATATGTTGTCACGTATTAGGTTTTGGGTCGTTTCAGACCAATACTTTGCCTTGGAGAGGCTTTTAAATTGCTGGTAGTTCTCTATGTCACTCCGGTTGGCCATCCACCAATGATCGCTCATTTCCCGAAAAGACTCGTCTAAAAGTTCTCGATTATGGATCCATCTGTTTCCCCTATGTTTGTCCATGTATTCTTCAATTCGGGCCAAGAACTCCATTGGCTTTCGTTTATATTGTCTGAAGTTTAACCATTCTCTATGTTCGTTTATGGGGAAATTAGTGAAGCTAGTCGGCCGGTTCCGTATTACCTCCATTTCTTCCTGGCTCTGTCGCACTTGTCCTGTGATATTTGTCATCGCCGCTTCCATACCTAAACATTTTTTTGTAACATGGGTTCGCACCTTATTTATTTCCTCCTGTGCTAACTTTTGGTTTTCCTCCCATTTAGTTTTCTGGTGTTCTTTGACCTGGGTAATTTCCTTATCTATTACCTCCCTGACTTCCAATACTTCACATTCCGTCTGACGACATCTTTCGTCCACTTCCCTAATCTGTTGGTTTACGATCACTACTTCTTGTTCCAATTTTTTAACTATGGATTTCTTAGTGTCGTTTATTTTTCTATTCAATTCTTCTTTCGCCAATTCTATTCTCTCGTCTAACTTGTTCATGTTTCCTGGTTGACTTCCCTTAACTCTTCTCTCAGTAGTTGGTTATCATCTCTCAATTCTTCCAACCTCTCCCCCATCGTCTCTTCCATTTTTTTGTTATTTTCTCTTAATTCCTTCTTTAATTGTTGGTTGTCACTTTCTATTTTCTTACTGGTTTCCTTCATCTTCTCTTCCATCTTCTTACTGGTTTCCTCAATTCTCTTGTTGGTATTCTCTATCTTACGGCCCAATTCTTCCTTTGTGGATCGGTTGTCTTCCTTCAAATCTTCTAATTTTTCATTTAAGGAGTGGTTGTTTTTCTTCAAATCTTGACTCAATTTCTTACTATTTTCTTCCATTTTCTCTTCCATCTTCTTACTAGTTGATTTGTTTTCTTCTTGTGTGGAATCCATTTTCTTATTTACTCCTTCTATTTTGGACTCTAGGTTCTTATTGTTTTCATTCATTGTCTCCATCATCTGCCTGAACATTTCTTGTGTCGTCATGTTCTCTTTTTGTGATGGTTTCTCAGGTTGCTTCTCTGGTGGTGCAGGTTGTTTATGTTCCACCGGGGTTACTAACACTTCTGGATCTTCCACGGGTGTTGCCTCCTTATCCCCCATATCAACTTCCTTTTCGGCCTCTGCCGCCCTCTTCTTAGAAGTAACTCGTCATTGCATTTTGCCTCCTTCTCTACGGTATAATCGCTGCCAAGCTTAAATTAATTAAGCCCCACGTTGGGCGCCAATTTGTAACTCTACGCGTGTTGCACGCTGTTACAAATAAATGTTCTTCGTATGGTACAAAGAAAAGATAAAAAAAATATTTTATTTAAAAAAAAATTTTGTTTAAAAAAAATTTTATGTTTGTTTGTTATTGTAGTAATTGAGAAATAATCCTGGTTCTGTGTTTTATTTAAAATTTTAAAAATCTGTAAGTTTCTTTTGGTTAATTTTACACTTCTGGTAGATCTTAACTAAATCTGGAGTTAATCAGATTATCTTCTTGCTGTAATCGATTAGTGATTTTCAGCGCTGCTCCAGTATATCTCTTTCAGTCAAGATTTATCGTCTTCCAGTAAGTCCTGTAGTTAACTAAATTCTTAATTTAAGATGTAAAATAATTATAAAGTCCAGATCATTGAAATAATTTGATTTATTAATAATAGTTCCTTAAAATCGATTTAAAATCGATGCTGAGCAAATAGTCAATTCTTTCACAGATATATCGATTTGTGATTACAGGTTATTTTTATATAACATATTGAAAAAGGCTCTTATAACGATTATATTTATAGTCAGAGAAGGGAAGGCCTAGAAAGTATAACATGTACAAAAATATAAGTCTTAATAATTAAAAATGACAATCTGTTAATAATATATAATGTTTTGTAGTATACAATTTATACCCAATAGGTGACTAGATGTTCTCGTGCTGGTTGGTAATTTGCATCACGGGAAATTCACAATGGCGGCTAGCTGAATTGATGAGGTTAACGCATAAATGGTCGCTGGAAATTCTCACAATAAATTCACCTTTAAAACTGTTTTATGGATCTCCGTAATAGTGTATACTGTCTATTATGTTGTTCGAGGTATCCTGGATAAGTGTTCAGTGTTCACTGGTGTTAATTGTTTTCTGTTAGATGTGTTCACTTTTTGTCTGTTCGTGGCTAAGAATCGTTAATCTGTTGTATAGTGAAATATTAATATTAGGTAGTTTTAATGGTTTAAATCACTGGTATTGTGTTGTGTTTTGTTTGTTTTCACTATTGTAGTATAGTATTTCATTGATTTTAAGTCACAAAGTGTCAATTTAGTTAACTCTCGTTTTTCACTGATTTTCAACGTTTACTCCATTACAATCCGTTTTACGGTTTTAGAACGCGATTGAGGATCAACCGTACCCGTTGAATGTTAACAAAGAACTAATTTACTTCCTTCGTCTTAGGAAATATCTTGCCAAGTTAATATTGGAAAAGTATTGTTAAAATAATTTTCATTTCCTATGTACATAATTATATGGTACATTATATATGGAATCTTTTTAGTTTATTGTTCGCTTTCATGAACTATTAACCACACAATTGGTTTATTTATCTCATTCTGTTTAATTTGATATGTCATAGTCCATATTTGTTGAGATTTTTGTTAAAATTACCATATTTCTGTCTTTTTGGAAATCTAGGCCCAAAAACCTGTTTCCGTCCTTGTACACAATTCCTGCCATTTTAGGTGTTATTAATATAATTATAATAAATTTCGGATGGTCATAAATCTTTCCCTTTCCTTAAATCCCTTATAAATTTAACATTTGAACTGTCTTTTAGTGATAATTTATTAATTTACTATTCCTCCTCTGAAATAGTTATTTTTTTATATTTCGAAAATTTTTAATAATTTAAGATATTTTTCTATATTACTCTTTTAAATCATAGGATCATTTACAGTAGTTAGGTATTGATCCACCTTACATAAATCTTGTTAGTTTACATGGTTCATTGGTGAATTAACTGGTTTATATTAATTTTTGTGAATTCATTATTTGGCCTAGAGTTTAGTATTTTACATATATGGTTTTTTTCAAATAAAGCTAATTTTACACCTCCTCTGACTTTTAAAAGTTAACATAACATGAAATAAAATTGTTTACATAAATATTGATATGTGTAGCATCTAATTCACGCTACAGTTACTTAAAATAATATTTGACATTAGTTAGCAGTCTTCAAAGTTAGACATGTTTGCTAGAACTATTTTGAACATACATTTAAAACATTTTATAAATTAATGCAGCATCTTTACCTAAACATTTTAATTTGTAGGCATGCTGTTATATAACTAAAACATCTTACTCTAAATATAGACCTTATTGTATAGGAACTCTTTTTAAAATGGAGTTCATGGCTTTGAACATTATTAGCCATTTAAATTTCTTAATTTTATTAAAACTTAATCTATTTTCAGTCCTTTCTGATTATATTGTATTATTATCTAAATTCCCCTTGTACAGTAAACATTTCCCCACATACTTTCTTTATTATTGGCATTACCATGAATGTCTTGAGATAACAAAGTGACCTTATTTATGAAATATTGGAAATGTTTTTCATTTTAATATTTCATTACCTGTTAATTATAAAATATAAAAGTTATTTTATAGCACCTTGTTTAAGTTATAATTACTCTACAACTTGAAGTTTATTACATTTAAAAACACTTCCACTGGTACACATTCACTGTTGGTTCTGACTTATATTTGAGTTTTATTATTCTCAGACCAGACCTTTAGTCATAATGGACTGTGAAGATTTGTTTATTTTTTACCATATAATAACTTTAGTTGGTGCACTTCTTATCATACTACTCAATACTTTTGTCTATAATTATTTACAATTTCATAAGGTTTTGGGGTGTTATACTTTCTTTAATGGTATTAACATTTGGTTTGGGGTTCATGGTAGTTAATAATAGGTTTTTATTGTGGTTCTTCCATCCTATATCTTCTTTTCTTCTCGTCTTCCTTCTTGGGTTTATTCTCGTGTAAACCAAGGTACTAAGTGGTATTTTGTCCGATGGTTGGTTCGGGGTATCTTCTTTATTATCTGCATCTAAATTTCTTCTTCCGTCTTGGGTTTCGAGTATCTTCTTTACTCTTCCTTCTTCTTGTGTTTGGGGTATTTTCTTTATCACCTGATACTAACTTTACTCTTCTTTCTTCTTGGTTTCGGGGTATCTTGTTTATCACCTGATACTAACTTTACTCTTCTGTCTTGTTCTGTTTGGGGTATTTTCTTTATCACCTGCTCCTAATCTCCTGGGTAATCTCCTGATTTTTTAATATGAGTTTCCTTTAGTTTATTTTCTTTGAATTTTATGGTTGCATTTTTATTACTTAATTATTGTTTTTCTTTTATAGTGGTGTTTTCCTTTGAAGTGTAATTGAATTTCATTTGACATTCTTTGAGTATATGTAATTTAATTATTTTTATGATCTTAATTTGAATTAATTATTAGTGGATTATCTGTCACGCTACAACATACATATTAAATAAACTTGCAGAGAGGCTAACACCTTGATTTATGGGCGCTTCTTGAGATAATCTATCCTTAATCTTACGAGTAGTTGTCCCAGTATACAGGCTATGAATAGTGCGGATGAGGTGAAGTGGAATGCCCCTACGTATTAAAATATGCCAGAACCTACGTCTACACAGCCTAGCAAAGGCTTTCTCATAGCTTTAACATATTGTTACGACATCACAGAACAATCACGTATTTATCGAATGTTCCAGAGGGATCCGGAATATAACGTGTGTGGCATACGTGTTTGTCGACGCATTTGCTGGACGGTGTGAGAATTCGCGCGGCCGATCTGACTGTGTCAAGGCCGCAATCAATTACGTCATTGTTAAGAAGTAATACGTAGTATGTGGAATCGTCTAGATTTTCGGCAGCCTATAGATACAATTACTCAGGGACGCTCAGTCAGTTATTGTCGAGAGATTATCGAGCGATATTACTGTGTGCGTTCAAGTTGATATAGTGAAGTGCTGTGTTTTATAATCGGGCGGAATATTGTAATACAATTATGTTTTAATATTAGTTGACATTTATTTGTGTGTGAACAATTTTTATTTGATTTGTTGTAAGAGACAATGTTGTTAATAACGAACTGTTTACTGTGAAAATGAAAGCTGGTGATTAGTGACTTAATTGGTGTCTTGTATTTTGTTTCCACTGTACCTACAACGATCAAGTAGACCGTCGTAATAATATCAAAGCCACATGTGTCTCTAAATTTATGACGCGTCTTTTCTCAATTATTTGTTTTACTGAACAAACATTGCCACTTCAAGACCGTGCAACACTAAATCACTGAAATAATTTTACAGTAGAAACTATATTAACCGAAACACTTTTAAACGAATCATCGTTTAACCGAAACGAACGACCAAACGAAAAAAACATTATATATACACGATTTTTAAAATGAAAATTTATTTTCTGGATAAAACACGAAAACTAATGTAATAAGCATGTAATAAATTCTGCGTCATGTGAGCAAAGCGGAAACGGGTCGTGATAATGGTTGAAGGAAAATTGGAGGCAATGAAAAGAATTAAAAATGACGAGATTTGCAAACTTTGGGAGCCGATTTTGATGTTGGTGTTACTATTATTTCTGATTGGGTCAAGGTGAAAAATAAGTTTGAAGAGCATGCTTCTAAGATGGAAAACAAGAAAACAATGAAAATGTGTCAAAACGAGAAAGTAAAGGCTGTATTTTTATGGTTCACGCAACAAAGGGAAGCCGAAGACGATGACAGAGAAGAGAGCAGCAACCATGACACCTCTGACGAGATCTTTAATGTCTTAGGTGTAAGACTTTTTATTTTTCGTTGGGGCATTAAATTAGGCTACAAGAAATACGTGTTTTTCTCACATAGTTTTATTCATATCTTCAGATAGCGTTACGGTTCGTCAAACAATCTGAAGAATCAAAGCCCCCCTGACGTTATGCTAAAGAAGCGCTGGCGAGATATTACTGTAAGAAAGCAATGTGAAAAGAAAAAGCAAAGGAAAATAGAAGATTTTCAAAAACAAACTTAAAACTAGTGTAAAAATATAACTTTATGTAAATAGTTTGATTTTTATTCAAATATTTTGATAATATTGTGTATTGCCTTCAGTTAGTTTACCTGAAACTTTAAAAAGTGACATCCGAAATACAAAAAATATCCAAAATTTCCTTATTCGAAACCGCCTCCCCCTTTGATTCGGTTAACAGAGGTTCTACTGTGTTTCAGAGCATAAAGTACGAAAGTGCCAGATTTTGGTATGGATCAGTAATAAATACGAAGAACTGAAGATGCTCTAAGTAAAGCAGTACACTGTAATAATATCTTAGTTACTATTTGATTAACACAGTGTAGAGATAAATGCTATGCTTTACTGTTAATGTTATGTAAATATCAAAATCTCTGAACCTTAGTTAGCACAAAGATTAAATTTTATAAGACAATTCCAATACCCACGTTGATTTATGCGAGTGAGGCGTGGGTCATGACAAAAAATGAAAGCGGCAAGATTCGGAGTGCTGAAATGCAGTTTCATCGAAATAGTTTAAATTATACATTGCAAGATAGAATAAGGAATGAAGATATCAGAGCAGAACTCGACGTAAAGGACATAAATTAAATTATTTCAATTTACAGAAAAAAATGGTGAGATCATCTGCAAAGGATGGCAGAGGATCGATTGCCGAAAGCGGCACTGAACTATAAAGCCATTGGTAGAAGAGACTTGGTCGTCCAAGGATGAGATGGGTGCCGGAACAGGTTTATATAACCTCATCCTTGAAGAAGAAGAAGAAGAATAAGAAGAAGAAGAAGAAGAAGAAGAAGAAGAAGAAGAAGAAGAAGAAGATGATGATGATGATGAAGCTTAGTGCCTCAAGAAGAATGAGTACAGCATGCGCCT
Organism: Magicicada septendecula; assembly: GCA_034769895.1. Classification (NCBI taxonomy): domain Eukaryota; kingdom Metazoa; phylum Arthropoda; class Insecta; order Hemiptera; family Cicadidae; genus Magicicada; species Magicicada septendecula. Next base: position 480,325,048 of record CM068369.1, on the reverse strand, counting down.
CGCATGTAGAGAGACGTTTTACAATGAACAGAGCTGTCACTTAGCAAATTGCGAGTCTGATCGACTGGCATTGTTGGATATGCGCCTGCAGTAGAAACATGAAATCTTGAAACAAACAAGTCACTGGCACAACAATTTAATGTAAACAGCGTTTACGTCTAGATCGATTTGTTATTTATGTTCTGTCTACTAAACTGACTGAAATCGTTGTACTTTACAAAAAGTTGCTAGGCAAGAAAATTTAATTTAAAATATGTTAAGACGGTCTAACTTATCGTCGTATGGTACAGTGGAAAACAAACTACAAGACACCAATGAAGTCACTAATCGCCAGGTTTAATTATCACAAATAACAGTTTAAAAAACAAGTTATTCAACAAGATTATAATCTTACCACAATTCAAGGTAATCTGTCCACACAAATAATAACGTCAACTATAAAGAATTCTGCACTATAATAACAAATATATCACTTGAGACGCACTGTGTAAATCGCCCGACAATAACCACTTAAACTGAAACTAAGCGGCAGTTGTCGTTGTTTAAATAGATAGCAAAACTGTTCCAGAATAATCTATAATACGCGTCAACATTACTAGAAAACACCAGAGCGTAATTTTTTGCTGCCTCGAACAAAGTGCGCACGGACCGGTGAAGTCTGGACTAGCATCGGTTGTTGACGCGTGAGAATTGTAACGTAATGTCTTTCATATCAAAGTAGCAGCAATATGTACGCACACACACATTACAGCTGGGATAGCCGAGACACATGTAGAATGTTCTGTAGTGACGTCACAATATGATTCCTGAGGACGATAGACTGCTATTTCACAAGCACTTGACATGGGAAGTGTGCGGACACCACCTTGAGGTAAGTGGGGGGGGGGAATCGAGTTGAGATACTGAATATTTTTGTTTAGACAATATCGATTCATTCTATTAAACCAACTTTACGTTTTTTGTAGACTGATTCCCAGCACACTTTACCGGGCGTTGTACTGGCAAAATGACAGTAAGACTGCCAAAATTATTTTGACGTGTTTGAAATCATCTTTAAGTGTCTTTTTTGTATTTACTGTCTTTTAAACTATTTTTAATCTTTTAAATTTTTATCAGTTACATTTTTAACTACATACATAGAAAGTGAATACATCAAAAGTGAATACATACATCAGGCACGCTGGCAGGTAGAAGACTGCTTACCAAGCCATCACAAACCTGTTAGATTTTGTAGAGGGGGCCGTCATCTTGTAGGACTTCAGGCATGTTTCTTTACTCTTTGACTTTAGAGTCCTACTAATGGTCCTACACGTATGGTTGAACTGATGGAATTTCTTCACTACATCATTTAGTCAAACATGTTCTTCTGAATAATTCTGTAAATTTTCGTTATGACAGTGGAGGGAACTAACGAATTTTGCATTGCTGTATTCACATAATAAAATTAACAGTCATACAACAAAAAAGTTAGCTGTATCTCAGAACATGCTGTGAGTACTCTGTAAAACTCGTAATAAGAGGCGGTGACGTCATTAGGATGAGCTTGTTTTTGATAACAGGTTTTTAGCGATTCTCTTTGTTGCTCTTATTCTCTAATTACAGAAAACCTGAAAATTGAATCTGACTATATAGACTACGTACTAAAAAGAAAAAACTAAATTCATTTTTTATTTATTTTATTACTTCTCTCTTTAGCAAATTTTCTTTATAAACACAAAAACCAATTTATAAGATCTTTTAAGATGAAAGTGAGATTGTGTGGCTTTCAAATATAAGTAAATTATATGTTCATATGACGATTATTTTTACCATTTTATAAAAGGACTACACATTTAAAAATTTCCACAAAGACTAAAATAATGCCGTTTAAAGGAAAATTCCCAGTAGGCTGCAAAATAGCAATAAACAATAAAAATTATTGGATAAATACCCCACTACAGCTATCTAGGGTGCGACGTAAGCTATGAATATATAACGACATCGACAGTAAAATACAAAGCATGTGTGTCGCAATTTGTAAGACTCTGGGAAAGAAAGTACGATAAGATACAGAATTGAAATTTTATAAAGTAATGGTGGCATCATCATTGATGTACGGAATGAATCGTGGACACTAAGCCAAAATCAGAGAAAACAAATTCACGCTGCAAAAATTAAATTCTTAAGGGGTGTCTAAGGATGGAACCGAAGAGATCACATAAGAAATGGAGACATAAGGCAAAAGCTGAATATATACTCGATAAATGATAAAATTAAAAAAAAATAAATGAAAGCTAGATACAACACATAAATAAAATGGATGACTCGAGAATACAAAAAAAGATAATCCAGTATAAGCCTCTTGGAGAACGAGATAGAGGCAGACCAAGAAAACGGTGGCTGTGAAGACGGAACAGGCTGCAAGCCTAATCAATGAAGTAAAGAAAAATAGGAATGAAACTTTCATGAAGTATTTAGAGCATTTTCTTGAATACTCGACGTTATTTCATTTGTGTATTACGAACAATGCTTCGTCCTTTGGCCCCATTAAACTTTCTGTGAAACATGACTCGAGACAATGTACAGGTAATGTTACATGCAATCCCAAACTACGTACTAAATTTGAGGATTCAACTGATGTATCATAGCCTTGTGTTGGATACGTAAGATATAGGCCTATCTACCAATCAAACTTGTATTGTCTTCAGTCTACGACGTGACTTATACGAATCAATCTTGATAGTAACGTGAAATGAGGAAAGCTAGGAAGAGGTAAAGAAGTAGGTAGATAGAGAGAGGAAAGGTATGTATGTGAGATAGATAGATAGATAGATAGATAGATAGAGAGAGAGATGGTAGACAGAGAATCAGACATCCTATTGAGTCTTAAATCAAGATATAAATCATGAGGTTTTTTGGCAACGGATTTTAGATTATTTGTATTACCAATATAAAGCTTAAAGCCTACATTAAACTACACTTTTTGAGTTTACTGTTGTTTTTTCCTTACGATGTGAAGGAGACATATGCAGCTCTAAAGGCGTGTACCAAGTAAAATCCAAATTCTTGTTTTTCCATTAAAAACAAAACTATAACTTAAAATTAAAACCATTATACGAATACAATAGTGATAATAATCACTAAACAATTAGTCATTTAGTCTAGTCGAATTACTCTATGCTTTGGCAACGTTAAATATTTACGCAAACATAGACCGGAAACACTGTTATTACGAGCAAAATGACAAACGACCGGAACATACAAACATGTCAAGGGATATAAAAATAATTATTTTACGAACAAAAACGTTTTATATACTTTATTTTATTTTAAGAAAGTCGTTTTAATTCTGACTTGCGGGTACTACGAAGAATTTTTATATTTTGCAAATAAATTGTTTTTGTTGTGCCCAGCACCTTTTACCCTCAGGGCTTGGTACATTATTAGGCCTATATACTTGTATATTATTAATATATATGTTTTATTTTAATTCAACAAACGAATTATTTTACTTTACTTAAAGAGAGAATAAAATTGAGCAACTGTGAACAAGTTAGTTAACCAGATTTTATCACGATATGTGTAGCGAGGAAGCAAGCACAGAGTCTGAAACTGATTTCTTGCGAGTATTTGTGAACCACAAGATCCGCCTTTGGTTTACAATAATTTATGTCACTTTTATCCTCTACCTGACCTGGATGGGTATCAAGAGACGTGCAAAGACCTGCTCTGATTGGCTGAACTTTGGGCGTTACTCGCTGAGACTCCTTGTGTCAAGGGGTGTATAAGACCGACAAAGAGCACTGGGAAGGCCCTCACTTTGGCTCATTCGCTCACATTACGCGGATTATATTTGCGCAACGATGGAACCTCAACAGCAAAAGCGTAAGTACAACTTTTGTTTTATTTTTGTTAATTTAAAGCAATAGAACAATTTTGTTAAATTCATTAATAATGAGTACAGTTTCCTCAAAGTGCTCAGTAATGTTCTCGATTTCGATACTTAAGTAGTGTTCTCAAATTTGGTAATGTTTTCAATAATCAAGTATCATCATCATCTTAACGGTTTTAGGCTTTAGCGGCCTGTTCCTATTCCACAGTCCACCTTTTCTTATGTCTACCAACTTTTTTTCTGCCTCTAGGGTTGTAATCTTTCGCCATCTTCGGCATTCTACTTTCTTCCATTCCATTGATGTGTTGAATCCATTTTCTTCTGTGTTCTTTAGTCCTTTCCTTAACTGCAAAAATATCTAAATCACTTCTTATGTCTTCATTTCTTATACAGTCTCGTCTATTACATCTTTTACCTGATCTCAGAAATTTCGTTTCTGCTATTTGTATCTTCTGTTCACATTTTTTTCTTTATGACGCAAGTTTCAGTGTTGGTATTGCCATTGTTATATACAATTTTATTTCAGTTTCTTTTCTATATTTATTTTTCAACGATCTCCAGATCGTTCCGCACATTCTTGCGAAATTCGTCACTTCATTTTATATATCTCTATCTTGATCATATAAGTAATGTCACGTCCAAGATAGTTAAAATGACTTACTTGTTCTATGCATGCGTTGTCTATGCATTTTGGTCCGAACCGGTTCATCTCCTATAAAGGCCATTACTTTTGTCTTTGATTAAGATATCTTACAGTTATTTTCTTTTCCTATTTTATGTATGATGTATATTGCTCGCTGAGATCGTCTTCTGAAGTGGCGAATATAGCTTGGTCATCCGCGAAGGGAATGGTTTTCAAGCTTTTATTTCGGTGGATTTTAATACCGTCAGGGGATTGTTGTTTACATTTTTTATGAGGTCATCTAAATAGTAATGATGACAGACAACAAACAACCTTGTCTTACGCGTTGTTTGTTTCAATCGGGCTAGATTCTTCTCCGTCGTCTATGATTATCACGGTGTCTCTACATACACTCTTTATGGCCTGAACTAGGTGTTGCGGTATACCTTTATTAATTCCCATAATTCCCAGTAATTCCCATAATTTCGGTCTGATCACTCTATCAAAAACTTTGTTGAAATCGATAAAGGCAATATGTGTTTATAAATTCAATAATTAAGTAATGTTCTCAAATTCAGTAATTAAGTAAAACTTTCAAGTAAGAAACGTTTGCAATTAAAATTTGTTTGTAAAGAATTATAATGATTTACACAATAGAGATTTAAGTGTTATTACTATTGCAATAAGAAAATATAAATTTGTTATACTATTTGTTGTATTAGGCTTTCAATAGAGATTATGTTAGAAATATCAAACTATAAAAGTTAATTGTACTTAATTATTGATTTGCTTAAAGTAAACAAATTGGTTAGTTTTAAATATTTGCTTTATCAATAACAAGCCACTGCCTACAGCGTTCCTGTCCGCACGACTGCAGCTTTGACTCCGTGAGGCCCCAGACATTGGGCGTTACAACATTGTAAAATAACTGTCCTTATTTAAAAAACAGTAAGAATACAACAATGATAAATAATAAAATTCACTATAATTAATCATCTAGCATACTTAATACAATATCTGCTAAAACTGTTGGAAACTCTTAACCGAATGGATGACTGCCTCATCCTCAAACAATTATGGAATTAAATGCAGAAACTATGGAGAGGTGTAGGGCGGCCAAAGAAGCGTTGGAGTGACCACCTCTGGTCTGTCTCCTTGGGACCGGAACATTTTGGGTTTAATGCTTGAGGAAGAAGAAGAAGAAGAAGAAGAAGAAGAAGAAGAAGAAGAAGAAGAAGAAGAAGAAGAAGAAGAAGAAGATGGTGATGTTCTTCTTCTTCTTTTCCTCTTCTTCAAGGATTAGGTTATATAAACCTGTTCCAGCACCCAACTCATCTGGGTGACCAGTGGGTCATTTGCTCGTAATGGCAGTGTTCTCGGTCTGTGTTTGGGTAAATATTTAACGTTGACAAAACACAGAATAATTTGACTACACTAAACGGCTAATTCTTTCGGAATGTGGCTTTACCGTAGGAAACTGAGCATTTCATGGACAGCACATATAACTAATGTTAACATTCTTAGAAAGATGAAGAAAGAAAGGGAAGTTATTAAGAAAGTGAAGATAAGAAAGTTTCAATATCTGGGACATCTCATGAGAAGTGAACAGAAATTTTACTTATTGCAATCCATACTACAGGGAAAAGTACTTGGAAAGGGAGGAATTGGGCGACCGAGAATCTCATGGCTGAAAAATGTAAGGATCAGTGGCTTTATAGTTCAGTGCCGCTTTCGGGAATCGATCCTCTCTCATCCTTTGCAGATGATCCTACCATTGGCTTATGTAAATTCCAATAATTTCATTTATGTCCTTTACTTTGAGTTTTGCTCTGATATCTTCATTCCTTATTATATCTTGCAATGTATAATTTAAAGTGTTTCCAAGAAACTGCATTTCACCTCTCTGAATCTTGCCGCTTTCATTTTTTGTCAGGACCCATGACCCATGCCTCAATCACATAAATCAACGTAGGTATTGCAATTGTCTTATAAAATTTAATCCTTGTGCTGTGTCTTGTTTTATTTCTAAGAGTTCTATGAATCGTACTATAAATATTTCTAAATTTATTTATCTTCTCTCTCATATCATATTCAGATTCATAGCTTACTGCACAGCCGAGATATTTTAAACGGCTCACTTGTTCTTAAGTGTTTTGTTTACAACTATCTTAGTGCTCAATGGATATTTACCTTTAAAGGCTATGGTTTTGGTCTTTCTTACTGAAATTGTCTGTGGATACTCTCTTGCCACTTCTTGTAATTGAAATATAGCTTTTTTAAGTCATCCTCATTTTCTTGATTAAGAACTATATCATCCGCATATAGCAGGGAACCCATACAAATTGATTTTTAAGCTGTATTCCCGAAGTCACTCTGGATTTCCATGCTCTCAAATATGTCGTCAATGTATAATATATTAAACAAGGTTGGGGAAACACAGCATGATAATGATGATAATTAATAATATGTGGCGTTGCTGATTATAGTAATCGATTTTACGTATTTTGTGTGTAGTCGATCGTCATACTTCAATAATGCGTAGTCATAAGTTTTGCGTAGTACAAGAACTAACAATTGCTGGTATAATAAAGAACAATAATATGAAAATATTGTGTAACGATTACTGCCTCACATTCTACAAAACCAATACATTGGTAATACCTGTTTTGTAATGTAGTTTTTATTTATTATTTTATATCCTACAGTATATTATCGATAACGCATTTATATATTAAATTTTTATAGAAAGGTAATATAATTCCGTAATAAATATTTTATTTTTTAAAATTAAAAAATGAAAGTCAAATAATTTAAAATTATCTTTGCTTAATTATGCTGTCAGTTATTTTCTTTAATTTAATTTTCTTTCTCACTGTATTGTTTTAAACTTCATTATTCTCGTGTTCTTCCCTTCACACACACATACACACGTCTGTACATTGTCTGAGGTATATAGACATATATAGGGTTATTAAAAAAGAATGAACCTATTTCATAAAGCAATATTTTAAGAAAAAGTAACTCAAAATTCGTGGCCACCACTTGCAGCATGGATAACGTCAAGGCGATATGAGAATTCTTCTCAGACGCGTAGCAATATATTATCACGATCCACTGAGTTGATCGCTGATGTTAATCGATATTTAAGGTCATCGAGGTGGATAGAGGTTGGTAGCGGTGGAAGAAAAACACTATCTTTTACATATCCCCACAAGTAAACAAATCACATACGGTGAGATCTGGAGATCTCGCATGCCAAGCACAAAGCGCAAGGTCTTGGGCCCCCTTCCGACTAATCCATTGTTGGAGCACTTTTTCATTGAAAAAAGCTCAAACTATTGTATGTCAATGGGGCGGTGTTCCATCGTGTTGTACAAAGAAGTCATCTAAATCTGCTTGCAGTATCGGGAAAAGCCACTGTTGAAGCATATCGAGATAGGTTTGCCCTGTACGCTTGTTTCCCTCGAAAAAAAAGGGGACCATAAACCTTGTCCTTAAACACAGCACAGAAAACGTTCACCTCTTTCGTGCTCAATTTTTTCATGTGGGCTATTTGTTGCCTAGGAAATGACGCGACTACAGCGCTCGTGTGACAGCCATTCGAGACTTAGAAACCTCCTCTTTCAAATGGTCAATGAATCATTCCATGACAATGGTTGAGAACTGAAAAATTACGTTATTAAATCGATCCATTATTTTTTAACACTTGAAGAAAGGAAATAACACTTGATTATGTGTAGAACATAGAATTTTGTATTACTTTTCTTTAATTAAGTATTGCTTTATGAAATCGGTTCATTCTTTTTGAATAACCCTTATTTTACGTTCTTGGTTTCCTGATTTTCTGACTTTTCTTCTTATTCTCGCCTCATTTCAAACATATTAAGTTTGCAGAGTCTGCAACACTACGTAAATAATCAGTGTTACCAATACTTTGCTACACAATGTTATTTTTGCTGTAACAAAATAACAAACACAATGTTATTTGGTATTCTTACGCCATTACTGAATATTCTACGTGTTTCTCGACTATTCCAGCGGAGACCGGCTGTAATGTGTGTGTGCGTGTGTGCGTACATATTGCTTCCACTTCGAGATGAAGGACAATTACATGCCACTTGTCACGCGTCCGCAGCCGAGGTTGTTTCAGACTTCACCGGTCCGCGCGCTCTATGTTCAAGGCGCCAAGTAATTTCGCTCTAGTGTTTTCTAGTAGTGTTGACGCGTATTATGGATTATTCTGGAACACTTGTGCTATCTATTTAAAAAACGACAGCTGCCTCTTAGTTTCAGTTTTTCAGATTTATTCCAGTGAACTTTCAACTATTGTGGCGAAGTGTTGTGTTTTACGATTGTGCGGGATGCTATTAGTTAACATTATTATTGCGTGTGGACAAATTGATTTTCGGATTACTATACGAGTATAATCTTGTTGAATAACTTGTTGATTGCAAACTGTCTTCTTCTTTTGATAGCTCCTATCCGTTTCGGATGTTGGATATAATACAGACTATTTTAACTTTCTGCACTGCTGCACGGAATACGTCAGTTGTATTCATGCCAAACCAGGTCCTTAAATTACTCAGCCATGATATTCTCGGTCGCCCAACTCCTCTCTTTCCAAGTACTTTTCCTGTAGTATGGACTGCATAAGTAAAATCTCTGTTCATTTCTCATGAGACGTCCCAGATACTGAAGCTTTCTTATCTTCACTGTGTTAACTTTCCTATCTTTCTAAGAACTTCAACATTAGTTATATGCGCTGTCCATGAAATGCTCAGTATTCTACGGTAGAGCCACATTTCGAAAGATTCCAATTTCTTAGTTGTGGCTTCAGTCATATTCCAAGATTCTACACCGTAGAAGATAACCGAGAATACGTAGCAACCTGGAAGTCTCATCTTTGTGTTTATTGTTAAATTGTGACTTTTGAATAAACTATTCTAGTGTACACTGCTCTTCCCTTTTCAATTCCACTCTTTATTTCTTGAGATTGGTCCCATTGTTCATAGACTATAGTATTATAAACTGTGCTTGTGATAATTAAAGCTGTTTTTAGTGACTTCATTGGTGTCTTGTACTTTATTTTCCACTGTACCTTACGAAGATCGGTAAAACAGTATTTTAAGACTGTAAGACCAGCGAGGCATGCCGACGACTAATGAACATAATGCTGTTTACCGTCTCAGCAATAAACGTTGTGTACAGTAGACGTTACCTTGAAGCACCGTATCAGCTGGCACTGCGCCTACCTACAGCAGCAAACTATAACTTAATTAATTAATAGTTACTACTAATGCGTGGCTGGCTGGTTTGATGAGAACACCTGTTGGCAGTATTACGCCTGTACGTTTCGACTAAGTCAATAGTAAGCTTAGGCCTAATAAGCTTAATGGTATGGTTCTGTTTTAAGATTTTTTAAGCTTTATTTTATTTTGCAATCTGTTCCAAGTACACTTAGTAACATTAAGCAAAGTGTCTTCTCTTCTAGGTTAGCAGCCTCTAGGCTAGTTGGCAGCAGCTCGCCATTCTTCACGGTTCTCTGCTTTTCTTTTCAGCTCACAATATGATGTGCAATTCATATCGACCACAAGCTGTTTCATGTAGTCTAAACGGGGTCGTCCTCTGTCATTCTTCCCTTCAACTGTTCCTTCTATTATTTTCTTAACCAACCCATTGTGTCGTAGTATATGCTCTACAAACTTAGCTCTTCTGGCTTTTAAATTTCGTAGAAAACTCTTCTCCTCTTGAACTTTTCTAAACACGTTATCTTCTCCCTCCAGCTTATCTTGAATATTCTTCTGTAGCACCAGGTCTCAAATGTTTGAAGTCTTTTCTTGTCACGTTCCCCAATTGTCCAAGATTCACTCCCGTATATGGCAACACTCCACACGTATGACTTTATTAGATGAGGTGATCCCCTCTACCAAGTGCCAATCGCCTCCTTGGAGGGCAGATCAGAGGATAGAGGACAGGGCACCCTATTGTCCTAGGGGTGATAAATCACTCCTAAAGGCGGAGGAACGAGTATACGTGAACGGCATAGGATGCAGAAGGCAAGGGGAAACCACTGCATTAAAGATCTGTTTAAAATATCCGTAGTATCAGCAGCCCTATGATGGATGCTTCTCTTGTACAATATTCCGGAGGTAAAACGGTCTCCTGTTCAGATCTCCGGGTGGGAAGTTAGTCCAGTTAAACACAATACTGAAAAGAGGATTGGAACATAGAATGTAAAGACCTTGTTACAAAGTGGAAAACTAGAAAATTTAAAGATAGAAATGAAGGGACTGAAAGTAGATGCACTAGGTATATCGGAGATGAGTTGGTCCACGAGTGGAGATTATCGTATATAAGCAAAATGTATTTTAGTGAAATTAAAAAAAGATACGTGTCATGCGGTTGATGATGATGATTATGATTATTATGATGATGATGATGATGATGATTATTATTATTACTATTATATAAAAAAGAATTGCGATTACATCGTAACAGGTATTTTTGGAAAACAATAGGCTGAAAGGGGTGAGAATATGACTGGAAATGTAACAGAGATCCATATTACTACTATTGACTGCCATTAGCACCTAGTGTCCTCTCTAAATTAGTGAAAAGGACACTTTACAAAGGTGTGGACACGACAAATTACAAGTACGTAGTAGGTCCATTCATTATTCTTGGACTAAAGTAATTATAAAAGCGCGGTTCTTCTTCTTTAGCACTACAGCCCAACGTGTCCTGGCATCCAACTGCAGTCTTCTTCTCCAATATCTTCTATCCGTTTCCATCTCTGCGTAACCCCTCGCATCCGTTGTTCTGAGGTCTTCCAGCACATCATCCAACAATCTTATCCTAGGTAGACCCCTCTTTCTGTTTTATACACCTGTGCCCTCGGGATTTTTCTTTGGCATACGCTGATCATAAATCCGGTCTACCTGACCTAGGCATATAAAACTGTGTAAAACTTACATAAATCTTGTTTACGTTTTCCAACGTATTGTTACGACGGTCTCACTGATCGTCGTATGGTACAGTGGAAACGAAATACAGACTCCAATGAAATCACTAATTACCAGCTTTAATGAGTCACAAATAACAATTGTAAATCAACAAGATATTTGTCCACACGTAATAATAACGTAAACTATAAAGAGTTCCGCACTAATTATAACACAATAATCACTTCGATTAGCACTTGAATAAATCCCGCAACGTAACTAACTTCCAAGCGGCACCTGCTTATATTTTGCTATATGTAGCCTGCAGATGTTCCAGAATAATGTTCCACAATTTGCGTCAACAAGCAGTCGAAAAGTCTAGAGGGTACTTGTGTGCGGCCTTGACAGAGTCATGCACCTGCTCGGCTAGCCACCTGCATGTAGAACGGCACTCTTGATTGTTCCAGTGGTCGCCAAACTTTGAAGCCACTGAGCAACCGTACTGTTCGTCAATCTTACTGTGAGCTACCAAAAGAAACCAGGACAAAAATAAAGTTTTTTTCTAAATCACACATTTATTTATTACCTATAAACATACATTTCTAGTAAATATTACATCCAATTGAATAAAATTGTTTATATTGTAAAGAATTTAATAAGAAGTGTAAGAACAAAATTTTTTTCATCTGACTAATTAAGTTTAATGAGAAGGATGGCTCTCTTTTTTATCATCAACAATTTTTTTAATGTCAGGTGAGTAGGTCGTAGCTGCCATTCGAATGCAGTTGTCAAAATGTTCATCAGTTAATTTGTTTCTGTACTTGTTTTTATAAACTTCATACTGGAAAAAGAAACCTCGCACAGATATGTAGAGCTGAACATTGCCTTCACTCGTAGACCAACCTGAACCAAAATTGGATATTTTTCCTTAGGAACAAAAGGCCAAATATTTTCAGAGCTTGACGTGAGTGATTTTAAAGAAAGGTCATTTTGAAAGTCAATCAGTTCCATCTCCACTGCAGCGTTGTCTTCTTCAAAATGTTGCATGACACAAGTAGAGAATTCTTCAGCATCAATCTCAATAAAAGGAGATTTGATGAACTGTGCTACAATTGAAATGCTTTTGAAGTCTTGAAAGCGTTGATTGAATTGACTTTTCAAATCTGAAAGAATTGCAATGTATTCTTTGTTGTTGTAAGGAGGCTGTGAAGGGCCTTGCTTGTCAAGGGTTTGCTTCAAACAGGCAAAGTGCTTGCATTCACCCAGGATGAGATTTCTTTCCCACAGCTCCAGGTTTTTTGAGAATGAAACCACATCTAAAATTGTTCCACCAATATCTTTATCCTTACCTTGAAGTTGCAAGTTAAGGATATTTAGCTTTTCGGTGATGTCTGCAAGAAAAGCAAAATCTTGCAGCCAAACCGGATCTTCTAGTTCAGGGAAAGATTCACCTCGTTCTTTAAACAAATTTACCAAAGCAGGAAGCAACTCTGCGAAACGTTGCAAAACTCTGCCTCTGCTAAGCCAACGAACTTCTGTATGAAGCAATAGATCACCATACTGGCAGTCTAACTCTTCAGTCAGTGCCCTGAACAAACGTCTCTGAAGTGCCTGTACTCACATGTTATTTACTCCTTTTACGACTGTTTTCATTACATTGTTCATACTTAAGAACTTTCCACATAATGACTGCTGGTGTATTATACAATGGTAAGTCAGAAATTTCGGAAAGCTGTTGTCTTTACGACACAAGGCAATGAATCCCTTCTCCCCACCTACCATCGCAGGAGCTCCAGCGGTTGCTAAGCCCACCAACTTCTTTACAGGAATACTTTCAGAGTCGATAAGCCTTTTAAATGCTAAAAATATGTCCTGTCCCGTAGTATGTCCTGTAAGTGGTACAACTTTTACCAGCTCTTCACTTATTTCAAAATCATCAAAAGCCATTCTTACAAAAACGGCCAACTGAGCTGAATCAACTATATCAGTTGATTCGTCAAGTTGTAGGGAAAAATAACTGCAGCGATCAAAGTCAGTTTTAAGTTGTGAAGTTACATCAGAACTCATAGCTTCAACTCTTCTCATTACTGTATTTGCAGAAAGCTGTACAGATTTAATAGCAGATATTATCTCAGATTTGTTTTTGAAATTGTCAAATAATGTATCTGCAGCTTCTAAAAATGCAGCTTTGATTAACTCACCATCTTCGTACGGTTTCTTATTTTGGGCGATCACTTTGGAAACTCGGAATGATGCTTCAGTTGCTGCCTTATTCTTGTCTAATGTCTTGGAAAAAGAAGATTGTTGAGCATTTAGTTGAGATTTTAACTGCATTACCTTTTCTTTCCTTAACGCAGAATTCAGTGGGAAATCCTTTTCAATCCCTATGTGAACGGTTTTGAAATGACGTTCGACGTTCCCTTTCTTCCCAACTGATACACTTACATTACAAAGTAAGCACACACATTTGTCCTTTACCTGGGTAAAAAAGTAATCGGTTTCCCATTCGAGATGAAAATGATAAGTTTTTGGTTTTTTGCTTGAACTCGCCATCATTAGAACAAACTAGTTTAGTATAAAAGATTAAATCAAACTATCCACATTAACAAATGTCTGATATACACACGAAAATAATAAAGACATAACCTTAGTCTCATGTACGCATGAAAAACATAACAGACATAATCTGACTCTCGCTCAAACAACTATGACACTGAGTGACAGTTGCGCGGGAGTAGTGCAACTTCAGGTTAGCCAACCTGAGCGTGACCGCGATCTATCTAAAATTTCCCCGCGAGCTACTGGTAGCTCGCGATCGACGGTTTGGCGACCACTGTTCTAGAGTATTGCCTCCTTACAGTATAGTAATTCAAAGCCACTTCTGCTGTAATAATTTCTCACTTATCTTCACCCGCGTGTGTCGCAGAACACTATTGCACTGTGTTTCTGCGACTGCTTGAAAGATCTCATTTTTATACATAAATGTCACTATAAACAGGAAATGTCACTATAGCGCGACTGTGAATAAATTTATGGTTCTTTAAATCCCGTAAACTTTCAATTCTTTAATTAATATTTATTGACAGAGAATTAAAACCAAGGCAACGCATTAATGTATTCTTCCCGTAAGCAAATATCCGTAAATCAGTTATAATCCTGTTCGTTCAGCGATTTTATTGCAACAAGATGGCGGGCGGGACAGTAAAGTGTAACTGTCATTATATTGGATTTTATTGGACGGTAATAAAACCAGAAAGTGTGTCTTGTGTACCAAAACACTTATGGCTTTGAAGCTGTATCACTTTTACGATACAATTTTATTACGGCAAATAAAAAAACATTAAATACAAGTGATTTAGGTTTTAATGTTTTACAGCAAGAGCAAAGAGTGTGTGTCTATACAGTACAATAAACTATATCATCGTAAAATATAAATAAATGTCATAGGGAAAACCGGGTAGTACTAGGTGTAAAGACAGTGGAGGAAAAAGAAATGAGAGAGAGAGAGAGAGAGAGAGAGAGAGAGAGAGAGAGAGAGAGAGAGAGAGAGAGAGAGAGAGAGAGAGAGAGAGAGAGAGAGCGAGTGAGAGGGGGGAGCGATGGAACAGACAGAGGCGCAGAATAAGGCATTTTATTTCTATCAGAAATAAAATCACACATAGGCTTAGTGATTTTCATTTAAATAAACAATTATACATAAAACTAACAATAATTTGGATCCCCGCGCCAATCCCCTTCCTCCACACACCACTCCCACTAAACCTTCCAAACAAAAACCGTTACGTGTTACTGGCCAGTCTGTCTCAAACTGCTGACGAAGGCGAACACCACGCCGAAACGCGTACGGAAAGAAAAACAAGTAAGTTTCACAAGTGAAAGTTCTATATTCTATATTATTTAGTACTGTGAAAAAAGAGAAAAAAGAAGATGAACAATCAAAACAACTTTAAATAAACATCTGAAAATATTTTACATTTTTCTGAGAAACAATTACTAACTGAACAATGTTTCTATTTTATAATTTATACACCATAACGTAACGCTACCTTTCATCAGCACAAGTCGTCAATCTCTTATCTGTTCATGATAAATGAAGGGCTGCCGGGAAGAACAGGCTCAGTCACATTTTGCAAATTTTTCAGGAGAGCATTTTAGGTGCTTAAATCTTATCAGGTTCAAAACAAGAATGCTTAAATTAACTTTTTCTTAACGAATTAGTTAGCAAACATGTTTCAGTAAGTTCCTGAGTTAGTTTTGCATAAATATTTGTTAAAATAAGGGCACGTTGCGAGATAGAACGAGCTTGGTCCATGGACTGAGCCTGTTTTTTCCCAACAATAAATAATAAGAACTCACAGAGCACAATGAAAACCATTACTTTATTATGAGCAGAGCACAAAACATAAGTAAGTAATTAAAAAATAATGTTAAAAGCAATAGCTACAAAGATAGACGTCTACTGGTAGGTCAGGGTTTCCAAGTATCTTTGCGCTTCTGGTCGACAAAACTTCTTAAGAACTTGTAAATCGTCGTACTTTGGCTTTGAAATTGGTAAGTCTCCTACGAAACAAAAAACAAAGTGAATTAGGCCTGTGATTTCTGTGAGTGTTTTTTCAGCTAATTTTAATACAGAAACGTACAAATTATTTTTCTGTATTATACAACTACCTAATATTATGAATGTACTTAATCCATAATCAGCCTGTTTTACGATTTAGAACTTTACTTACCATCATACGAATAATCTGGCAAAGAAAACTCTCCTCTGAAAACTTCTGTTGGAACAGCTGTTAGCACTTGAATCTTTACCCAAGCTCCATGGAATGTATTTCTGTATTTTACAAAGTTTTGAATTTCACTGGAGCCTTCATCTCGCTCAATAAGAACTTGTCGCACTGGTCGGGTTGGAAATGGGCACTTTTTCTTATAATATGGTGACAAATGAGATTTCCATTGACAGAAAGAGTCAATATTCGCTTTATGAACAGTAAATGGACATGGTTTTGTCCTTGCATGCCTAAAAATGTCAAGCCAGTCGTCGGGAATTTCAGCCCGAGATTTTTGATTTATTATGCCCAGGTTCTTATCTGTTTCTAGATAAGAGTGCCCTCTTATAGGGAAACATAATTTGACATAATTAAATCTTTTTTCAATGTGTACCAAGTTATGGAGGAACCTAATCAGGGTATAATTTTTATTCTGCCCTGAGCAGCCATCACAAAATATTTCAAGATTTTTTACTGAATTGTCGAGATATTCGTAACAAAACGTATGCAACATTGAGCATACGTCATCACTCCCTTTTTTGCCACTACACTCTGGGTACATAAAAAATACACTCTCACTGCTTGACAAAACGTGTATATTAAAACTGTACACAGACAACTGCCTACGGTAGTAAACGTCGTTCGTAGGCACATTTGGGCACGACAAGTTTTTACTAAAATCCATGCAAACGGCTTCAAACTCGCTGTCATTTTTGGCTTTCAATCTAGCTTGTTTTTTATTTTCATAAAACTGACTCGCTTTTTTCTTGTGCAAACGATTCTCAGTTTTTAAACGTTTTATGTCTGCATCAATTTTTATTATTTCATTTGGATCTGTGCACTCATTTCTTTTAATCTCTTCTGCTTTTAATTTAGCACTAAATTCATCGCACTGACTACAGGTGTCCGTGCGTGGGTAGCCAAATGAAATGTTAAATTCAGTGTTAAATATTTGCCTGTAGCTTCCATGAGATACTTTTATTGTTGGGTAGTTCTCTTTAAACATATTATACATTTTCATAACATTTAATTCTTCAGGTAGGTACACTTTCTTAGAGTCTTTCAAGCCATAATGGCTTCCACGACCTTTAAATGAGCTTATATGAGTTCTAACAGCTTCTCTAGTTTCATCTGGAAGTCTCCACGGTCTGTTATCATGTTTTCCTCTTTTGTCTAGAGGAGAATGTCCAGTTGACAAAAGGTTCGAAACAAGATACTCGATTTTCCCTTTACTAACACCATGAATTGAAATTAAAGCTTTGCGACAAACATCTATTTCCTTCACAATACCATCAATACGTGCCCTTACTCGGTATTTATAAGCTGCTCTGTTTTGTCTGGTACCTTCTGCTTTCCTAGGCCGCCTACGAGCAACAGGTAGAACAGCTATTAAACCGCTCAAATAGGTATTTTGCATGTCAACAGATGCCATAGAGTTAAAGTCTTTTAAAATAGCCTTACGAGATTCTGCAGGAACATTATCAAAACATTTTAAAGAACACTGGCAATCATCACCCATTTCATGTGAACTTAGGTTAAGTTTTTTCTTTACCTCAGACATCCTGCCTAGCCTTTTTCTTTTCCTACTACTTCCATTCTTCACTGGAGTAATGTCTGACTGATCTTGAGCCTCCATTGAACTGTGTGAACTTTGAAGTACGTACAGCTCTTTAGTTAAAAAGTATTAACACAACACTAGCTAAAACATGATGAAATCACAGACAGTATGACAGAACGTAAACAATGGAAGCACAAACAGAACCTGATCTAGCGCTCCGGGTGGCCTGTAAACAAAGTAAGGCCTGTGACTCAGCCGGTTGTTTCCCACAATGGCGGGACTGAGCCTGTTCTTTCCCCCTGCACGTATTCTTTTTGTTGTTTTTCCAATGGACTGAGCCTGTTTTTTCCCAAAACTATTATACCAACATGTGCTACTCATGATAGGCTATGATGTGAACCATTAAAACAAACATCACAAATTTTGGACTGAGCCTGTTCTTTCCGACAGCCCTTCAAATGTGTTTTAGACATCTACCACGGGGTTAGAACACTTGGTCGGAATGACATTTGCTCGTAGTGACACTTCCTCGGATTGTACGTGTGTTATCAAAAAGATGAGAAAACGCGCGCGCGAATACACACACACACACACACACACACACACACACACACACACACACACACACACACACACACACACACACACACACACACACACACACACACACACACACACACACACACACACACACACACACACACACACACACACACACACACACGACACAGGTGTGTATCAAATAAACAAGTACTTTGTGTGGGTCGTTCTTCCAGTCATATTAAATTAATATATATACAAGGTTCGAATCTTACTGGCCAAACAAGGGGGATTGTGATTTTCCTTAAATGTGAATATAATGCTAAATTCTCCTAAATTCTATTGTAGGTGTGCATGCTTCTGTATCTGTATCTTCTATATTCTACTATAAAGGCCTGTATTATCAGTTTAATTTACAATAGCTTAAATTTTATTAAGGCGAAGAATATAAGAATAAATAGTGGAAAAGATGTGTGCTAGATTAGGCTTACATTGCCACAGATGGCTAACGTTCCCACACAGTACTTTACCCGACAGCTTATAGATTATTCAACAGGGATTCAGTGCAGATATTTCCAATAACCCCCACCTAGCAGTGGTGTCTAGTTTACTGTGTTATCTCCCTGCCACATGCGTTTCTTCACAGCTTCTCCAGTTTTGACTTCTACGTTTCCAACGAATAAGAAGACGAGTATTTTGACATATTACTAAAATTAAAAATTGTTAGATTAGCTAAGTGAATAACAAAAAAAGACAATTCTTTTTGAAAATTCTTGTTTGGGGAAACATCATCATCATTTTCACGACACGGGATAAGCAAGGTGCTGCCTTTTCCGCATTCACAAACCCTCCAGCCACCTCTTCATGAGTCTACCCACTCATCAGTGTACAATAGGTTTGTATTTCCAGACTTTTTTGGTCAGTCTGGAATCTGACATTCGTTTTAAGCGTTCTACCACCGTTGTTTGCAATCTTTAAAATTTTTCATTCAAGTTAAAAACTTGTAAATCTTCTCTTATCGCCCCATTCCTTATACGGTCAAATTTACAACACCTTTTAACTCCTGTTAAGAACGCCATTTCCGAGACCTGATTGTCTTGTTTCTTGGTTGTTGTCCATAATTTACACCTATAGGACAGTACAGGGACTGCCATAACTTTGTAGAACCTTAATTTTTTGTCTTGACGTACCTTGTTTCTAAAAATACTGTTGATTGTCCCTCATATCGTCTGGAACTTACCTACCTTAACATCAATATCATAATTCCTCTCACAGCCAATATCATTTCCCAAATAATTATTAACGTGGCTCACCTGTTCTAGAATTCGATCACTACAAATTATTTTTGTTCTTATTGGCTCCTTGCCTCGAAATGCCATTACCTTTGTTTAGATAGTGAAGATTTTCATATTGTATTGTTTGTAAAACTGTTGAAGCTTAAAAATAGATTATTGTAAATCAGATTCTGTATTTTGAAGTACAAGCAAGTCGCCGGCAAACAGTAGCACACTCCAAATATTTGTCTGTAGGACAGTATGCTCACGGGGGGTTAACCTTGTTATCTTGCAAATATGTTAAGGACCTTATATCATCGCACAGGGTAGTTTTCGTCTATAAGAAAAAATTTGACAGAGAATATTTACATTAATCAATAAGTGCACCAAGTCCGTAGCTTATGTTTGATACCATTTAAAAAAAATATATATATTGCAACGTTACAAGTATTTCAAAAATTACACAATTACAATACTATGTACTCAATGCAACTATGAAGTGTATCACACCGGCCAGGTCGCAGAAGTTTTTTATTCTCGTTGCGTCAAGTATATGTAGTTGCACAATAATAAAATAATTTTCAAAGAGGAGTGAGATGTTGATGGCATGAAATAATTAATTAAAACCGTTTCAAAATAATCATTCTACGATTTATTAATATTAATCGAAAATATGCAAATATTGAAATTTCGAATTATAAAAATAAACAAATATTCTCTCTTATAAGTTTACAAAAATACAATATAACCTTCTATGCTGTTCATGACATAAAAATAAACAGCCATATAATCTTACTAGCTAAACAGCAATGTTAAACAAATTAACTAAACACTTTTTATTTCAGTGGTCTGACTTTGACTCAAATTTTAAATAATAATAGCAACTCATTTACAAACAAAAATAATATTAAATCTCAAGAATAAAGTTAATTGTTGCTATAAACAATATAAAAAAATATAACATTTACTTCCAACCTATTATTTATTTCTACTGACACACCCAAATTTTAACATACAACGGAAGATTAGTATTTTTAAATTTTCTTGTTAAATTAAATTATTTTCTTTAACTACCATTTAAATTTATGTACAGTGATTATATTTAAAACTGTAAGTCTTTACTGTTCATATACAAGTTTCTTTTTAAGAGTTCTTTTAACAAACAAAAATATAATTGTTTATTCATCACCAGCGTACTGCCGACGTTGCCGTTGCGTGTGTGTGTGTCCTGAATCCTGAGAATTTGATGATGGTGATTATGCTGATGCTATGTTCTCTGTCTCTACGGTTTGTTGTTTGTGATGGTCCAGAGTTCCTCCATAAGTCTTGGTGTGTGTGTGGTAAAGATGTTCGATCGGTCGGCAGACCAGCAGCGTGACGTTGCGTCAAGATATCTTGAGTCTCTCTGAGATCGCCCCAAAATTAACGGTGGTATTTATACTGGACGGGTATTTGACAAGTCCAAGACTGTTTTTGACCTGTTAGATATTGTCACTTCGTGCAAAGCGTTCTTTTAATTACAAATCACTTTTTGTTTCATTTTCGCGGTTTCGTAAACATACTCGTAGCACGAGCGATATCATCGTTTGCGTAATTTTTTTCTGGTCACTCACATATAACACACTTATTAATCACTATTTAATAACACTAGTAATTATCATTAAATTACCTAGCGTCTTTATTATTTCACATAATTTTACATCACTATATTCGTTAAAAATTCCTTAATGTAATAGTGTTTTTATAATTGGGGTAAGTCTTTGTTCACAGGTTTAAAATGTATTAATTAGTTTATTTTTATCCGGTTAAAACCTGATTACAGACAAACCAACAATTCGTACGCACCACCCCATCGTAGACTTTGTCTGTCGTAGCTTGCGTTCACACACACAAACACACAAGCGCTGTATTCACTCGCGGGGGAGGTGACGCTTTCTGACAATTCTTAGCCTAAATAAAATGTTTAAAAACTGTTCATCATATATTTTCTACCCTAAATATTTACAAACCTACCGCTCTCGGCAAATATGCAAATATATGTATTGTTGCAATATATATTGCAATGGAACATCGCAGAAAGGGTCTTTGTAGCTATGACTACATGCTTTTATACAATTTGTGACGTTATAGACATGTTGAAAATTGATTTTGTTAAAATTTTGTAAAGTAGCTATAAGTTTTGAAATAAGAAATGGGTAATTAACTGTTGTATGTCAAAATGCCCATAAATTTATTTTCTGTCATGTCAAGGGCGAATTTAGTGCGTGAGTGCGTGTGTGCGGGTGTTATTCGTATTTACATGAATAACTGGTGTAAATTAACGTACCGAATTGAAACTTGGACAGCTCATACTTCTGAATTAACGCTACATTTTTCATATGTCGAAGACTCTAAACATATTATTTAAATATGTATTTTTTAACAGAATTCACTTTTCTAAAGAATCCTTATCTTCTGAAAGTCATAAAACTTTTAGATAAAATCTATATACATATATACATGCGTTTGCAGTCTTCAGCAAAATTGATCAAGACATATGTCTATCTATCTAACCCATCAATCACGTGCTACGGGTTTTAACCAATCGGAGGCTCCAATTTTCATTCAGATTGGTCCCTCGTGAAGAAGCGGTCAGTTTAACCTAGCAGCTCGGCCTTAACAGACGTTGTCTCTGTGCGAGTTTGTCGTATCAGTTGTAATGCGACACAATAGTAGCCCTATCCCAAAACCAACAACTGCTCAATTCAATAGGTACAATAATAGGTAAAGTCACCTATGCTATCCTATTAAAACCAGATAAAGACCGAAAAAGATGAAGATAGATTCACAGAGATTAAGAAAACAAATCAATAATAAGAGACACAAATAAGTAACAAAAATATGTAATTAATAATGAATAAAACGGTAGTAAATAAAGTACACTAACCACTAAAAATAAATGAGACAATTATTGTTAAATAAAGTATATTGATAAAGACCTTATAATAATAAGAAAATAAACTAAAATAACCTTGAAACCAAGAGTGAGAGATAGGTAGGGAGTGACAAAGATAAACAGTGAAGTGATAAGTGTAATAAAATAAACAACATATAATCTTAAGAAAAAAGAGTTAAACAAGTGTGACAAACCCAAAACATAAGCACATGATAAATGAGCAATTAAGTTAAGTATATTAGACTGAAAGACACAGAATAATTGTGAATGTAAAAAATAGAAAAAATATTATGTCAGTATAAGAATCACCAGGGTGATTATTGTTATAGAAGAGATGGTGTAGGTATAACACTCACCAAATTTGTTCATTTTTTAATTTAAAGAAAGAAGTTATTGGCTTAATGTTTAAGGCAATAAATACCAGAAGAAATAGTTTCGCAGTAATATGTTAGTATGTTTTAAGTAAGTAAGGAATTTATAAAGAAAATAATAGCAATACCTTTATAAGAAACAACAGGCAAAATGTAATAATTATGTGTAATGAAAAGAAACATGGCTGAACTATGTACAGACCATTAATTTAATTATATGTTATGTTTTATTAATAGATGTAAGTGTTAAAGATGTGGGTGAGAAATGGGAGTAGGGATAAAAATAGTAATGACATAAATTTAACAAAACAGCAAAATAATAACAATAATATGAATTGAAAGTAATGTATAAAATAAGAAATTATAAGATGTAACAACTTATGCCCATACAGGACATAGCTGTCTAAGTTAAGAAACCCAGTTGTAAACAATTGAAGACTATATTTAAATAACAAAACAAGGTAAATTATGTAATTACCAACAACTAACAAAAATAACATGGCAGAATTATATTAAAACATAGAAATAAGTAAATTATGTATTAACATAGTATTATCAATTTTGAAATAAACCATTAATACATGGCTTAGACCAATCTTGTAAGATATCAAACTAATCTTTGAAAGAAAATAGGAACATCTATGTAAAGATTACAACCACTGAAATTATCCCCAAGTAAATATAGCCTTTATAAAATATTTATTCAAATTAAACAAAAAACCAGAATTTGTAACAATAGTTTCAAAAGTACTTAGCCAATCAGAGCTAAGCCAGTTGTCATGACTACAGTACGTTATTATGAAATTGATGGTTACGAAAAGCAGTTCCATTATTAACGGCACAGAGAAACAGACGCTATATTAATGCTGACCATTTGAATGAAAAATAACAAAGAAAATCGAACTGTTATGAAAACCAAATGAGTAACTGATGTCTACCATAGTCCAGTAACACATGAAGGAACAATAATCAAATATTAAACTGCAATTAAATAAAAACTGGATGAATTAAGAAGCCGACGTCAGAAGCAGACGGTACCCATATCGTTGGAAATAAACTAAAGAAACAATTCATTGGCGAAGACACTTGACGAACTATAGCCGAACAACGTGTGGTTGTTAAGTATAAAATAAATTACAACTAATAACGAACCAAATTGATTCACCAATTTACTAATAAATAACTCTCAATCTAAAATTTAAACACTAATTTCTTTCAAGGATTGATGATTCGAATTAAATAACACTGTATGTAATATAACCTATGTCAAACTGATAAAACCAACGCACACACCTTTAACACAAAACAGTTGAGTTTCCATGTAAATCTTGTTAGTATATAAGTACCACGATTATAAAGTGGTGTACTTTATTTAAACATCTTGTTATAAACCTTTTTCGTATTCAAAAGAATTCACATGGCAGAATAAATTGTATAAATAAGAGACGATAAACATTATAGCTTCCTACGTTTGAGGCGCTGCCACCTTAGCGATCCGCTGAGTGAACTAATTTACAGCCGAGGCATAAACTTTGTTATAATTACACTTATTGTACGATTATTTAAAATATTAATGAATTCTTGAACAAATTAAATCAGTACGAACCTTTATTAACTGTTGTGTATTTATTTGAATATTATTGTGTAAGTTATGTGCTTTAGCGGAGAGTAGATTTCGTTACGCAAATTTTATGTTGGCAACACATCTCAACAACGAGCGAAAGTCGAATTCCCGCCAGTTAGCGAGGCAATTCAAATTATTATTTACAGTTGCCAGGAGACAATCTAACTGCGAAATTTTTAATTGTTTTATAAAAAACAATTCGGCGCCTTTCGGGAATTACAAAATACAACACAGAACAGGTAAAGACTTCTATACTGGTTATTTGTACGTTCGCAACGGACGCAATCTGCGTGAGTCCCGTTCCAGAGCGACGACGGATTGGTAAGACACGAGAGTACACAGTATACCAATTACACTATTACCCGCTTACAATCAGACGGACATCGTGCAATTACACAGTATACGTTCTACATAAGGGTTACGAGTACGGGGTCTTAGCAACGAGTTGCCCGTTTGCTAGATCGATTGGGTATTAGAGCTAAAAATAATTTAATTATAAATTAAACAATGCTATCTCGCGATAGTCAAGATTTTTCCGCATAGGAACCAGGTGTATTTGCCGAAATACACCTGGGTGAACGCGAGGACACGTCAAGATACCGGAAGGTGTACGTAAAACACACCGAAATAGGATGAATTATTATTAAGAAAAAATAATAAATGAAATAAATGAGATAAATGAGATAAACTCTGTAGGTGAAACGGCGTGCGTGCGTGTGTCGCGAGAGTTCTACGTGTCATCATTGCAGGGGATTCAGCAGGCGGCGAGTGGCAGTGGAGCAGTTCAACGGTTCGTCAAGGGATTTCGTCGAACAAGTAAAATAGACTATAAGAGAGAATACCATTTTACAGACTCTATTAAAATTTAAGGTTAAATAATTTATGTTCAAATCACAGACCATATTAAATTTGTTTTAAAATAAATACCTAACTCCAGATAAAAGACTCTGATATTATTTTGTTGTAATTTAATATGCCTTATATTTGTTTCATTGCAATATATATTCAAACATTTTCTGCTACAGTTCGTTTCTTGATGAATATAATATATATTTTATAATTACTTTACCTGAAGATGTTTTCTCCCTATTTGGAACATGTTTCGGGAAGCCTTGTGTTCCAAATAGAAAGAAAACATCTTGAGGTAAAGTCATTATAAAATATATATATATATATATATATTGCAACAGTACAAATGTATAGGGTACTGTGCATTGCACAATTAATTAAGATAATTAATATAATTAAATAAATAATCCATATTGTTAGTAATAATAATTCAACTTTCAATCTGAACTGTAAAGGGGACAACCAAATTTCATGCTTGTACAGGTTGATCACGCCACTCAGCGGTGTCTGTGTGTACACGTGTATTTTACACGTGTGTGTGAGACCAGTTGATTCCTGTAAAGCGTTACCCCTAAATAAAGGCTATTAATTATATGAATTATTTAAATTGTAAAGAGTGTGTGCATAATATCACAAAACCAAATACGCCACAGTGTGTATAATATAAAGATGCACGTATGTACAAAAAAATAGTGCGAATATAGTGAAAATAAATATAAATAAAACTTATAATAATTGAGATAGGGAAAAACGGTTTATACACAGTGAACAAATAAAAATTACCGACAGGATAAATATCGGTTAATTTGCAAAAGACTTCGTATGTTGCGAAGACAAGCGAAATATAGCCTATGTGAAAATGATCGTGTTTAGAAAGGGACGCCAACGACAGACTGATACCTGCAGAAGATGGTCGAAACATGATTTTTGCGCCCTAGGGTATAAATACTCGAGACACACCAACTTATTTCTCTTTCTCGTTCAACTACCGTGGCAGCCGGAGGCTCTGCCCAACGACAACAACTATTTCTTGATCAACCACAGCGGCAGCCGGAGGCTCTACTCATCACTTTCGTGAGAGCACCTGCAGCCAGAGGCTATGACGGAAGA
The DNA here is from genome assembly GCA_034769895.1 of Magicicada septendecula. Classification (NCBI taxonomy): domain Eukaryota; kingdom Metazoa; phylum Arthropoda; class Insecta; order Hemiptera; family Cicadidae; genus Magicicada; species Magicicada septendecula. The sequence goes on along the minus strand of CM068369.1, from coordinate 480,298,587 downwards.
CGAGGGAGCAGCCGAATACATCGAATAGAGTCCAGCGTACGGAACGAGGCAACGGACTACGGAGAGGATCTGAAGGACGAGGATCAAGGACTCCAGTACTGCACGACTACATAGGAGCATCCAGGATCGAGGACCTGGGACCGAAGAGGATACGCTGAGTATTACCGCTTATGGTGAAACAAAACCATGTATTTCTAAAAACAAAAAGACTCAAGTAAAGACAATTAACCATGTAAAAAGAAAGACAATATAATTCAAGTGGAATTAATAATTTTTGAAAATGTAAATGTTTATTTGTATAGTAGTAGTAGGGGTGTTATGGGGGTTCTAACCCACTATCTTCCCCATGAGTGCGAGTGAGAGCGAATGACATGTGCAATGAGTGCGAGTGAGATGAAAGATGACACCACTACCCCCCCCAATCCAGCCCCACCCTCTACCGCGGAAGTGACGTCATACACCCACTTTTGGCGCAAGATTCAAAAATCGTGGTGGTGGGGGTATACATCCGGTGCAGTGTGTCGTCGTGTGCATATTTGCGGATGGTCCGGGGGGTAGTGGTGTGTCCCACGTGACCTTGTTGGGCGTGTCGAAGTAGTTGGCCATGTTGTCGGCATTCGGCCATGTTGTCGTCGTCGCCGCCTAAAGTGGGGTTATGTGTGCGTTGATTGGCGGAGGCGTGGCCGCCGTTCGCCGTTGACGTCGTCATCGTCGCTGGGCGGCGGCCTGGTCGTGGCTTGATCGTCACCAGGAGTGGTGGGGTCGTCGTCCATTTTGTCGGCGGCGGCGGTCATGTTGGAAAAGGTGCGATGTTGTCGGGTTGTGGTATGAGTGTGCTGGTTAAGGTACGGCCAGGTTGCCGATTCGTGCATGTGTTATAGTGTATGGTTATGTATATGTAAGGGGTTTTTCCGGAAGTTCGGCCATGTTGGAAAAGCGTCGGTGTTGCCAACTTGTCGGCTCGGTGTTATAGTGTACGGGTTGAATATATATGCCGCCATTGTTGCCAACTCGGTGTTATAGTGTACTGGTTTCGGATATATTTACACTGCCACGCCGATATCGTCGATGTTGTGTCTATGTGTTAAGTAATTGCATTGTTGCCAACTCAGTCAGGTAGTGTAAGAGTGTGCTGGTTAAGGTTCGGCCACGTTGGCGATTCGAGCGTGTGTTATAGTGTATGGGTTTGGATATATACTGTGTTTTCCGGAAGGGTGTCCACGTTGGAAAAGCGTCGACGTTGTCAACTTGTGCATGTGTGCTGGTTTAGCGTCGGCCACGTTGTCGGCTCGTGCATGTGTTATAGTGTACAGGTTTCAGATATATTTACACTGCCACCATTGTCCGGATATCGTCAATGTGAAGAGGTGAATTGGATTGTTGCCAACTGGAGAACTGTACTGGCATCGGTCACGTTGTCGACTCATGCATGTGTTATAGTGTACGGGTTTCAGATATATTTACACTGCCACCCCATTGTCCGGATATCGTCGATGTGAAGAGGTGAATTGCATTGTTGCCAACTCGAGAACTGTACTGGCGTTGGTCACGTTGTCAACTTGTGCATGTGTTATAGTGTATGGGTTTAGATATTTACACTGCTGCCGTTCGGATTTACTACTGCGGTGCAAAATTGAATATCATTTCACTTGTAAAAATTGATTATCGTGCATTTGTGCAATTGTTCTGATTGACATTTCACTTATGAAACATGCATGATGGAAGGAAAAAAGGATAGTTGAAAATAAACAACTAAGCAAAGCAAAATTTACATATATTGTAATCAAACACACATAAAAATATACAATAAACTACACACACACACACACACACACACACACACACACACACACACACACACACACACACACACACACACACACACACACACACACACACACACACACACACACACACACACCACACCACACAATAACAATATATATAATCGTACGCGACAAATGAAGATGTCCATGCGGTCCTACTGTACAATTTCTACTATGTAAGCTCTATCCTTTTCTCCACGATAAATTAGTTGCAGCGAACACGGTACTAAATTTTTTAATTCCTCATCTTCGAAAACGCCTGCGTATCTCTTTGGTAGATATACACGATATTTTAGTTTAGGGTCTCTGTAATCTTGGAGAGTGACGAGTACAGCTTTCCCGTACTTTGCGTCTATATTCTGCATTTCTTCTGTCGGATATTTTACACCGATTATCAATTCCTTTATTTTTTTATACTCGATTGCGCTAATAGTTGCAAACTTTTCAGTGATTGACGCCATTTTAAAATAAAGAATTTATAATAATTTCTGGCACGTCTCTCAACGAATGAACGAATAACGCTCGTGCACAGCGAATGTATAAGGAGGTAGTTGTAAAGGTGGAAACCGGAGAGGGGGGAAACCACTCAACGCACAGTAAGCGTTTATTTTTAACCGTGTGAACAGGTCACGAGCTGATTTCTCACGGATCGATGGGTAGGTGGGGAAGAGGGGAGTCGGTTATTTTTTTATACGTCTAGACAGCACTCGTGCTTGTTCGAACATGTCGTCGACGCTAATTTATTTTTAGACAGGTGATGTATATAACTGTGTGAACAGGATACGACTTGATTTCTCACGGTTCGATGGGTAGGTGAGGAAGAGGGGTGTCGGTTATTTTTATACGACTAGACAGCACATGTGCTTGTTTGAACATGTCGTCGACGCTAATTTATTTTTAGACAGATGATGTAATCGATAGAAAGGCGACGACTGTTATTTTTTTACGTAAGCGCTAAACAATAATGTTAGTAATTTATCAGAAACATATTGATTATTATAAAATCTGATACAACCCACTCGCGTAAAGCGTGTACTCTAGTATTTGTACATGTTAAAAGGAAACGTGTACTTTACTAATATCGACACAAGATGTTCATCTCAAGGATGTACACGAAAGAGATGGTAACAACAAAAAAAAAGCTCCCACACACAAAGTCACGGACGCGCACTTAGTTTGGCTTGCGTTCTGTTTCCCACACGCTGTGATAACAGATGGTATCAGACAGCTTGTGTGTTCTGTTATTTAAAAAAATTTATGTACGACTACGTTCACACGCCGCGATAAACAGACGGCCAGACAGACGGAGTCGATTACATCATCATAACAACTAATGCACACTCATCAACAGAAAAAAGTAACAGCTGCCACACACACACACACACACACACACACACACACACACACACACACACACACACACACACACACACACAAAGTCAAAGACGCACACTTAGCTTGGCTTGTGTTCTATTTCACACAATAAGTTATGTACGTCGCTAACTTTTCGTTCACACGCAACGATAACATATTTTCTGGAAATAAGCGGTACTCGAGACAGGCTTTTCCGTGTATTGAACGTAATCGAGCTTAGGACAACTGAAAACTTCTAAATTTATAATAATGAAATGTACAATACGCTTCTCCAGAAATCTTTTTTCTGTAATCCTTTTACGAACATAAAGTTAAAAGGAAACGTGTACTTTACTAATATCGCCACAAGATGTTCGAACGACGTGTCCCCGTCCGTCCACTCTAATCTATAATAATGCTCCGTTAACCAACGGTTTGTCTTTACGTCATTGTGATGCGAAACGATTGTGTTTACTAGAGGTGCAAATATCAAATGCCTGCTGGCATATGCGATGATGTCCATAATGGCTAGGTACTTGACGAGTTCGTTTCCATCGTCGTCAACAAAACAGTGAAAGTCGTAAAGTTCATTGAAAGCTGTCAGACCAAGGTACTGCATGCCATAACTGATCGTAACGATATACCCATAATCGCAATTTCAACATGCCTATCGTTAACGAAACCATTGCCACGTTCATTGGAAGCTGTTAGACCAAGGTACAGCATGCCATAACCGATCGTAACGATATACCAACAATCGCAATGTCAACCAGTCTAACGTTAACGAAACCATTGCCAAGATCATTGAAATATGTCAGACCAAGGTACTGCATGCCATAACCGATCGTAACGATATACCCATATAACCGTATTATCAACCTGCATATCGTTAACGAAACCATTGTCAATGTCATTGAAAGCTGTCAGACCAAGGTACTGCATGCTATATCCGATCGCAACGATATAACCATAACCGCAATATCAACCTGCCTATCGTTAACGAAACCATTGTCAAGTTCATTGACAGCTGTCAGACCAAGGTACTGCATGCCATAACCGAACGTAACGATATACCCATAATAGCAATATCAACCTGCCTATCGTTAATGAAACCATTGCCAAGTTCATTGAAAGCTGTAAGAACAAGATACTGCATGCCATAACCGATCATAACGATATACCCATAACCGCAATATCAACCTGCCTATCGTTAACGAAACCATTGCCAAGTTCATTGAAAACTGTCAGCCCAAGATACTGCATGACATAACTGATCGTAACGATATACCCATAACCGCAATATCAACCTGGCTTTCGTTAACGAAACCATTGCCACGTTCATTGAAAGCTGTCAGACCAAGGTACTGCATAACATAACCGATCGTAACGATATAACCATAACCGCAATATCAACCTGCATATCGTTAAGGAAACCATTGCCACGTTCACTGAAAGCTGTCAGACCAACGTACTGAATGCCATAACCGATCGTAACGATATACCCATAACCGCAATATCAACCTGCCTATCGTTAACGAAACCATTGCCAAGTTCATCGAAAGCTGTCAGACCAAGGTACTGCATGCCATAACCGATCGTAACTATATATCCATAACAGCAATGCCAACCTGCCTATCGTTAACGAAACCATTGCTACGTTTATTGAAAGCTGTCAGGCCAAGGTACTGCATGTCATAACCGATCGTAACGATATACCCATAACCGCAAACTCAACCTGCCTATCGTTAACGAAACCATTGCCAAGTTCATTGAAAGCTGTCAGACCAAGGTACTGCATGCCATAACCGATTGTAACTATATACCTATAACCGCAATGCCAACCTGCCTATCGTTATCGAAACCATTGCTACGTTCATTGAAAGCTGTCAGACCAAGGTACTGCATGCCATAACCGAACATAACGATATACCCATAACCGCAATGTCAACCTGCCTATCGTTAACGAAACCATTGCCAAGTTCATTGAAAGCTGTCAGACCAATGTACTGCATGTCGTAACCGATCGTAACGATATACCCATAACCGCAATCTCAACCTGCCTATCGTTAACGAAACCATTGCCACGTTAGTTGAAATCTGTCAGACCAAGTTACTGCATGCCATAACCGATCGTAACGATATACCCATAACCGCAATGCCAACCTGCCTATCGTTAACGAAACCATTGCCAAGTTCATTGAAAGCTGTCAGACCAAGGTACTGCATGCCATAACCGATCGTAACTATATATCCATAACAGCAATGCCAAACTGCCTATCGTTAACGAAACCATTGTTACGTTCATTGAAAGCTGTCAGACCAAGGTACTGCATGCCATAACCGAACGAAACGATATACCCATAACCGCAATGTCAACCTGCCTATCGATAAAGAAAACATTGTCAAGTTCATTGAAAGCTGTCAGACCAAAGTACTGCATGTCATAACCGATCGTAACGATATACCCATAACCGCAATCTCAACCTGCCTATCGTTAACGAAACCATTGCCACGTTCATTGAAATCTGTTAGACCAAGGTACTGCATGCCATAACCGATCGTAACGAAATGCCCATAACCGCAATCTCAACCTGCCTATCGTTAACGAAACCATTGGCAAGTTCATTGAAAGCTGTCAGACCAAGGTACTGCATGCCATAACCGATCGTAACGATATACCCATAACCGCAATTTCAAATAGCCTATCGTTAACGAAACCATTACCAATTTCATTGAAAGCTGTCAGACCAAGGTACTGCATGCCATAACCGATCGTAACGATATACCCTAACCGCAATCTCAACTTGCCTATCGTTAACGAAACCACTGGCAAGTTCATTGAAAGCTGTCAAGCCAAGGTACTGCATGCCATAAGCGATCGTAACGATAAAACCATAACCGCAATCTCAACCAGCCTATCGTTAAAGAAACCATTGCCACGTTCATTAAAAAGCTCTCAGACCAAGGTACTGCATGCCATAACCGATAGTAACGATATACCCATAACCGCAATTTCAACCTGCCTATCGTTAAAGAAACCATTGCCAAGTTCATTTAAAGCTGTCAGACCAAGGTACTACATGCCATAACCGATCGTAACGATATACCTATAACCGCAATGTCAGCCTGCCTAACGTTAACGAAACCATTGCCAAGATCATACAAAGCTGTCAGACCATGGTATTGCATGCCATAACCGATCGTAACGATATACACATAACCGCAATATCAACCGGCCTATCGTTAACCAAACCATAGCCACGTTCATTGAAATCTCTAAGACCAAGGTACTGCATGCCATAACCGATAGTAACGAAATACCCACAACCGCAATGTCAACGTGCCTATCGTTAAAGATACCATTGCCGAGTTCATTGAATGCCGCTAGACCATGTTACTGCATGCCACAACCGATCGTAACGATATACCCATAACCGCAATGTCATCCTGCCTATCGTTAACGAAACCATTGCCAAGTTCATTGAAAGCCGTCAGAACAAGGTACTGCATGCCACAACCAATCGTAACGATATACCCATAACCGCAACGTCATCTTGCCTATCGTTAACGAAAGCATTGACACGTTCATTGAAGGCTGTCAGACCAAGGTACTGCATGACATAACCGATTGTAACGATATACCCATAACCGCAATGTCAACATTCCTATCGTTAACGAAATCATAGCCAAGTTCATTGAAAGCCGTCAGACCAAGTTACTGCATGCCGTAACCAATTGTAACGATATGCCAATAACCGCAATGTCAACCTGCCTATCGTTAACGAAACCATTGCTACGGTCATTAAAAGCTGCCAGACGAAGGTACTTCATGCCATAACCGATCGTAACGAAATACCCACAACCGCAATGTCAACGTGCCTATCGTTAAAGATACCATTGCCGAGTTCATTGAATGCCGCTAGACCATGTTACTGCATGCCACAACCGATCGTAACGATATACCCATAACCGCAATGTCATCCTGCCTATCGTTAACGAAACCATTGCCAAGTTCATTGAAAGCCGCCAGACTAAGTTACTGCATGTCGTAACCGTTTGTAACCATATTCCCATAACTGCAACGTCATCTTGTCTATCGTTAACGAAAGCATTGACACGTTCATTGAAAGCTGTCAGACCAAAGTACTACATGACATAACCGATTTTAACGATATAACCACAACCTCAATGTCAACCTGCCTAACTGTAACGAAACCTTTGCCTCGTTCATTGAAATCTGTCAGACCAAGGTACTGCATGCCATAACCGATCTTAACGATATACCCACAACCGCAATGTCAACCTGTCTATCGTTAAAGAAAAAATTACCAAATTCATAGAAAGCTCTCAGACCAAGGTAGTGCATGTCATAACCGATCGTAACGATATACACATAACCGCAATGTCAGCCTGCCTATCGTTAACGAAAACATTGCCATGTTCATTGAAAGCTGTCAGGCCAAGTTACTGCATGCCATAACCGATCGTAACGATATACCAGTAACTGCAATGTCAACCTGCCTATCTTTAACGAAACCATTGCCACGTTCATTGAAAGGTGTCAGACCAAGATACTGCTTGCCGTAACCGATCGTAACGATATACCCATAACCGCAATGTCAACCTGCCTATCGTTAACGAAACCATTGCCATGCCATAACCGATCGTAACGATATACCCATAACCGCAATGACAACCTGCCTATCGTTAACGAAACCATTGCAAAGTTCTTTTAAAGCCGTCAGACCAAGCTACTGCATGCCATAACCGATCGTAACGATATACACGTAACCGCAATGTCAACCTGCCTTTCGTTGACGAAACCACGTCAAGTCCATTGAAATCTGTCAGACCAAGGTACTGCATGCCATTACCGATCGTAACCATATACCCATAACCGCAATATCAACCTGCCTACTGTTAACGAAACAATTGCCACGTTCATTGAAAGATGTCAGACCAAGGTACTGCACGCCATAACCGATCGTAATGAAATACCCATAATCGCAATGTCAACCTGCATATCGTTAACGAAACCATTGCCACGTTCATTGAAAGCTGTCAGACCAAGGTACTGCATGCCATAATCGATCTTAGCGATATACCCATAACCGCAATGTCAACCTGCCTATCGTAAACGAAACCATTGACACGTTCATTGAAATCTGTCAGACCAAGGTATTGCATGTCATAACCGATCGTAACGATATACCCATATCCGCAATGTCAACCTGCTTATCGATAACGAAACCATTGCCACGTTCATTGAAAGCTGTCAGACCAAGGTACTGCATGTCATAACCGATCGTAACGATATACCCGTAAACACAATCTCAGCCTACCTATCGTTAACGAAACCATTGCCAAGTTCATTGAAAGCTGTCAGACCACGGTGATACATGGCATAACCGATCGTAACGATATACACGTAACAGCAATGTCAACCTGCCTATCGCTAATGAAACCATTGCCTCGTTCATAGAAATTTGTCAGACCAAGGTACTGCATGTCATAACCGATCTTAACGATTTACCCATAACCGCAATTGCAACCTACCAATCGTTAACGAAACCATTGCCAAGTTCATTGAAAGCTGTCAGACCAAGGTACTGCATGGCATAACCGATCGTAACGATATACACATATCCGAACGATATACCCATAACCGCAATGTCAACCTATCTATCGTTAACGAAACCATTGCTACGTTCATAAAAAGCTGTCAGACCAAGGTACTGCATGCCATAACCGATCGTAACGATATACCCATAACCGCAATGTCAAGCTGCCTAACGTTAACGAAACCATTACCAAGTTCGTTGAAAGTCGCCAGACCAAGGTACTGCAAGCTATAACCGATCGTAACGATACACCCATAACCGCTATGTCAACCTGCCTATCGTTAACGAAACCATTGCAAGTTCATGGAAAGCTGTCAGACCAAGGTATTGCATGCCATAACCGATAGTAACGATATACCCATAACCGCAATGTCAACCTGCCTATCGTTAACGAAACCATTGCAAGTTCATGGAAAGCTGTCAGAACAAGATACTGCATGCGATAACCGATCGTAACGATATACCCATAACCGCAACCGAACGCTCGACCACTGTTTTTGTTAACAGTGGACAGTTGTTACGTGTATTTATGCGAGCAGTCGGGGGTTATGAGAGTTCGAATACAGTATCTTCCACCATGTTAACGGACGGGAGGTGGGTGGGCGTAGTCACGGAGTTGGGGGATGTCGTCCATGTTGATAAAGTCGTCGCCCATGTTGAAAAATTCTTCGACCAATCATCGATGACCTCCGGGCGGCGGTCATGCGGCGGATGGCGAATACGACTACGACATCAGCGACGACGTCAACGTCAACGACGACGGCAACGTCAACGAACGACACCGGTCGGACGATGATGGATTTATGTAGGCTAAAGGACTTTAATCAGTTTCTAATAATAAACAGACACCTGTATATTGTGCGCGATAAATCTTTGTGGACATTATATCTCGAGTCGAATCGATCGGGTCCGCCGCTTCTGTTGACGGATTGGTTGACTTCGCCGTCAACGAACGACACCGTTCGGACGACGACGGATTTATGTCGGCTACAGAACTTTAATCAATTTTTAATAATAAACAGACACCTGTATATTGTGCACGATAAATTTTTGTGGACATTACAACTCGAGTTGAAGCGATCGGGTCCGCCGCTTCTGTTGACGGATTGGTTGACGTCGCCGTCGTCGTTGACGTTGACGTCGTCGCTGACGTCGTAGTCGTATTCGCCATCCGCCGCATGACCGCCGCCCGGAGGTCATCGATGATTGGTCGAAGAATTTTTCAACATGGGCGACGACTTTATCAACATGGACGACATCCCCCAACTCCGTGACTACGCCCACCCACCTCCCGTCCGTTAACATGGTGGAAGATACTGTATTCGAACTCTCATAACCCCCGACTGCTCGCATAAATACACTTAACAACTGTTCACTGTTAACTAAAACAGTGGTCGAGCGTTCGGTTGCGGTTATGGGTATATCGTTACGATCGGTTATCGCATGCAGTATCTTGTTCTGACAGCTTTCAATGAACGTGGCAATGGTTTCGTTAACGATAGGCAGGTTGACATTACGGTTATGGGTATATCGTTACGATCGGTTATGGCATGCAGTACCTTGGTCTGTCAGCTTCCAATGAACGTGGAAATGGTTTCGTTAACGATAGGCAAGTTAACATTGCTGTTATGGGTATATCGTTACGATCTGTTATGACATGAAGTACCTTGGTCTGACAGTGCATGCAGTACCTTGGTCTGGCGGCTTTCAATGAACTTGGCAATGGTCTCGTTAACGATAGGCAGGTTTACATTGCGGTTATGGGTATATTGTTACGATCGGTTATGGCATGAAATACCTTGGTCCGACAGTGCATGCAGTACCTTGGTCTGGCGGCTTTCAATGAAATTGGCAATGGTTTCGTTAACGATAGACAGGTTGAGATTGAGGTTATGGGTATATCGTTACGATCGGTTATGGCATGCAGTACCTTGGTCTGACAGATTTCAATGAACGTGGCAATGGTTTCGTTAACGATAGGCAGGTTGACATTGCGGTTATGGGTATATCGTTACTATCGGTTATGGCATGCAATACCTTGGTCTGACAGCTTTCCATGAACTTGCAATGGTTTCGTTAACGATAGGCAGGTTGACATAGCGGTTATGGGTGTATCGTTACGATCGGTTATAGCTTGCAGTACCTTGGTCTGGCGACTTTCAACGAACTTGGTAATGGTTTCGTTAACGTTAGGCAGCTTGACATTGCGGTTATGGGTATATCGTTACGATCGGTTATGGCATGCAGTACCTTGGTCTGACAGCTTTTTATGAACGTAGCAATGGTTTCGTTAACGATAGATAGGTTGACATTGCGGTTATGGGTATATCGTTCGGATATGTGTATATCGTTACGATCGGTTATGCCATGCAGTACCTTGGTCTGACAGCTTTCAATGAACTTGGCAATGGTTTCGTTAACGATTGGTAGGTTGCAATTGCGGTTATGGGTAAATCGTTACGATCGGTTATGACATGCAGTACCTTGGTCTGACAGAATTCAATGAACGTGGCAATGGTTTCGTTAACGATATGCAGGTTGACGTTGCGGTTATGGGTATATCGTTACGATCGATTATGACATGAAGTACCTTGGTCTGACAAATTTCTATGAACGAGGCAATGGTTTCATTAGCGATAGGCAGGTTGACATTGCTGTTACGTGTATATCGTTACGATCGGTTATGCCATGTAGCACCGTGGTCTGACAGCTTTCAATGAACTTGGCAATGGTTTCGTTAACGATAGGTAGGCTGAGATTGTGTTTATCGGTATATCGTTACGATCGGTTATGACATGCAGTACCTTGGTCTGACAGCTTTCAATGAACGTGGCAATGGTTTCGTTATCGATAAGCAGGTTGACATTGCGGATATGGGTATATCGTTACGATCAATTATGACATGCAATACCTTGGTCTGACAGATTTCAATGAACGTGGCAATGGTTTCGTTAACGATATGCAGGTTGACATTGCGGTTATGGGTATTTCATTACGATCGGTTATGGCGTGCAGTACCTTGGTCTGACATCTTTCAATGAACGTGGCAATTGTTTCGTTAACAGTAGGCAGGTTGATATTGCGGTTATGGGTATATGGTTACGATCGGTAATGGCATGCAGTACCTTGGTCTGACAGATTTCAATGGACTTGACGTGGTTTCGTTAACGATAGGCAGGTTGTCATTGCGGTTATGGGTATATCGTTACGATCGGTTATGGCATGGCAATGGTTTCGTTAACGATAGGCAGGTTGACATTGCGGTTATGGGTATATCGTTACGATCGGTTATGGTATGCAGTACCTTGGTCTGACAGCTACCAATGAACTTGGTGTGGTTTTGTTAACGATAGGCAGGTTGATATTGCGATTATGGCTATATCGTTACGATCGGCTATGGCATGCAGTACCTTGGTCTGACAACTTACAATGAATGTGGCAATGGTTTCGTTAACGATAGGCAGGTTGACATTGCGGTTGTGGGTATATCGTTACGATCGGTTACGGCAAGCAGTATCTTGGTCTGACACCTTTCAATGAACGTGGCAATGGTTTCGTTAAAGATAGGCAGGTTGACATTGCAGTTACTGGTATATCGTTACGATCGGTTATGGCATGCAGTAACTTGGCCTGACAGCTTTCAATGAACATGGCAATGTTTTCGTTAACGATAGGCAGGCTGACATTGCGGTTATGTGTATATCGTTACGATCGGTTATGACATGCACTACCTTGGTCTGAGAGCTTTCTATGAATTTGGTAATTTTTTCTTTAACGATAGACAGGTTGACATTGCGGTTGTGGGTATATCGTTAAGATCGGTTATGGCATGCAGTACCTTGGTCTGACAGATTTCAATGAACGAGGCAAAGGTTTCGTTACAGTTAGGCAGGTTGACATTGAGGTTGTGGTTATATCGTTAAAATCGGTTATGTCATGTAGTACTTTGGTCTGACAGCTTTCAATGAACGTGTCAATGCTTTCGTTAACGATAGACAAGATGACGTTGCGGTTATGGGAATATCGTTACAAACGGTTACGACATGCAGTAACTTAGTCTGGCGGCTTTCAATGAACTTGGCAATGGTTTCGTTAACGATAGGCAGGATGACATTGCGGTTATGGGTATATCGTTACGATCGGTTGTGGCATGCAGTAACATGGTCTAGCGGCATTCAATGAACTCGGCAATGGTATCTTTAACGATAGGCACGTTGAAATTGCGGTTGTGGGTATTTCGTTACGATCGGTTATGGCATGAAGTACCTTCGTCTGGCAGCTTTTAATGAACGTAGCAATGGTTTCGTTAACGATAGGCAGGTTGACATTGCGGTTATTGGCATATCGTTACAATTGGTTACGGCATGTAGTAACTTGGTCTGACGGCTTTCAATGAACTTGGCTATGATTTCGTTAACGATAGGAATGTTGACATTGCGGTTATGGGTATATCGTTACAATCGGTTATGTCATGCAGTACCTTGGTCTGACAGCTTTCAATGAACGTGTCAATGCTTTCGTTAACGATAGGCAAGATGACGTTGCGGTTATGGGTATATCGTTACGATTGGTTATGGCATGCAGTATCTTGTTCTGACGGCTTTCAATGAACTTGGCAATGGTTTCGTTAACGATAGGCAGGATGACATTGCGGTTATGGGTATATCGTTACGATCGGTTGTGGCATGCAGTAACATGGTCTAGCGGCATTCAATGAACTCGGCAATGGTATCTTTAACGATAGGCACGTTGACATTGCGGTTGTGGGTATCTCGTTACTATCTGTTATGGCATGCAGTATCTTGTTCTTAGAGATTTCAATGAACGTGGCAATGGTTTCGTTAACGATAGGCCGGTTGATATTGCGGTTATGTGTATATCGTTACGATCGGTTATGGCATGCAATACCATGGTCTGACAGCTTTGTATGAACTTGGCAATGGTTTCGTTAACGTTAGGCAGGCTGACATTGCGGTTATAGGTATATCGTTACGATCGGTTATGGCATGTAGTACCTTGGTCTGACAGCTTTAAATGAACTTGGCAATGGTTTCTTTAACGATAGGCAGGTTGAAATTGCGGTTATGGGTATATCGTTACTATCGGTTATGGCATGCAGTACCTTGGTCTGAGAGCTTTTTAATGAACGTGGCAATGGTTTCTTTAACGATAGGCTGGTTGAGATTGCGGATATGGTTTTATCGTTACGATCGGTTATGGCATGCAGAACCTTGGCTTGACAGCTTTCAATGAACTTGCCAATGGTTTCGTTAACGATAGGCAAGTTGAGATTGCGGTTAGGGTATATCGTTACGATCGGTTATGGCATGCAGTACCTTGGCCTGACAGCTTTCAATGAACGTAGCAATGGTTTCGTTAACGATAGGCAGGTTGAGATTGCGGTTATGGTTATATCGTTACGATCGGTTATGGCATGCAGTACCTTGGCCTGACAGTTTTCAATGAACTTGCCAATGGTTTCGTTAACGATAGGCAGGTTGAGATTGCGGTTATGGGTATATCGTTACGATCGGTTATGGCATGCAGTACCTTGGCCTGACAGCTTTCAATGAACTTGCCAATGGATTCGTTAACGATAGGCAGGTTGAGATTGCGGTTATGGTTATATCGTTACGATCGGTTATGGCATGCAGTACCTTGGCCTGACAGCTTTCAATGAACTTGCCAATATTTTCGTTAACGTTAGGCAGGTTGACATTGCGGTTATGGGTATATCGTTACGATCGGTTATGTCATGTAGTACCTTGGTCTGACAGCTTTCAATGAAATTGGTAATGGTTTCGTTAACGATAGGCTATTTGAAATTGCGGTTATGGGTATATCGTTACGATCGGTTACGGCATGCAGTACCTTGGTCTGACAGCTTTCAATGAACTTGCCAATGGTTTCGTTAACGATAGGCAGGTTGAGATTGCGGTTATGGGCATTTCGTTACGATCGGTTATGGCATGCAGTACCTTGGTCTAACAGATTTCAAAGAACGTGGCAATGGTTTCGTTAACGATAGGCAGGTTGAGTTTGATATTATGGGTATATCGTTACGATCGGTTATGACATGTAGTACTTTGGTCTGACAGCTTTCAATGAACTTGGCAATTGTTTCGTTAACGATAGGCAGGTTGACATTTCGGTTATGGGTATATCGTTACCTTCGGTTATGGCATGCAGTACCTTGGTCTGACAGCTTTCAATGAACGTAGCAATGGTTTCGTTAACGATAGACAGGTTGACATTGCAGTTATGGGTATATCGTTACGATCGGTTACGGCATGCAGTAGCTTGTTCTGGCGGCTTTCAATGGACTTGGCAATTGTTTCGTTAACGATAGGCAAGTTGAGATTGCGATTATGGGTATATCGTTACGATCGGTTATGGCATGCAGTACCTTGGTCTGACAAATTTCAATGAACTTGGCAATGGTTTCGTTAACGATAGGCAGGCTGACATTGCGGTTATGGGTATATCGTTACGATCGGTTATGGCATGCAGTAACTTGGTCTGACAGATTTCAATGAACGTGGCAATGGTTTCGTTAACGATAGGCAGGTTGAGATTGCGGTTATGGGTATATCGTTACGATCGGTTATGACATGCAGTACTTTGGTCTGACAGCTTTCAATGAACTTGACAATGTTTTCTTTATCGATAGGCAGGTTGACATTGCGGTTATGGGTATATCGTTTCGTTCGGTTATGGCATGCAGTACCTTGGTCTGACAGCTTTCAATGAACGTAACAATGGTTTCGTAAACGATAAGCAGTTTGACATTGCTGTTATGGATATATAGTTACGATCGGTTATGGCATGCAGTACCTTGGTCTGACAGCTTTCAATGAACTTGGCAATGGTTTCGTTAACGATAGGCAGGTTGACATTGCGGTTATGGGTATATCGTTACGATCGGTTATGGCATGCAGTAACTTGGTCTGACAGATTTCAACTAACGTGGCAATGGTTTCGTTAACGATATGCAGGTTGAGATTGCGGTTATGGGTATTTCATTACGATCGGTTATGGCGTGCAGTACCTTGGTCTGACATCTTTCAATGAACGTGGCAATTGTTTCGTTAACAGTAGGCAGGTTGATATTGCGGTTATGGGTATATGGTTACGATCGGTAATGGCATGCAGTACCTTGGTCTGACAGATTTCAATGGACTTGACGTGGTTTCGTCAACGAAAGGCAGGTTGACATTGCGGTTACGTGTATATCGTTACGATCGGTTATGGCATGCAGTAGATTGGTCTGACGGCTTTAAAATAACTTTGCAATGGTTTCGTTAACGATAGGCAGGTTGTCATTGCGGTTATGGGTATATCGTTACGATCGGTTATGGCATGGCAATGGTTTCGTTAACGATAGGCAGGTTGACATTGCGGTTATGGGTATATCGTTACGATCGGTTATGGTATGCAGTACCTTGGTCTGACAGCTACCAATGAACTTGGTGTGGTTTTGTTAACGATAGGCAGGTTGATATTGCGATTATGGCTATATCGTTACGATCGGCTATGGCATGCAGTACCTTGGTCTGACAACTTACAATGAATGTGGCAATGGTTTCGTTAACGATAGGCAGGTTGACATTGCGGTTGTGGGTATATCGTTACGATCGGTTACGGCAAGCAGTATCTTGGTCTGACACCTTTCAATGAACGTGGCAATGGTTTCTTTAAAGATAGGCAGGTTGACATTGCAGTTACTGGTATATCGTTACGATCGGTTATGGCATGCAGTAACTTGGTCTGACAGCTTTCAATGAACATGGCAATGTTTTCGTTAACGATAGGCAGGCTGACATTGCGGTTATGTGTATATCGTTACGATCGGTTATGACATGCACTACCTTGGTCTGAGAGCTTTCTATGAATTTGGTAATTTTTTCTTTAACGATAGACAGGTTGACATTGCGGGTGTGGGTATATCATTAAGATCGGTTATGGCATGAAGTACCTTGGTCTGACAGATTTCAATGAACGAGGCAAAGTTTTTGTTACAGTTAGGCAGGTTGACATTGAGGTTGTGGTTATATCGTTAAAATCTGTTATGTCATGTAGTACTTTGGTCTGACAGCTTTCAATGAACGTGTCAATGCTTTCTTTAACGATAGACAAGATGACGTTGCGGTTATGGGAATATCGTTACAAACGGTTACGACATGCAGTAACTTAGTCTGGCGGCTATCAATGAACTTGGCAATGGTTTCGTTAACGATAGGCAGGATGACATTGCGGTTATGGGTATATCGTTACGATCGGTTGTGGCATGCAGTAACATGGTCTAGCGGCATTCAATGAACTCGGCAATGGTATCTTTAACGATAGGCACGTTGACATTGCGGTTGTGGGTATTTCGTTACGATCGGTTATGGCATGAAGTACCTTCGTCTGGCAGCTTTTAATGAACGTAGCAATGGTTTCGTTAACGATAGGCAGGTTGACATTGCGATTATTGGCATATCGTTACAATTGGTTACGGCATGCAGTAACTTGGTCTGACTGCTTTCAATGAACTTGGCTATGATTTCGTTAACGATAGGAATGTTGACATTGCGGTTATGGGTATATCGTTACAATCGGTTATGTCATGCATTACCTTGGTCTGACAGCTTTCAATGAACGTGTCAATGCTTTCGTTAACGATAGGCAAGATGACGTTGCGGTTATGGGTATATCGTTACGATTGGTTATGGCATGCAGTACCTTGTTCTGACGGCTTTCAATGAACTTGGCAATGGCTTCGTTAACGATAGGCAGGATGACATTGCGGTTATGGGTATATCGTTACGATCGGTTGTGGCATGCAGTAACATGGTCTAGCGGCATTCAATGAACTCGGCAATGGTATCTTTAACAATAGGCACGTTGACATTGCGGTTGTGGGTATTTCGTTACTATCGGTTATGGCATGCAGTATCTTGGTCTTAGAGATTTCAATGAAAGTGGCAATGGTTTCGTTAACGATAGGCCGGTTGATATTGCGGTTATGTGTGTATCGTTACGATCGGTTATGGCATGCAATACCATGGTCTGACAGCTTTGTATGAACCTGGCAATGGTTTCGTTAACGTTAGGCAGGCTGACATTGCGGTTATATGTATATCGTTACGATCTGTTATGGCATGTAGTACCTTGGTCTGACAGCTTTAAATGAACTTGGCAATGGTTTCTTTAACGATAGGCAGGTTGAAATTGCGGTTATGGGTATATCGTTACTATCGGTTATGGCATGCAGTACCTTGGTCTGAGAGCTTTTTAATGAACGTGGCAATGGTTTCTTTAACGATAGGCTGGTTGAGATTGCGGATATGGTTTTATCGTTACGATCGGTTATGGCATGCAGTACCTTGGCTTGACAGCTTTCAATGAACTTGCCGATGGTTTCGTTAACGATAGGCAAGTTGAGATTGCGGTTAGGGTATATCGTTACGATCGGTTATGGCATGCAGTACCTTGGCCTGACAGCTTTCAATGAACGTAGCAATGGTTTCGTTAACGATAGGCAGGTTGAGATTGCGGTTATGGGTATATCGTTACGATCGGTTATGGCATGCAGTACCTTGGCCTGACAGCTTTCAATGAACTTGCCAATGGATTCGTTAACGATAGGCAGGTTGAGATTGCGGTTATGGTTATATCGTTACGATCGGTTATGGCATGCAGTACCTTGGCCTGACAGCTTTCAATGAACTTGCCAATATTTTCGTTAATGTTAGGCAGGTTGACATTGCGGTTATGGGTATATCGTTACGATCGGTTATGTCATGTAGTACCTTGGTCTGACAGCTTTCAATGAAATTGGTAATGGTTTCGTTAACGATAGGCTATTTGAAATTGCGGTTATGGGCATTTCGTTACGATCGGTTATGGCATGCAGTACCTTGGTCTAACAGATTTCAATGATCGTGGCAATGGTTTAATTAACGATAGGCAGGTTGAGTTTGTTATTATGGGTATATCGTTACGATCGGTTATGACATGTAGTACTTTGGTCTGACAGCTTTCAATGAACTTGGCAATGGTTTCGTTAACGATAGGCAGGTTGACATTTCGGTTATGGGTATATCGTTACCTTCGGTTATGGCATGCAGTACCTTGGTCTGACAGCTTTCAATGAACGTAGCAATGGTTTCGTTAACGATAGACAGGTTGACATTGCAGTTATGGGTATATCGTTACGATCGGTTACGACATGCAGTAGCTTGTTCTGGCGGCTTTCAATGGACTTGGCAATTGTTTTGTTAACGATAGGCAAGTTGAGATTGCGATTATGGGTATATCGTTACGATCGGTTATGGCATGCAGTACCTTGGTCTGACAAATTTCAATGAACTTGGCAATGGTTTCGTTAACGATAGGCAGGCTGACATTGCGGTTATGGGTATATCGTTACGATCGGTTATGGCATGCAGTAACTTGGTCTGACAGATTTCAATGAACGTGGCAATGGTTTCGTTAACGATAGGCAGGTTGAGATTGCGGTTATGGGTATATCGTTACGATCGGTTATGACATGCAGTACTTTGGTCTGACAGCTTTCAATGAACTTGACAATGTTTTCTTTATCGATAGGCAGGTTGACATTGCGGTTATGGGTATATCGTTTCGTTCGGTTATGGCATGCAGTACCTTGGTCTGGCAGCTTTCAATGAACGTAACAATGGTTTCGTTAACGATAGGCAGTTTGGCATTGCTGTTATGGATATATAGTTACGATCGGTTATGGCATGCAGTACCTTGGTCTGACAGCTTTCAATGAACTTGGCAATGGTTTCGTTAACGATAGGCAGGTTGACATTGCGGTTATGGGTATATCGTTACGATCGGTTATGGCATGCAGTAACTTGGTCTGACAGATTTCAACTAACGTGGCAATGGTTTCGTTAACGATAGGCAGGTTGAGATTGCGGTTATGGGTATATCGTTACGATCGGTTACGACATGCAGTACATTGGTCTGACAGCTTTCAATGAACTTGGCAATGGTTTCGTTAACGATAGGCAGGTTGACATTGCGGTTATGGGTATATCGTTATGTTCGGTTATGGCATGCAGTACCTTGGTCTGACAGCTTTCAATGAACGTAGCAATGGTTTCGTTAACGATAGGCAGGTTGGCATTGCGGTTATAGATATATAGTTACAATTGGTTATGGCATGCAGTACCTTGGTCTGACAGCTTTCAATGAACTTGGCAATGGTTTCGTTAACGATAGGCAAGTTGAGTTTGCGGTTATGGGTATATCGTTACGATCGGTTATGACATGCAGTACTTTGGTCTGACAGCTTTCAATAAACGTAGCAATGGTTTCGTTAACGATAGGCAGGTTGGCATTGCTGTTATGGGTATATAGTTACGATCGGTTATGCCATGCAGTACCTTGGTCTGACAGCTTTCAATGAACTTGGCAATGGTTTCGTTAACGATAGGCAGGTTGATATTGCGGTTATGGGTATATCGTTACGATCGGTTATGGCATTCAGTACGTTGGTCTGACAGCTTTCAGTGAACGTGGCAATGGTTTCCTTAACGATATGCAGGTTGATATTGCGGTTATGGTTATATCGTTACGATCGGTTATGTTATGCAGTACCTTGGTCTGACAGCTTTCAATGAACGTGGCAATGGTTTCGTTAACGAAAGCCAGGTTGAAATTGCGGTTATGGGTATGTCGTTACGATCAGTTATGTCATGCAGTATCTTGGGCTGACAGTTTTCAATGAACTTGGCAATGGTTTCGTTAACGATAGGCAGGTTGATATTGCGGTTATGGGTATATCGTTATGATCGGTTATGGCATGCAGTATCTTGTTCTTACAGCTTTCAATGAACTTGGCAATGGTTTCATTAACGATAGGCAGGTTGATATTGCTATTATGGGTATATCGTTACGTTCGGTTATGGCATGCAGTACCTTGGTCTGACAGCTGTCAATGAACTTGACAATGGTTTCGTTAACGATAGGCAGGTTGATATTGCGGTTATGGTTATATCGTTGCGATCGGATATAGCATGCAGTACCTTGGTCTGACAGCTTTCAATGACATTGACAATGGTTTCGTTAACGATATGCAGGTTGATAATACGGTTATATGGGTATATCGTTACGATCGGTTATGGCATGCAGTACCTTGGTCTGACATATTTCAATGATCTTGGCAATGGTTTCGTTAACGTTAGACAGGTTGACATTGCGATTGTTGGTATATCGTTACGATCGGTTATGGCATGCTGTACCTTGGTCTAACAGCTTCCAATGAACGTGGCAATGGTTTCGTTAACGATAGGCATGTTGAAATTGCGATTATAGGTATATCGTTACGATCAGTTATGGAATGCAGTACCTTGGTCTGACAGCTTTCAATGAACTTTACGACTTTCACTGTTTTGTTGACGACGATGGAAACGAACTCGTCAAGTACCTAGCCATTATGGACATCATCGCATATGCCAGCAGGCATTTGATATTTGCACCTCTAGTAAACACAATCGTTTCGAATCACAATGACGTAAAGACAAACCGTTGGTTAACGGAGCATTATTATAGATTTGAGTGGACGGACGGGGACACGTCGTTCGAACATCTTGTGGCGATATTAGTAAAGTACACGTTTCCTTTTAACTTTATGTTCGTAAAAGGATTACAGAAAAAAGATTTCTGGAGAAGCGTATTGTACATTTCATTATTATAAATTTAGAAGTTTTCAGTTGTCCTAAGCTCGATTACGTTCAATACACGGAAAAGCCTGTCTCGAGTACCGCTTATTTCCAGAAAATATGTTATCGTTGCGTGTGAACGAAAAGTTAGCGACGTACATAAATTATTGTGTGAAATAGAACACAAGCCAAGCTAAGTGTGCGTCTTTGACTTTGTGTGTGTGTGTGTGTGTGTGTGTGGCAGCTGTTACTTTTTTCTGTTGATGAGTGTGCATTAGTTGTTATGATGATGTAATCGACTCCGTCTGTCTGGCCGTCTGTTTATCGCGGCGTGTGAACGTAGTCGTACATAAATTTTTTTAAATAACAGAACACACAAGCTGTCTGATACCATCTGTTATCACAGCGTGTGGGAAACAGAACGCAAGCCAAACTAAGTGCGCGTCCGTGACTTTGTGTGTGGGAGCTTTTTTTTTGTTGTTACCATCTCTTTCGTGTACATCCTTGAGATGAACATCTTGTGTCGATATTAGTAAAGTACACGTTTCCTTTTAACATGTACAAATACTAGAGTACACGCTTTACGCGAGTGGGTTGTATCAGATTTTATAATAATCAATATGTTTCTGATAAATTACTAACATTATTGTTTAGCGCTTACGTAAAAAAATAACAGTCGTCGCCTTTCTATCGATTACATCATCTGTCTAAAAATAAATTAGCGTCGACGACATGTTCAAACAAGCACATGTGCTGTCTAGTCGTATAAAAATAACCGACACCCCTCTTCCTCACCTACCCATCGAACCGTGAGAAATCAAGTCGTATCCTGTTCACACAGTTATATACATCACCTGTCTAAAAATAAATTAGCGTCGACGACATGTTCGAACAAGCACGAGTGCTGTCTAGACGTATAAAAAAATAACCGACTCCCCTCTTCCCCACCTACCCATCGATCCGTGAGAAATCAGCTCGTGACCTGTTCACACGGTTAAAAATAAACGCTTACTGTGCGTTGAGTGGTTTCCCCCCTCTCCGGTTTCCACCTCCACAACTACCTCCTTATATATTCGCTGTGCACGAGCGTTATTCGTTCATTCGTTGAGAGACGTGCCAGAAATTATTATAAATTCTTTATTTTAAAATGGCGTCAATCACTGAAAAGTTTGCAACTATTAGCGCAATCGAGTATAAAAAAATAAAGGAATTGATAATCGGTGTAAAATATCCGACAGAAGAAATGCAGAATATAGACGCAAAGTACGGGAAAGCTGTACTCGTCACTCTCCAAGATTACAGAGACCCTAAACTAAAATATCTTGTATATCTACCAAAGAGATACGCAGGCGTTTTCGAAGATGAGGAATTAAAAAATTTAGTACCGTGTTCGCTGCAACTAATTTATCGTGGAGAAAAGGATAGAGCTTACATAGTAGAAATTGTACAGTAGGACCGCATGGACATCTTCATTTGTCGCGTACGATTATATATATTGTTATTGTGTGGTGTGGTGTGTGTGTGTGTGTGTGTGTGTGTGTGTGTGTGTGTGTGTAGTTTATTGTATATTTTTATGTGTGTTTGATTACAATATATGTAAATTTTGCTTTGCTTAGTTGTTTATTTTCAACTATCCTTTTTTCCTTCCATCATGCATGTTTCATAAGTGAAATGTCAATCAGAACAATTGCACAAATGCACGATAATCAATTTTTACAAGTGAAATGATATTCAATTTTGCACCGCAGTAGTAAATCCGAACGGCAGCAGTGTAAATATCTAAACCCATACACTATAACACATGCACAAGTTGACAACGTGACCAACGCCAGTACAGTTCTCGAGTTGGCAACAATGCAATTCACCTCTTCACATCGACGATATCCGGACAATGGGGTGGCAGTGTAAATATATCTGAAACCCGTACACTATAACACATGCATGAGTCGACAACGTGACCGATGCCAGTACAGTTCTCCAGTTGGCAACAATCCAATTCACCTCTTCACATTGACGATATCCGGACAATGGTGGCAGTGTAAATATATCTGAAACCTGTACACTATAACACATGCACGAGCCGACAACGTGGCCGACGCTAAACCAGCACACATGCACAAGTTGACAACGTCGACGCTTTTCCAACGGGGACACCCTTCCGGAAAACACAGTATATATCCAAACCCATACACTATAACACACGCTTGAATCGCCAACGTGGCCGAACCTTAACCAGCACACTCTTACACTACCTGACTGAGTTGGCAACAATGCAATTACTTAACACATAGACACAACATCGACGATATCGGCGTGGCAGTGTAAATATATCCGAAACCAGTACACTATAACACCGAGTTGGCAACAATGGCGGCATATATATTCAACCCGTACACTATAACACCGAGCCGACAAGTTGGCAACACCGACGCTTTTCCAACATGGCCGAACTTCCGGAAAAACCCCTTACATATACATAACCATACACTATAACACATGCACGAATCGGCAACCTGGCCGTACCTTAACCAGCACACTCATACCACAACCCGACAACATCGCACCTTTTCCAACATGACCGCCGCCGCCGACAAAATGGACGACGACCCCACCACTCCTGGCGACGATCAAGCCACGACCAGGCCGCCGCCCAGCGACGATGACGACGTCAACGACGACGTCAACGGCGAACGGCGGCCACGCCTCCGCCAATCAACGCACACTTAACCCCACTTTAGGCGGCGACGACGACAACATGGCCGACTACTTCGACACGCCCAACAAGGTCACGTGGGACACACCACTACCCCCCGGACCATCCGCAAATATGCACACGACGACACACTGCACCGGATGTATACCCCCACCACCACGATTTTTGAATCTTGCGCCAAAAGTGGGTGTATGACGTCACTTCCGCGGTAGAGGTTGGGGATGGATGGGGGGGGGGTAGTGGTGTCATCTTCCATCTCACTCGCACTCATTGCACATGTCATTCGCTCTCACTCGCACTCATGGGGAAGATAGTGGGTTAGAACCCCCATAACACCCCTACTAGTAGTTTAGAGTAATGTTTAAACATATGAAAGTATAATTTTGAATAAATAATTTAATCAATGATATTTGAATTAATCTGAAAGTAAATAGTAAATTTAAAAAAACAAAGAAAGCCATATGCAATACTAAAAAGAAAATAGATTATTAAAAAGAGATAAGATAATTTAATAATTATCAAAGAAATGAGCAAGTCGAGAGCAATATTATATAATAACAAATGTTTATTGTAGTATAAGTGTGTATGTTATGTTCTGTGTGTAATACGAGGTACTACTTATATGTTGATAACAAGATGTGTACTACGGCTACACACATGCGAATAATAAGGATAGTTTAAATCGCAAAAGAATTGAAAATTTTTAATTAATAAATTTTTAAATGGTTCTAAACAATTTATTATTATTATGATTACACCTGTCATACTTTTGTAGCGTAAGTAATGTTGCTAATAAACGGCGTTAACGTTGTAATATATTGATGACATCCTGAGAGAGTAAAAATTAATAGTTATCGGCATACAAGATTTCAAAAGCTGATTTCAAAAGTATTCTGCTCGATTTCTCAGAATGTACATTTTCTATTATCATAAATTATTTTTTAATCTTTGCGATATTCTTGTAATAGTATGTAAACATTTAGAATAGGTTCACAATCTTTAAAATATTACTGTTTGCTTAAAGCACACATATTTGTGGAAGTGGGGAAATTTTGGGTAACTTTTTGGGGATAAGAGATTGACAAAAATTTACAGAACTAAAGAACCCTATTAGGAAAAGGAGAGAATATCAGACTCCCCTACTACCAGTAAACCGTAGGCGGAAGATAAGTGTTTTCTCTCTTGAGGGGAATCGCTTAGAGTTTCAAAGTTCAATAGCCATTCTACTGAAGTTTGGTTCAAGTTGAACAAAAATATCCTGATAAAAAAGTGTTCTTAAGCTGTATAAAAATATTCTATAGTAATTCAGACAATAATATTAATTTAGTTATTAAAAGTAATAGCGGCTTAAGAGACAATAAAATATTTTACCGAAAAATACGACTAATGGTTGTGTAATTGGTGAATGCTCAAATTTACAGATGCTGATCGAACTGGTATTAGGTTTAAGTTGAATCAAACTGTCTTAATACACACGGCTTATGCGGCCTCATGTCTACGTGCTGGGAAGAATTCAGTACTAATAATAACCGGCTGAAGTCGTAAAGGGAATGTAAATACGCATTCGGGAAGGAGCTCATCTCGACATTTTGTTCTTAGTCCAGCAGGTTCACGTTTATCGTAAGCGATCATAATAAATGAAAGCAAGACAAAATACACGGTCACAGGACAGGAAGCTAGAGAAGGAGAGCACGTCCAAATTGGCATCTATTCCTTCGATAAGTCAACTACTTTTTTATTTAGAATTGTTTTATTAGAATGCTAAGTTAACTCCGATGGGGAAACAACAGAAGAAATAGAGCGAAGAAACATCTAAGCTAATAGGTGCTTTTTGGACTTAGACCTCTGTTCCAGAGCAGAACAATTGCCAGGTGCATTAAGCTGCTTCTGTATAAAACACTGATCCGCCCAGTTCTCACCTATAGTTCTGAGACCTGGACCATTTCTAGAAGGTTTGAGTCAAGCCTGCTTGTTCATGAACGCAAAATACTCCGCAGTATTTTTGGTCCAATATGTGTGGCAGGTGAATGGAGGAAAAGGACCAACCAAGAACTGATCAGTCTTCTGAACGAACCAGATGTTGTGAAGGTTATAAAACTTCTTGGTAGACTCAGGTGGGCTGGACATGTGATCAGAATGGGGTAGGATTAAATACCCAGAAAGGAACTCACAGATCAAATATATGGCACCAGAAGAGTTTGTAGACCCAAATTATGTTGGGAAGACGATGTGAATTATGATGCGCACCATTTCCTTGGGACCGGGATCTGGTGAGCAGCTGCACTTGACCGGGACAACTGGCGGAGGGTGTTAAAGGACGCCTTGGCTCAGTAATGGGTTGTCGCGCCGCTGAAAGAAAGGAACAAGAAAGAAAGCTAGTAGCTGCCTGGGGAATGTAGAAACGGGTGGAAGATTTGCGCGCCAACCATTACATACCTCAACTGGTTTCAGCCACCGGCTCAACTCGTAGAGGGAATGTAAATACGCATCCAGGAAGGAGCTCATCTCCGCATTTTGTCCTTAGTCCAGCAGGTTTACGTTCATTATAAGTGATCACGTGTTGAGAACTCTATACGACAGCTTACAAGTTCATTAGTATTGGAAGACGCGGCGTCGGCCGTTGTAGGAAGATCATGATCAGGAACAGGTCGCAAGGCGACGTTAATAACGACGACGACGTCGAATTGTGTTGAGACGAAACGTGTTTCCGTTATTTGATTCCGATACTTCTATCTACTAACTGTTAATGCAGAACTATTTTACACCATCATCATCATCATCATCACCACTAAAAAGACTAGGCCTTAGAACTATTCCGGAACCCGTCTCCGTCTCGGTCTACCGACATCTCTCTTCCCAGTGGAATGATAACTCAGGTCAGCCACAGGTAGATAAATATCAGGCATGCGATTCAAGTGTTCACACCATCTCCTTCTGTGGTCTTCAATCTTCTGGTGCAATGTTTAAATCGCGTTTAATATTTTCGTTCCTTCTCCGATCCAAAGAGAACAACCTTGCGTCCCTCTTAGGAATTTCATTTCTGCTGTCTGAATTATCTGCACGTCCCTTTTACGAAGAGTCCATGTCTGACTAGCAAACAGGAATGTAGGGACAGCCCCAGTTTTATAAAATGGCATTTGGGTATCCTTCCGTGTTTTATTTTTAAGGTACCTAAGAATCGTTCCATAGATGCGTCTAAATTTTGTTAGCTTACTATCCCAATCAATATGAATTCCATATGAGATATTACAACCCATTCAGTACCATGATCCCCAAATGGGGATATTTCATTTTTTAAAGTTAAAGTTGGCAATCCTGAATAAAAATGAACAGCTGACCTCGTTGTAGTGTTCTCCACATACGTGTGTTTGATTTGATGTGCAGAAGTAATATTTATGAACACTTTTGTATTTATTACATTGAATTGAAATGATTACTCTCCGGTAAGTTGACTAAAAGTGCGTACTTCATTATTATACAATTATTATATTTAGTAATAATGAATTTAAACATTTAATTTCAACAAGTTACTTGGTTCAAAGGTTATAAAATACAAATGTATGCTTTCCACATGTGCTCCTTGGTTAGATTAGGAACGTGAAGCTTCAAATCTCAGATACCCATTTGGGGATCATGGCATTTCCCATGTAAAAGCACTTAGTTCCTTTTTTCTATTAGTTTGATTCAGTTTTTTCAGAGATGGCAGATCAACAGTTTTTAACCCTTGCTAAAATTGAAGCAATAATAAATGACCCAGAATTCCTTCTTTCTGTTGATTTGGAATCGCACATCGATATTGTACAGTTGCCACCCGATACAGTTGATGAAGTATGTGATTTAGAAGATGTTGATGAAAATGATTTGGATGACTGTCTGCCTAAAGATGTACCAGGGAAACTTGAGATTAATTTCACTGAGACAGATGCAACCCACGATTATAGTGAAAGAAATGCAATGACACCTCAAAAGAAAAAAAATCTTCAAATATATCATATTTATAGGAACCATGTTCTTCAAGACAGGTTATAAAATCAATGACAATTGCACGTTTAGAGAGACCAAAAAAATAAAGGCCAAAGTAACCCTAAAACCCCTAAAACCCTAAAACCCCAAGTATCTCTAAAGCAAAAACTGACTGGCAGAAAAAAGATCCTAATTTCAATGTAACATTGCCCTCAGGAAATTATATCGTAGAGCATAGAGAAAAAAATAAAAGAAGAGCTTGTTAAAAAGACTCCTGTCGAGGTTTTTGAAAC
This sequence comes from Magicicada septendecula, assembly GCA_034769895.1. Lineage (NCBI taxonomy): Eukaryota > Metazoa > Arthropoda > Insecta > Hemiptera > Cicadidae > Magicicada > Magicicada septendecula. The sequence goes on along the minus strand of CM068369.1, from coordinate 480,270,141 downwards.
ATTATTTGATGAAAACATAATGCAACATATCGTAGAACAAAGCATGGATTATGCTAGACAGAACAATCGTCATGATTTTGTTTTCACCTCTGATTGCTAGAGAAAGTTTTTTGAATTTTTATTATTTATAGGATATCACTCCCTTACTCAAGAAAAAAATGTATTAGAGTGATGATTAAGATCTATCGATTGATTGTGTCAGAAAATGTTTTTCAAGAAATAGGTATATTGAAATCAAACGCAACATTCATTACAATGACAATTCGAAAGTACCTGAAAATAGAGCAGTGAAATGCTTCAAGATAGCCCCCTTGTATGAAATGCTAAATAGTAACTTCATGAAGTTTGGTGCGTTCTCGCAAAAACTGAGCGTTGACGAACAAATTGTTCGATACTACGGACATCATTTTTTAAAGCAATTTATCAAAGGGAAGCCAATAAGATTTGGTTTTAAACAATGGGCTCTATGCTGCAGTGAAACTGGGTACTGTTTGCATACTGAACTGTATGAGGGAAAGCAAGAGGGAATCCTGCCACAACCCACCACATTGAGAGCTTCAGTTGTTTGGAGGAAAGTGTCTTTAGTGGATGGACGGTAGCGCGATGATTTTATTTTTCTAGGTTGGCTAATCTGATTTATATATCGCATCAACGTTCGCGTGATTGTACCTTGCCCAGTGCACATTCAGCTTTCTCGGCGTTCGGTTCGCCGAACTTTCTCTGTCAAGTTAGTGTCGACATTAAATGTAGGCTTTAGGCCTTATTATTTTCTATTATGGCCGACTAGGCCCTCTTCATGAGTAACTAAATTTATATTAATTCAATATGCAGCATTAGCCAGCCTACTTCAATTTTTACAGCTGTAATGTAATCAGTCAATATTAAAACTATTCGTATACAGTCCACTTCTTTTTATTTCTTAATGTAATTTTTAATTCATTCTACACATCATCTTCAATCACCATGGAAGACCAGCTAACAGAATATAATTCAAGAAACATAATTTTCGCCCACTTGGGCCCAACTAATTAATTCTTCCTGTCCACACTTGTGGAACATTACCTTTATTCATCAGTTTCGGTCCACTCGGACCGGGACCATCCATTTTTTGGTCACTCCGGACCTGGATTTCCATTTAACATCTTTTACATCTTTTTCTGGCCATCACGGGCGGATTAGCACGTCAGCTAATGTGACCGTGGCGTGATTTGCGTCGCCATTTCGCTCGTCATCTTCGGGCAACGTAATAGCAAGTTCCTGCCGGCTGCAGTGCCTCAAAGTGGTCATCTCTGCCAGCTGTTCACCATCATCACCAAGGAGCCGACGCTGCGGGAAGTCGCCAACCAGGTACCACCAGCAACAGTAAAAAGGTGCGTAAAAAAATGTCTGAAGAAGGCCTCAAGGTGCTGACCAGAAAGAGAGGCGGATTAAAGTACGCGATAGTGCGGATACAATCCGCGGTAAATTCTTTTGATATTAATTTAACTACAAAACATTTTCTGACTGTAAGATTAGAAAGTCTTAAGAGCTTAGCCTCGAAGTACGACGAAGTACAGTCTGAGATAGAGCTTATCAGTAAAGACGCGAGCACTGCTCAGGCAGACCGAGTCGAGGTTGAGGAAACGATATACTCAACTGAGGCAAACATTTTACAACTCCTTGACACTTTTAATACTCAGACTGTGCCTCCTGTACTATCGACGCCTGTGCATTTAAAGCCGATAAGTTTGCCCTGCTTCTCAGGCAACATACTTGAGTGGCAAAATTTCTATTCAATTTTCAATGATCTAGTGCATTCAAGATCAGATTTAACGCCAGTACAGAAACTGCATTACTTGCATTCATCGGTGAAGTGTGAACCATTAGACTTAATTAAATCATTACCAATTTGTCAAGAAAATTATGTATTAGCGTTGAACTTGCTGTCCGAGAGGTACAATAATCCATTTATATTAGCCAAATATTATGTACAGAACCTACTTCAGGTTAAGTCCACAATAAAGGACTCAGTTCAAAGCTTGGCGGAGTTTACGAATACTATAACGTCTTCCGTTAATTCACTGGCGGCAATGAAGCTGTCCGTAAACCTATTTGAGTTTATTACCATACAGTTGCTCTCCACCAAACTTGACCCTATTACTTTAAAACGTTGGAAGGAGTCCATAGACCCTGACAACTTGCCCAGTTTTCAAGACTTTACGCATTTTTTGAATTTGCGCCGACAACTTTTAGAAAATACAATGCCAATTGAATCCGGACAGCAATTCAACAAACCTAGTGTAAAACCAAACAATAAATTTGAGAAATGTAGCTTAAGAAATACTGCTGGCAGCAGTACCTTTAAGAGTTATCACGCAGCGGCAAGGCATTATTCATGTGTGTGCTGTAAATCTGACCACCCGCTTTACATGTGTAATAATTTTCGCATATTAAGTGCCGCTGAGCGGGGGCAATTGGTTGCAAATCATAAATGTTGTATTAACTGCCTTAGAGCAGGTCATTTGATAACAAATTGTAAAAGTAAACAGGTTTGTAAAATTTGTTCAAAGGGTCACCACACCTTGCTGCACGCTAATTACGTGCCGAAATCAGCAGCTGCCAGCAGTAACTATTGCTCATTCAAATTACAGTGTAAAAACAATGTACTTTTATCCACTGCGGTTGTATATGTCATTGATCAGGCTGGCAATAGGCATAAGGCTCGGGCACTTCTTGACGCCGGGTCCCAGATCAATTTTTGTACGAAATCATTTGCGAAAAGGTTGCACCTTAAACTAACCCGATCTAATATTCCAATTACAGGAATAAGCAACACAGCGTGTTGCGCTACTGACATTGTTTCTGTTCGTATTATGTCTCGCTATCAGAGACATAGTTTCGAGGCCAAATGTGCCGTCCTATCTAACTTAACTCATAATCTGCCTTCAATCTCGTTTGACATCAACCGGTTCCACATTCCAAATAAAATTTTTCTCGCCGACCCAGATTTTAATATATCTTCACAGATCGACATACTATTGGGGGGCACAATTTTATCTGGATTTAATATTAGCTAATAAGTACACACGCGGACCCAACTTCCCTATCATTCAGGAGACAAAACTGGGTTACATTTTGGCCGGCAATCTGCCCAAACACTGCCACACCCAGGGTCCTGCTGTTTCGTTCTTGGCAAGGAACAATGACAGCCAAATCCTGCAATCTCTCGAGAGATTTTGGGAGGCAGAAACGATCCCCGGCGATACCCCTAATAGCGAGTCGGCTTGCGAAGAGCATTTTGTGCGCTCAACTCAGCGCAACCCCGAGGGTAGATTTATAGTGTCGCTCCCATTCAAATCTGATAAGCCCCACTTGGGGGAATCTTACACAAGTGCCGAATCAAGATTTTTAAGCTTGGAGCGTCGATTCAGGCGCGATCCCAAGCTCGCTCGCGACTACGCAGACTTTATCAGGGAATACATGAATCTTGGACACATGACACTCATTGATCATGGCGCTATCAATTTAGGATCGTCAAATATTTATTACTTGCCTCACCATGCCGTGTTTAAACATTCTAGCTTGACCACAAAATTGCGCGTTGTTTTTGATGGTTCGTCCAAGACTACTAATGGTCTTTCGTTAAATGATATATTATTGGTAGGTCCCAATGTTCAGCAAGATCTCTTCTCTATTCTGTTGCGGTTTCGCACACATAAGTATGTCCTGATTGCCGACATCGAAAAAATGTATCGTCAGATTCGCGTTGCTGTAGGGGACTGTCACTATCAACGTATTTTGTGGCGTGACTCTCCCCTCGAACCACTTAAGCATTTCGCGCTGCGGACAGTAACCTACGGCACGGCTAGCGCCTCCTTTTTGGCCACTCGGTGCCTTCTACAAATTGCTAGAGACAATCAAACTTCCTTTCCCCAAGCGGCTTTAGCCATAACTAACGATTTTTATGTAGACGATCTACTTACCGGTTCGGACACTATCCCCGATCTGACCAATCTGAAATCCGACCTAGGTGCTTTACTTGCTCAATATGGTTTCACGTTGCACAAATGGGCATCAAATGAACCCACAGCGGTCGCAAATCATCACAACCTTTCACGACCCCTAAATAAACAGGACAACGTGCGTACCCTGGGCATTCTTTGGAACAACACTGCCGATTCATTTTTGTTTGACGTCAAACTATCTCCGGTCGATCATAGCATATCCAAGAGGAAGATTCTCTCAATTATCGCCGGAATATATGATCCGCTGGGTTTAATCGGACCAGTTGTCTTTTTGTATAAACACTTTATGCAGCGACTTTGGCTTTGTAAGCTTGGTTGGGATGAACCGATTTCCGGTCAGTCAATTTCGGATTGGCATTCTTTGTGTAACAAATTAAGTCTGATTGGTAAAATAGTGGTCCCGCGATCTATTCGTTGCAACCGTGAGGCGGTTACAGTTCAGTTGCATGGTTTTTCGGATGCGTCCGAGAGAGGGTTCGGCTGTTGTGTGTATATTCGAGTCATTTATCAAGATGCTACTGCTTCCTGTCGTCTCTTGTGTTCAAAATCTCGCGTGGCTCCCCTACGCCAAGTGTCATTACCTCGCATCGAGCTCTGCGCTTGTTTGTTATTGTCGCGACTCGTATCTAAAATTATTCCTGCTCTTCATTCGTTTATTGATGATGTACATTTGTATTCCGATTCTATGGTGGCTCTTTACTGGATTCATGCGCAGTCTACGCGTTGGAAAACATACGTCGCTAATCGGGTTGCTGAAATTCAGCGTCGCACGCAAAATTATATCTGGCATCACATTGATTCGCGAAGCAAACCTGCTGATATTATATCTAGGGGGTGTTTCCCGGACGTTTTGCGCGATTGCTCGCTTTGGTGGCACGATCCTGGCTGTCTGTCTCAATCGTCAGAGTCTAATCCTTTCCCATCTTTCGTACCGGCCACTCCATCATCTTCGGAAGTCACCGCGGAAGAGAAAACTACACATAACCGTTCGCTAATGTCTACCCTGGCTGTTGACTTATTGTTGGACTTTTCCTCGTTACACCGGCTGACACGTGTATACGCTTACTGTTTTCGTTTCATCAGAAATGTTAGACACTCATCTGCGGACAAACTTTCGGGCGATCTGACCCCTGCAGAAATTCATCAGTCTCTCAATTTCTTCATAAAACAATCTCAATCGATCCACTTCCCAGGCGAAATTAGTTGTCTTCGGAACGGATCTTCTGTTTCCATCAGAAGCAAGTTGGCTTCTCTCGACCCGTTTCTTGACGACTCTGGAGTGATACGCGTGGGCGGACGATTGCAGCATTCCCAGTTACCTTACGATTCGAAACATCCTATCGTACTACCCCCTTCGGCGCATGTCACACGCCTTATCATCGAACGCGAACACATTCGCTTACTTCACGCTGGTGCTCAGCTCGTGCATCATTCACTGCGTCAGCGTTGGTGGATTGTTAATGCCCGGCTAGTCATCCGTTCCATTATTCGTAAGTGTCTCAAGTGTATCCGGTTCAGCGCCACACAGCAGGTCCAGAGGCTTGGCATTTTGCCATCCCCTAGAGTCACTCCTTCAAGGCCGTTTCTATTTTGCGCGGTTGATTATGGTGGTCCCTTCATGATTCGTCATGGCGGGCAGAAGTCTAGAACTCTTACTAAGGCGTACGTGTCTCTGTTTGTTTGCTTAGCAACTAGGGCCATTCACCTGGAATTGGTGTCCGACCTTACTGCCAGCGCATTTATAGCTGCTTTTCGTCGTTTTATGGCACTTCGGGGTATACCCAGTCAGCTGTACTCCGACAACGGCACGAACTTCAGGAAGGCCCGCACCATCTTACATGACATTTACAACTTTTGGCACAATAAGGATGCCATCACCTCGATTAAGTCATTCACATCCTCTCAGGGGATATCATGGTCATTTATTCCGCCCTCCTCACCTCATTTCGGTGGCCTTTGGGAGAGCGGCATCAAGAGTTTGAAATTTCATCTGCGGCGCGTGGTAGGCAAATCTATATTAAACTTCGAAGAGTTCACGACCGTTTTATCTCAGATAGAGGCATGTCTGAACTCTCGACCTTTATTTGCTATTTCCTCGGATGTTAACTACCCGGTGCCACTTACACCTGGCCATTTTTTGATTTGCGCGCCCCTAACTGCGATTCCTGACCCAGACCTTTCTCACGTTCCTGTTTCTCGTCTTGGTCGTTGGCAGCCGATTCAGAGGTTTGTCCGGGACATTTGGAAGGCGTGGTCTCGCGATTATTTGCACCAGCTGCAACAGCGTCACAAGTGGAGGTTTGCCAAAGATAATGTTTCCATTGGTGACTTAGCCTTGATCATTGAGGATAACTTGCCTCCATTAGCCTGGAAATTTGGCGTGATCATCGCCACATTTCCCGGCCCAGATAACTTGGTTTGCGTCGTGGACATTCGCACGCCTACGGGTGTTTTGCGGAGACCAATACATAAATTATGTCTATTGCCAGCGCGAGACGAGATTTGACATTATGGTTATAGCGCAATGCGGCTTTATTCCGCCATTGGCTTATTATTTATTACGACCATTTGGTCAACATAATTGTGATAGATTGTCACAATACTTTTTTTTCAACTTTGCGTCATGGCACGCTTCTGATTATTACAGTTCTGGTGATATCTTAATATTTGTATTGTATGTTAATTTTTGTGGCATACTATGTCACACATTTTCATTGATGTTATGGGGTGTATTGCATGTCTTTGGGTGGTCTTATTTATGAAATGTTATTGCATAATATTCGTATGTTTTGCTGTTAGTAACCATGCATTCATTTCTTTATATGGTTTCTGATAAATATGTACTATTTTGGGAATGTCTTAAGTTGTTAAATTGTTTCTGTAATTTCGGTATTCTATTGTTGTTTGACATTACAATTATTTATCTTGTAATTATTCAAGTTATTGTTGTTGTATTCACATAAATTGTGTCGATGTAAAAACTATTGTAAGCGCCTGCCGTCTGTAACTGTCTCGTCTAATTTATTCACATTGTACTTCATATTTTATTCATTTTTGTAGGTAAGCATGCACAATTCTTTATTTAAAATTATGACATACATGTCAGATCTGGGCTACATTCAGCATCTAGCTTGCCCACACATTGTTACATATTGTAAATTCCTGAAACTTCAGGAATATCATGTCTAGGTCGATACATGTCGCCCTCCTGAATATACAATAAAACATGCAATGCAACATGTTCAACAACAATTTTGTTCATGTAATGAACTCTCTGTACAGGTCTACGGACCTTAGCTAGCATTAAGGTAACTCTATGACTTGCATATTATGTATTTTCCTTTCATGTTTTATAATGTTACATACTGTGCACACTTGTGTCAGTAATAGTGGTTAACCAGACTTATTGGTACATGAAACAGCTGTTTGCCAAACCTTGGCCTACAGTCGCCTATCTGCATGCTTATCTCTAAACTAGCGGCCGATTGCCGTTATCTAATCTCAACTCAAGGTTCAACTTAGCCTTGAAGCTGATTCTCGTTACTAAGAACTGCACTATTTTGAATTAAATTGTAAATGTATTCTAATTTATTAAAAATGTATTAAAAAATCTTTTTGATTTTTGACGGGCAGTTTATGGACGGTAGCACGATGATTTTATTTTTCTAGGTTGGCTAATCTGATTTATATATCGCATCAACGTTCGCGTGATTGTACCTTGCCCAGTGCACATTCAGCTTTCTCGGCGTTCGGTTCGCCGAACTTTCTCTGTCAAGTTAGTGTCGACATTAAATGTAGGCTTTAGACGTTATTATTTTCTATTATGGCCGACTAGGCCCTCTTCATGAGTAACTAAATTTATATTAATTCAATATGCAGCATTAGCCAGCCTACTTCAATTTTTACAGCTGTAATGTAATCAGTCAATATTAAAACTATTCGTATACAGTCCACTTCTTTTTATTTCTTAATGTAATTTTTAATTCATTCTACACATCATCTTCAATCACCATGGAAGACCAGCTAACAGAATATAATTCAAGAAACATAATTTTCGCCCACTTGGGCCCAACTAATTAATTCTTCCTGTCCACACTTGTGGAACATTACCTTTATTCATCAGTTTCGGTCCACTCGGACCGGGACCATCCAGTGGATAACCCACAAAATCATGCTTTTTATTTTGATAACTTTTTTACAACCCAAGAATTGATGAAGAGTCTAACAGACGAGGGAATATGTGCAACAGGCACACCACAAGTAAGAAGAATGAACAACTGTCCTGTAAAGGATGACACAGTGATGGCTAAGTAGGAAAGGCCTACCTATGATTACTTTTTTAATGAACAAAACAACATATTTGCAGGGACATGGAAAGACAATAACACAGTAAAAGTCATGCCCAACAATAAAGGACTTCATCCAATGCAAAACGTATCTCCCTGGTCAAAGAACGAAAAGAAAAGTGTAAAAATTGACCAGCCATACTGTATTTCAACTTATAACAAAAGTATGGGTGGAGCTGACAAGATGGACTGGATGATAAATAAGTACTGGATCAAAATCAGAGACAAAAAGTGGTATTATCCAATTTTTACCTATTTGGTCGACATGGCATTGGTAAATGCCTACATACTATACACGATGACAAACGAGAAAGTGCCTCCGCTTGATTTCAGAAGATCCATTGCTCGAGCTTATTTGGCTAAGTCATCTATATATGATCCAAAAAAATGCAGGAAGAACTTCTTTCCCTAAGAAGGCTACAAACCGTGTGCTGGAACCTGTAAGGCTGGACCCCGTAGGATACTTCCTTGCAAGAACAGATGGTGGTAAACAAAGGAAATTTGGTGTTTGCAAAAGTAACTTTAGAAAACAATGTCTCAAGTGCAACATTGGCCTTCATGTTGACTGTTTCCAGACTTGGCATGAACAAAAATAAGCTTATAATAACTATGTTATTAGATTTATAATACTTAATTTATTTTTCTTGAACGAGATTTAAGTTTAAAAATCTTTATATGTAAATAAAATGAAATAAAATTCCTATTGAGATTTGCAAGAGTTGTGATCAATTCTACCCTAGAACAGCCATGATCCCCATTTGGGACATGACACCCGCTCAAACTGGTCTACTGTTTTCTGTATCATTACCTTGTCATCTGCATAAAGCAATGCATTCACATGAATATTTCGCTGAAGTGATATTCCGTAGTCAACTATAGCTGTCCATCGCCGAAATATGTCGTCCATGTAGATACTAAAATGTGTCGGTGAAATAGGGCGCGCCTGTCTCACACATTTATTTGTAGTTACTATTTTACACGACTATGTAATAAAAGTGGAGAAACGTTTTAAAACACAACGTTCTTGTTGTTATTACGAAACATGCGCGTGAATGAACAGCAATATTAAGCAAATGAACACCTGTCAGACAGGCTGGAGCTGTCTGCGAATGTTTAATGGAACAGACGAAAGCAATAACGGTGCTGTTTGGGGCTGGAGGCTCATTACAACACAAAGTTATAATTTGAGGCAATTAGTATTGGCTATGTGTACTGGAGGTCGTGTTTTTACACAAACGTGAACAAAAATAACTCTAAACTGTTGGAAATTTCAGGAGAAAACCGTAAAACGCAACAAATGTGTTAACTATACAAATTTTAATATTCATTTAGAGCAGGATTTAGTTGTTTAATTTAGACTTTTGTAATTTTAACGAAATTGTGTTCTTGGCTCAGTACAAACCATATTTTGTAATTACTATTTTATAAGCGTTGTGTTTTATAAAGTAAACAAGTTTAGTAGACTAGTGCTTGGCTAGTAATCTAGACTTTCCGGACACGTTTTATTTTCAAAGTTCTTTATTCACAAGTGTCTAACTGCACGGTTTAATCCAGGATGTGAACACGCACATGCAACGGTGGGGAGAGACAACAGGAGACAACGCTGCTCTCTACCGAGAAGCCCATCAACTACGTCGTTATGTGCAGGTAATCGGAAAGAGATGTTAATTTATTTATGTTGTAGGTTAGTATGACTAGTTTTTTACCATCTAAATTATGTTTTATAAGGGGTATTTGAAAGCTCTATATTAGCAAAGAAGGGAGACATCAGTTTAAACTCATTCATCTCATGTGTAAGCAGAAATGTCTATTCGATCACACTATTTTCGTCCAATACAAGATATGTAAAAGAAAATTACAATTACATACCAAAATGAAGTTCAAAAGAAACAGAAAAATTTTAATCATAAGTAACAAAAAAGTATAATACAGGTCTCGGACATGCCGTCCTTAGGAGGAAATTAAATGTGTTCTAAGAATGAAAAAAGAAGAAATAATTACAAGTTTTTAACATCAATGACAGATTACAAGGTTACAACCGACGGTGAGAAGAATACTTAGAAAGAATGTCACATTCCAGACTGGCCAAACAAGTCTGGAGATATAAACTTATAGGACACAGGTGTGTGGGTAGACCCAGGAAGAGATGATCTTCGGAGGATCTAAAAGGCGGCACAGGCAGCATCTTGCTTATGCCGTGATGTGAAGACGATGAATAAATTACTCTAGTATAAAACGTATAGACTGACCTGGTACACTCAGTCCACAATAAACATTTGTGGGCTGAAAACGTTTTTTTATCCTTCCTTATTGTCATTTGACCCTTTGGGGTCGAGGGGTTAAAACCCATCGCTACACCACAGTTTGTTGATGAAAAGTTCTTACTGATTATATATATTATTGACTGTCAAGGTTAGATTGATCCCTAATGACGCAGCTGCTTCATGAATATTGATCATTTTCAGTGACCTGAAAATTTCACCAAGGTTCTTATATGTCTGCTTGTCACGCTTAGATATTTTTGACATGTTAAGGTATATGAAACATATACATAAACAAAACTAGCGTGCATATTAAAACTTGTCGACTACACAATTTCCATAATGAAATACAAAGAGAGCTAACGAAATAATTATAGATCTCGGTGCTAAGACTTACACGTCAGAACCAAGATTGCAATCTCTGTGTAATCGAACGTGTGTAAAAATAAACAAAATTCACCACATGCACTGACGTGTAGAAAAGCTCGATTTTAGATGAGAAAGAAATGTTTTGTTTAATTAAGTTTATTCAAATATTATTGTTGTACATTACTTTCTTAGTTACATTTTTATGTGTACATTATAAGGTAGTAGTATTTAAATAATTCTTTTAAAAAACATAATGTCCTTTCATCTGTAGTAGATATATTCGTTTGCTGAATCTTGTAAATTCACTAGATAAGATAAAACGTCTTCTAATTACTGATACTCATAGACGCCATCGTTTCGCCTAAATATTTTAAGGTACCATACTTTTAATAATCCTCTCGTTGTAACGTTAAGGCGAGAGGAATTATGTGTGTTTATGTGTTACGTATATAATTTTGTTACATACATATTGTAATAAAATATTTAATCTGTGTGTTTATTAATTGGTGTGGCTCTCGACGTCTTACTGGCCTGAAACACTTCCTTAAGTTTCCCAGTTGGTCGAGTCCCAGATGTAGAAAAAACTGTCAAAAGCGTTATGCTGTTGAAGAAATATATGTGTAGCTTCACCAAACGTTTCAAAACAAACATTGTTGTTTGTTGAAGAAAATTTAAAAAAAAATTATGTTTAAAAAAAAATTTATAATTTAAAAAAAATTTCTTTTTATTAATTAATTAATTAAAATCAATTAATTAATAGGGTGCTGTGAAGTTTTAAAATGTGTATCACTTGTCTAAAAAATTTTATTGAAGTTCTTGTATTTTTCAAATAAACTACAACCACTCATAAGATTGTCTCCAGGACAATCGATACTTGTTTACCTTTTCGTTTTGTAGGTTATCTTCCCTTATAGGTGGTAAAGTCCTGGTAGTTTATTATTTATAATTATATTAGTGGTAATTTGTAATATTAGTGAAATAAAGAACTATTTTGTGGTGAAAAGTATTAATGTTTTATTATATAATTGCAATATTGACTCTTTTCGATTATAATATCGACTCTCAGGGTATCGAAACAGTTACAAGGTATAGTATATAAAATTCAACAAGGTTCTTTAAACAGCTAATTATTATCAAAGTCAGAGAAATCGGGCCAATATTTAAAAAGTATAACGTTACAACAAGTAAATTACTAATACTAGATACACACATTGAATAATAAATTTGAAATAATATAATTTGTTGTCACCAACAGCTGACGTGGACAAGGAGGCGTTGAGATCGACAAAGGAAAATGGCTGCCATCAAGTTGGTCAAAATGTCACTCGTTTCTGCGATGTTCCAAATAAGATATTTTCTGGCAGTATTCCCGTTCTGGTGTCTGCAAATCTCTTTTTTGACGTTGTATAGTGCCTTGTGTAAAGTTTCCGGGTTGTATTTTGTGTATCTGTGTATTTATAAGTTCAGTCACTTTTTACGATTCCGACACTAATATATGGTTATGTGTTATACTGTTTTCTTGTGTTTCGTAGTGTTTTTCGGGGTAGTTATGTATTGTCCAGTGTTATTTAGTCTTTCTTGATTGGTTTTGTCCCTATGTGGACGTTCTAGAAAGATTTTATACGCCACTCGCGATTTCACAAAAACGTACCGTTCACTCACTCGACATTACCGTTTTAAGTTAGGTTAGCTTGGTTATAAAACGCTTGTCAAGTTCACCGTACAAATACCAATAATCAACTATCTTATTTCCTCCAGTTTCAACTAAACTCTTAGCCAATATAATATTATTCTTAACATTGTTCAAATATAATTTCGCATCCTGTACATATTTAAAAATACACTATATAATAGCCTAAACTTTGGTTATTTATCAATTTTATTTACTAGATGTTATTTAAATTAATCCTTCAGTTCATTCGGCGTATTTTAAGATTGAATAATGCCGTTTTATAATGTTTTCTGTCCAAAATTAGTAATTTTACTTTTATTTTGTATTCAATGAAAAATTAAAACATTTCCAAAACTAACTTCCTGTCATTATGTAAATTCAGCCATTTTATCAGTTATATTTAATATTAATAATCTTATATTGTATTAAAAGGTTTATATTCCCTTATTTTCTTGTAATTAATTGAATTAGTTAAATTCTAAAACATTATTCTGGAATATATGACTCCCCTGTCCAAATTTCTGAGTTTAGTCATTTTCATTTTTATTTATAATTCTGAATATAATTTTATAAAATCTTTCTAAATGGTATGCGCAATTACATGGCTTGATCTCAAGTTTATTTTGTCTAAACCCCTTTTGTTTAATTGTATTTAAATGAGTAATTTCTCTTTTTTGATGAAGTTTGGTTTTCTTTCTTTGGCCTAGGTTTTTTAACAATTTTTCCTTACAAAATATTTTTACAAACAATATATGATGTGTGATACCCTCTCTGACTTTTAAATATGGTATTATAAACTAAACATTTTTTCATATTACACAATAATAATTAGTATTGGTTACAATACAAAAAACAGTTAAACAAATAAAGAATATTTTTAAATAAATGGTTGTCTTCAACCTTCAGACATATTACAATTAAATCCTTATTTCTAACATTGAAATATGGTTCACAGAAAAGGTTTTTTTACCAACTAACATCTTAATTACTTCTTATTATTCATAAGTAATAATTATATTTACAGTTCTGATGTTAGTTGTTGTAGATTTAAATAAATGGCCTTATATCTAATACATTTTTAACATCCTTATACTATATTCACTAAAACCTTATATCTATATTCTTATTGCTAACTATTATGGTAAGTAGGATTATACAGTTTTTACACCGTCTTTTAAATATTGTCTTTGGGGAATTGTACCCTGTCATTAGTATAACTAAATCTGTTTTTTTTTCATCATATTAAACAAAATGTTATTTTAAACAGATTTATATCTTGTAAGTAAAATATTCTCATAGTACACATTTTAAGTCACTGAAAGTTGCATATTTCATTGTATTCAATGTTTGTGATTGCCAAGAATGAAACACAAGGTTTATTTTCTATAATACCCAAAACTATCACTGGTTCACTTTACACTTTTATTTTATGTTATTGCTAAATGGTCGTATAGTCTTATTAACATAATAAATTGGTTAGTGTTTTACAATGGAGATTTGTTCCTTGGGTACTATATTATTGTTTCATCTTGGTTCACTGGCAACTCTTACTTTACACACTTCTCTCTCTTAATTTTATGTACATGTTGTTACCATTTCGTTATACTTTTATTGGTTAATATTTATTTTGGGGGTATGGGGATTTGGGTGTCTTTTATAAGAGCATGACATCTTCCTCAGGATGCTGCCTTCTTCTTCTTTCTTCTGTCTTCTTTTCTTCTGTCTTCTGGGATTGGTATCTTCTCCATCTTCTTCTTGATGCCATCAGGTTTCTTGGGATTTCTCCATCTTCTTCGGGTTTCTTGGGATTTCTTCATCTTCTTCGTCATTTTAGAAATACACCACCTGTATTGGTCCACCTTGGCTTATTCAGGGTTTCTTTTCCATTTATACTTCCTCGTTGTGGGCTTGGTCATATTCTGTATTGCTTTGTTATTTACTTTTTACCTTCCTGGGTTATAATTTGAAAACCTTTGGTTATGAGGCTGGTTTTGGATGACTCATCACTAGTAACTCATTTTATTTGAACTTGTATTTTTTTAAATAATAATGATTTCTTTCCACAGTTGCTATAATTAATTTTTTTTATATTAAACTTAATGCTTTCTTCCAGATTTAAATGTTATAATTTTATTATTCTAATGATCAATTGCCATTCAACATCATGCATATATCTGTCACGTTACAGATTGCTCTCCTCCAGAAGTAATTATTTCAGACATGTTTATGGATGAAATAATTTCTTATGATATTTTCATCATTTCTTATAATTCATTTTCTTCTCCATTTTTATATCGACTTTTTATATTAGAGTTTAATTAATTTTATATATATAGTTACTTGTTTTACTACAAATCCTTTTCGGATAGTTAGTGTCTTCCGAGATATATTATTATTGTAATACATTTTCTTTCTTTATCAACTTCGTGTTGCATCCTTGGGATATTAATTCCCTAACATTCCCTATCACGTGGGCTGGGGCAGATCAGAGGGGCACTGTACGCTACACAAACTCTGCTGGCCATACACCACTTCTACAAATTGAGTACAGAAGCATATTCATCTCTGCTCAAAAAAACATAATGCTGCTGGAATTATCTTCAGTCAGTCATCGAATAAATAAATAAAAAGTAGTCTCATTTTCGACTAATAAAAATATCTTTGGATTCTTCACTTCGTAGTCTCTCAGATTATCTCACATTTTCTATCTTAATAAATCTTCATAATTATTATTATACTCATTATATATATATTTTTCTGAACTCTTAACTTGTCTGATATATTTATTTTAATTATGGTTGAAAACCTTTCTTTTAATAATTCTGGTTACTGGTTACAGTGTAACTCTTTTTCTTCTCCATCTGAATTTTCTTTATACTTTCTTCTGGTTACTTAGAGTGTTAGCATGGTCTTTACATATAGTCTTTCTTATTCATTATTTGAATGGTCTTAATATATTATATTTAAATTTTAAAATTGTATCTTTGTATTAGATATACAGGTTGTTATATTGATCATTTTATTTAAACATTTTGGTTCTTTCCTTTCTCTTAGAAAGTTATTAATCCGCCTTCGCATTTATTAACATTAATTCATTTATATTATATTTCATGTGGTATTTCTTCTCTTTGCATTTCATATAGGTTTTATTATTAGCATTTGTTCGAAATCATCTTCTCCATCTGTTTGGTATGAGTTGTTCTTCTTTGCTCTTAATTAACTGTTTTCATTATCGTTTCATAAGTAATTAGTCTCTTTGCTTCCAAATTTTTTCCTTCTCTTGCATATTACACTCTTTTTTGTTATTCTTCTCTACTCCTTCAAATGCTATTGTGAATATTGTAATTTGACGAGATCCGTCTCTGTTTATAATTATTTATATTTATTATTAAGTAGTAGTCTCAGGGTTATTTTTACTTAAAATTGATCTTGCTCTCGGCTAATTGTTCTTATTCAATATCGGATTTTATTATTATTTAACTGTTTAGTGACTTATTCCCCTCAATTCAACCTATTGTTGAATCCAGGATTGAGTAAGCCGGTTACTTACTCTCTTTTCGTCGTATTAGTTGTCTGTTTAAATGGTTTAATTTTATGTATTATATTCACTGTTAGGATTATTCCACTTGAAGTTCCGTCGACTCCTTGTTGATCAGCGGTGGTGAGGAGATTAGTAGTTTTCTTCCTATATACTAACATACACATACATAGACATGACATTCATAGTAACTCATGTATAATATTACTTTATAATATTATAAATATATAGGTCTGTGCGGTTGTAAACAAAACATGAAATCACTCAATTTGAATGATTCGCATTCTAAGTATGGTACCAACCGCCTCGTTCTTCTCCTCTAAGCTGTATTTACTGATACAATAAAGGTCAACTCTTTCACTGGTAAAAATAATAATGGTTATTTATTCAATTTGAACACAGTGAAATTCAATACAATAATATGTTTTGCTCTTCCTTCTGGTTAACAAGTAATATTTTAAAAGTGAACATGGACTCTAAAACAAATGATAAGTTCAAGTTGGCATGACTGCCTCTGGTTAGTTATAAAATGTGTGTTGACAAACATATAGGTTATGTCGTATTATTCGACTTGAAATGTTATTAATAATTATAATAATAAAAGTAGTAGGTTCTTTTAGACTGCAAAATACACTTATTTGAAATAATTGCTACGGCTAGAACAAACATATAAGATAAGAATTCATTGATTATTAATTAAAAAAGATAAAATATGAACTACTGTTCACGGTTATGCATATGCTTTAAATATCGTTTAGTGCAACCTTGTTTGGTTAAAAGTGATTAAATATTTATTATTAATTAATAGTAATTGTGATAATCCAGTGTCAGGTACTAAGATCATCTGTAAAATTGGATATTCCCATTTCAGGTAAAGGTAACTCATTTATTGTAGTTATCACTCTCTGGCGTAACTCTTAATTAAATTTAGTAACAAAATATTTCATACTCCTATCTGCTAATAGCATGAGTGCACATACACTCTTCATTGATATTACAATGTCTTTACTTATTCTAGAGATTTATAGTATACAAATAGTTGAAATTGTCGTTACTCAAATCGTTCAACTTCGACATTGTTCATTTGTATTCATCAGATCCCTTCTGTTAAGAATAGGGAATTTAATTGTTTCTATAGGTTAATTTGAATCGCTTTTAGCGTTCAGTTATCTTTCTTATCAACTAATCATAACATTATATTTGTGGGTATGAATACTTGCGTCTCTTGTCGTTCGAAGGGTTACACTTTTTTATTATTAACACTTTTTAATTAATTAAAATTAATTAATTAATTAATTAAATTCTATCACTACACTGCACCCACTCCTATGCGCATTAACTCCGAATAAAGTACACTTGTAAATATACTGCACTGATTCTTCAATATAGGTAACCTATATCTCAGTTTGAGGTTAATATGGTTGACGCCTGGTTGCTGACAAAAGCACGTTTTTCTGGAGCGTCGACGAGCATGCAGCTCGCTTCGTTGTTGTTGAAAGACTGTCTCTGGTTCCTCTGTCGGAATGATGAATTTTGGATTTTTTATAAGCTCTGATTGGTCAGTTTATTTTAATTCGTTTATTTACGGTAGACTTCGTCAAAACAGACGCTCTCATCAGCGTCAGTCTTTGGGAACAAGATTAAGAAATCCTGGTTCACATACCCACGCGAAAGGGCAAAGCATAATAGAATTATTCTTAAAAGTCCAATATCTTCCTTGTAATTGTACTGATGATGTTGTGCTTACTCTCATTGTTCATGATTTTTAAAGACGATTAATTTGAACCCCCTCATCATATATTTCTGATTAGGGTTAGTTGACTTAGCACTTAGCATTTATACTTAGTGTCCATTAAGCCATTAATTATCAATATTTTATGGTTTGTATTCTATTTTCTATGGTAATAGCTCGTTCTTAAGCTACTGTACAATTTTCCCTTAAAACTATGTCTTAATATTAACACTATGTCCGTTTTCATAGATTCGAACTTAAACCTATTGTCAT
Organism: Magicicada septendecula; assembly: GCA_034769895.1. Classification (NCBI taxonomy): domain Eukaryota; kingdom Metazoa; phylum Arthropoda; class Insecta; order Hemiptera; family Cicadidae; genus Magicicada; species Magicicada septendecula. The sequence continues at coordinate 480,251,946 of CM068369.1, read as the reverse complement.
ACATTTTTGTTTTTCTTATTCCCTAGCAATAAGAGTATTTAATTGAATTTTAACATGGTGTAATTAACTATCGATGGGTTAAGTCACTACTGACAGTGTTCTTTTTCTCTACATTATTGGTTTAGTGCCTTAATTATCTTTTATTAATTAGGCTTGTCATGCCTATATGGAGTTACCTGGTTGTATGCTTGGTATTCTACACATTTTATTTGGATTATTTTCTAATTGATAATTGAAATAGTCACAATGACCTTATCGTTATTGTGATGCAGTTCAATCTGCATTTTATTCTGTTATTATCTAGGTTTGGTGGCTGTAAATTTTACTTGCAGCTAACTGTCACAATGGTTTAGTTGTAATTACATTCATATAGCCTATTTAGATGGTTATTTTGGTTGCATTTACTCATATGAGCAGTATTCTGTCTGACATCAGGTCATTAGTTGAGTTACTATCTTTGTATAATGGGTTTATAACATGATTTTGGTTGCATAATGTCTCTTTGCCATTACAAGCATTTTGTCATATTTTTATTACATAAATATAGCTTTTATATTCTGTTATACTATTAGCTATCGTGTACAAAACGTTCCTTATATGCTCTATTTACTTCCTAGCTCATTACATTTTGGTTTAACATTGTTTTGATTTAGTTTTCATCAAGTTTTATTGGAAACTGGATTCCCAGATTAGGTTATGTTGTAGGCTCAGTGTGCAGTAATGTGTTGTTGATGGCTGTGTATTTCTATATTAGTCTATTCGACTGGTTTTAATTCCACGTTTGTACATTGGTTATTGGTTATCAATAGTTCACATTTAGTTTACTCCTGCATTATCTTATTTGTTGTTAATTAGTGGGTTTGTATGAACATCATTCCCACTGTACAATTGGTCATTCACTATTTTGGTACCTATCCCTCTGTTTATTCAATAACTACACATCATTTAGCTATCATAAACTCATCTTGTCCTCATTTAGTTTGCTTGTGACTCTTTATTTACAATATTTAGTCCTTATTTACAATAATGTGTTTCACATAGACAATGAATGTATTTATTAAATGAGTTGTGGTCAGTGACCTTACCATACAGCTTAGGGATTTATATCATGTAATTAATTAACATTTCTTCCTTCTTCTTAATACAATTATTCTTACAAAGGTTTATGTTAGTTTGTTATACTTCAATTTCCTTCCCTTGTTCTTGTGTTTGGTCTGGTTATCTTCCTTCTTCTTTCTTCACTGATCTCCTTCTTACTGTTGTTCATTTTTATACCTGATGTGGTTTTCACTTGTCTTCTTCACATTGTTTCTTCCTTCTTCTTTCTTCACTGATCTCCTTCTTACTGTTGTTCATTTTTATACCTGATGTGGTTTTCACTTGTCTTCTTCACATTGTTTCTTCCTTCTTCTTTCTTGAAGTTGTCATTGTTGTATTCTTCTTCCTGACTCTTCATTCTTCCTTTGTTTTCTTGTGTCCTTCTCACCGATCTATTGGGTATGGTATGTCAGTCGTCCCGTCATTATTCTTCTTTTCTTCTTTATTGGTGCATTTACTAGTGAATTCCTTTCAATGATGCTTCACTTATTTAAACTTATGGTACTTTCTTCTTTTGTATACATGGTGGTATTCTAGACCTTTTAATGTATTTTTACTAGTGGTGGCCTTTAACTTAATTTTCAGTACTTAGGTGGATGTGGTGTCATATGTACTGTTACAATATCTAGCATTTAATCTGGATTAAAGTTAATTCTCTTTTCTGAATTAATCACTTTATTTTCTTCTCAATTCAATTATAAATGGCACATAATTATTTTTTGGAACTTGGTTAGTTTTAATGTAAAATTTAAACTCTTCTTTTTATTTAATAGCAAAATATTTCTCATAAATTGTTGTAATAAGTTGATCTTATCTTGTTTCAAAGTTCTGACGTTCTATCAACATTCAAATTCTGTTTGATTCATTTATTCCCAGAATTGTTTCATTCAAAATTGTTTATAGTAAGGTGATCTTACAATTTTTTCTGAATGTTTTGGTATTTCTCCAAATTCAAATTCTTCTTAATTATTTACCATAAAGTTTTCTCACAAACTTAGTTATAGTAAGTTGGTCTTACTTCATTTTTAAATTTTTTGTATATTAACTTCAAAATTCCTTTCTTCTTAATTCTTCCAAAACGTTTTTCTCAAAATATTTGTTGTAAGTTGTTCTTACATAAATTTAAATTTTTTCATTTATAATACAAAATTCTTTCTTTTTATAATTCTGCCAAAAAGTTTTTCCTCATAATATATAGTTGTAAGCTGTACTTACTTAATTTTAAATTTTCATGGTTAAAATCAAAATTCAATACTTTTTCTCTTTTTCTTTCTTCCAAAATGTTTTTCTCAAAATTCAGTGGTAGTAAGATGTGCTTACTTAATTTTAAATTTTGTTGATTAAATTCAAAATTCTTTCTCTTTCTTCCATAAAGTTTGTTCAAAATTATCAGGTTGTAAGTTGTTCTTACATCATTTATGAATTTGTTTGTTAAATTCAAAATGCTTTCTCTTTCTCTTTCTTTCATAAAGTTTGTTCAAAATTATTAGGTTGTAAGATGTTCTTACATCATTTTTGAATTTGTTTGTTAAATTCAAAATGCTTTCTCTTTCTCTTTCTTTCATAAAGTTTGTTCAAAATTATCAGGTTGTAAGTTGTTCTTACATCATTTTTGAATTTGTTTGTTAAATTCAAAATGCTTTCTCTTTCTCTTTCTTTCATAAAGTTTGTTCAAAATTATCAGGTTGTAAGTTGTTCTTACTTAATTTTAAATTTTCATGTATTTTATTATGGTTTATAAATTCTAAATTCAAAACTCACAACTCATTCTTCATAATACTTTTTCATAGAAGCTTGATTGTACACCCCTTTGATTTTTCCTGAAACGATTTCCCTCAACTCATAGGTATTGTAATGCTTATCATTTACCACAACATATGGTCCAGTGTAAAGTAATAATAATTTTTTGGTTATGCCTTCTAAGGTGCTGGGCAGCTCTCGATTTTTTAGGAGGACTTTTTCACCCTCTTTATATGTTACAATACGCCCTATTGCCTTTTGGTATTTGGCTTGCCGTTTTTCCTGATCTTCTGCTACCTTGTTGTAAAACCTCAACTGGTTGAATTTCCGATTATTGTTTGTTGGAAATTCAATGATTTGTTCAATTTCTCGGGGAGTCGGCTTCTCATACATGGCTGAGTATGGTGTAATTCCTATAGCTGGATGGTGGGCGAAATTTAGGAATGTTTCTGTCGCTGCTAGGTACTCTTGCCACTTTTTCTGTTGGTTGTGACAGTACGTGCGCAAGATCCTACCCACTTCTCTCAGTACTTTCTCAGCCGGATTGCTACTTGGGTGGTAGACTGACGTCTTATAAGTTTTTATCCCAAGTGCTAATAAGGTATCTCGCCACCTCCTCCCCTTAAATTGTGTACCATGGTCGGTAATAATGGAAGATGGTCTACCGATCTCTGGGACATACAAATCGATAATCACCGCCAGAACCTTTGCTGTTGTTGCCCGATTAACCGGATATAGCTTTACATATTTGGTGTAGTGATCCATTATGATTACCAAGTATTTATACCTGTGTCGACCACCGCTACGGGGAAATGGCCCGCAGATATCCAAAAACACTTTTTCCAGTTTTGTGTTTGAAGTTATCGGTATCATGATACCCTCTGTCTTTTCATTGTTTATTTTGGCACATTGGCAGATCTTACAGGACTTGATGTACGTTCTCACCTTACGGTTGATATTCTTGATCTTACAGTTTTCCTCTAGAGCCTGTATCACTTTTAACGCTCCCATGTGACCATACCTGACATGGTAATCGATGATGACCTCCTTTTCGATTTGGTGTGGGATTATCACCTTCCATGTCTCATCGTCCAAGGCAGTTTTTATGAATAAAATTCCTTTGTTAAGGTGGTAATATTTAGAAATGGTATCATCATTGGCTTCCAAACGACTCACTACGTTTTTCAGCTTAGGATCAGACTGCTGATGGATTCGAATATTTATTAATAGAGCTTGTAGATCGGCTCTGGTCTTGAATATGTTATAAATTTTGACCAAGCTGTCCTTCTCTCCCTCGAAAGTCTGATCTTCCAGATTTATACGTGACAACACATCCGCTACCACGTTCTTTTTTCCTGGAATGTATTCCCATTTCAGATCATATTCTTGTAGGGCGAGTACCCACCTAGCCAATCGGCCGTGACTCAACTTGCACCTACGAAGGAACGAGATGGATTTATGATCAGTTCGTACCGTGACTTGATATCCGAGAATGTACGTCCGGAACTTGCTGCATGCGAACACCACGCTCAGCAATTCCTTTTCTGTCACACTGTAGTTCTTTTCGCACTGGTTCAGTGTGCGACTAGCGAAGCTTATTACCAGATGTTGTCCCTCCTCATCTTCTTGGTATAAAGTCGTTCCTAAGCTCAGATCGCTAGCGTCACAGTTTAAAAAGAATGGTTTCTTAAAATCTGGGTGACGAAGTATAACACTCTCCAGAAACTTCTCTTTTATCAAGCGGAAAGTAAGATCTTGATCTTCACCCCAAGTCCATTTGTTCTTAGCAGATAACTGTGGTTAAAACTTGGCGGTCAACTCGGAATATCGGCTCTGAAACTTCCTGTAATAGTTACAGAGTCCGAGGAAAGATTGTAATTGTTTCCTGTTTCTTGGTTGTGGGAACTTCTGAATTGCCTCCACTTTCTCTGCTGATGGGGTAATACCTCTGTCGTCTAGGTTGAAACCCAAGAATTGTACCTCGCGCGCTATGAACTTGGGTTTCTCCAACTTCAGTGTTATGTTGTTCTGCGCTAGTTTGCTTAGTACATATTCTACTCTATAGCAGTGCTCCTCCCAGGTTTCGGATGTGATGAATAAGTCGTCAACATAGACGGTGGTAAATTGGAGCGCTTCTTGTCCAAGAATCTGGTCCATGCATGCCACAAAGATGGCGACAGAATTGACAAGTCCGAAGGGCAGTCTCTTGAACTGATAATTGCGCCCTTCGAAAATGAACGCCACGTACTGGCGGCTTTGTGGATGCAGCTCTACTTGCCAATAACCACAGACAGCATCCCAGGTGCTAATAAACTTAGTGCCATGAAAACGTTTTAAGATCTCCTCTATTTCACCGGGAGAGGTTCTGTCATTCACAATCGTCTTGTTCAACTCGCGCGCATCTAAACAGAGCCGGACTTGTCCGTCTTTCTTTGGAACAGCAATAATTGGACTAGTGTAAGGTGATTGACTAATCTCAATTATGTCATTTTCTATCATCTTGTTTATCTCTGTTCTCACGACTTCTTTGAGCGACTGCGCGATCGGATATGACCTCCGGTTAAACTCTACGTTTTCTTTGAATCGAAGTTGGCACTGGTAGTTTTTTACCTTCCCTGGTTCATCGGAAAACACCGCCTTGTACTTCTCATATATTGTGATTAGACGATCAGCTAGATGTATTGGTATTTTCTTGTTATCGCTTCCGCACTGGAAGTCCCGTATTTCTTGGATTTTAACTGACCATAAATCCTCTCCTCCATGGTTGTATATTATGGGTTTAGAAAGAGGGCTGTTTCTAATAATATTCATTTTACGAAATTGTTGATGTATAGGGCTGGGAAGTATAGTTGTGCCTCCTACTAGATCTGCGGTCCATGTTACTCCGTCTGGGAAAAGTGATACTTTATCTAAATTAAGATCGATTACTGCCGAATATCTTCTAAGAATATCGCAACCGACTAAAATGTCAAATGGTAATCCGGTGGCGATTAAAATTCCATGTCTAAAGCTATATCACGGCTAACGACACTTAAGGAAACTTGCTTCCTGATGGTTTTATTCTGGCGGCCAGTTGCACCTATTAACACAATGTTGTTGACTGGTAACATTGGCAAAGTTTTTCCACATGTACTTTGTATTCTCTCCAATTCATTGGAGTTTATTATTGAAATTTTGGCGCCTGTGTCTATCATTATTTTAGCGGGAACTCCTTCCACCTCCGCTGTTATATAAATTATCTCATTATTATTGTTGCTGAGACTCTTCTCGTTCTCTTCCAAAAGTTCAGTTCGTATGTCTTTCAGATAGTGGTTACTTATGATAGTGATGTTTTTATGCTTGTTTGCTTGTTGCAATTCATCCTTTTCTAACCCAGGAAGTATAAGCAGTAACGGGTCATTGTTGTTGATTACTGCCTCCTCCCGTTTAAAGCATTTTGGTCATTGTTCGTGTTAGTATTGACCGAGGCATCGTTCGGGAAACTCTGGTTTGTTTCCTGACGTTCTGTACCCTGTGCGAGGTTTAACGCCCTGTTCTGTTGTCAGCCAAGATCCTCCAGGCTGGTACTTCTTCTTCCCTGTTCGTGTCTTGTGCCGTCACGTTCCGCACTCCTCCATCTTCGGTCGGCGCCGTGGAAGCTGTTCCTCCTCGGTTGGTAATATCTCCTGGGTCCACGATCTTCCGCTCTTATAAAATTTACCCTAGGGCGCGACACTCGGTTATTATTATTGTTACTATTGTTATTACTATAATTATTATGATAGTAATTCCGGTTAGGTGGGTAAGGTCTGTCACCATTATTGTTGGGATATGGATTTCTCTGACTGTATGGGATATTATTATGTTGATAAAAATTATTTCTATTATTCGGATAGGGGTTGTTATTCCTAACACCGTTAAAATTGCCGTTAAACTGGTTATTACGCGGCGGGTTGTTAGGGCCGTCGTAATTACTGGGCTGGTTCCGGTTACTAGGATGGTTATTGCCGTTATTGGGGTATGTATTCGGCCTTGCCTCTGGTCTCTCATTTCTCTTCCTGCTCTGCCGATAATACTCCTCGTTTTCATATCCCTCTAATAACTCGGTCATCGCCTGGATCGTCTTGATCTGGCTACCTCTCCGGGCCCTGATAATGTCCTCATCATAGTGATATGATATTTTGTTCACTAGACACTCTTCTGGTATTGCCGGCTCGAGGTGTTTTGCCATGCACACCTTCCCCAAGAAATATGCTGTCATACTGCTGCCTAGTTGTGCCCTGTATCGTCCGTTACATATATTGTCACGGATCAAGTTCTGGGTAGTCTCAGACCAGTACTTCGTCTTAAACATTTTCCGGAACTGCTGATAGTCGGGAATTTCACTCCGGTTGGCCATCCACCAATTATCCGTTTTTTCTCGGAAAGACTCATCTAATATTTTCCTGCTATGGCTCCATTGAGTAATTTTATGCTTGGCGAAATATTCTCCTACTCTAGCCAGGAACTCCATCGGCTTACGTTTGTATTGCCGGAAGTTGAGCCACTCTCGGCTTTCGTTGACGGGCAATCCGGTGAAATGAGTCGGTCTGTTTCTTATCGCTTCCATCTCCTCTCGGCTTTGTCGCACCTTACCGGTGATATTGGCCATGGTCTCTTGCATATCATTACACCGTTCCGTAACTTGGTTGCGTACTTTCCCGAATTCTTCTTGATTTTCCTTCCTCTGTTCTTCTACTTTCCTACGGCTATGTTCTTCGATATTTGTGAACTTGATGTTCACCACTTCTTTAAACTCTTGCACCTCCTTTTCGGTCTGGTTGCACTTCCCATCAATCTCTCGGATCTGTCGATTGACCATTATGTTTTCTTCTTCCATCTTCTTATTCATCGCTTTCTTGTTAACATTGATTTCCTTATTCAGTTCTTCTCGTAACAATTCCATTCTTTCGTCCAGTTTGTCCAAATTCTCCTGATTGACCTCTCTTAATTCTTCTCTTAAAATTTGATTGTCTTCTCTCAATTCTTCCAACTTCTCCCCCATCTTCTCTTCCAACTTCTTGTTATCTTCCTTCAACTCTTCCTTCAATTGTCGGTTGTTCTTCTCAATCTTCTTCCTGGTTTCATCGATTTTCTGATTGGTGTTTTCGATTTTATTAACCAATTCTTCTTTAGTCGACTTGAATTCTTCCTTGAACGATTGGTTGTCTTCCTTCAATTCTTCTAACTTATTCCCCATCTCTTCTTCCATCTTCTTGTTGTCTTCCTTCAAATCTTCCATGTTCTTGTTCATCCCAGTCAACTCTTCTTTTGTGGATTGATTATCCTTCTTCAATTCTTCTAACTTTTCTCCCATCCTCTCTTACATCTTCTTGCTATTTTCTTCCATCTTCTTATTTGTTTCTTCAATCTTCTTACCCAAGGACTGATTGTCTTCCTTCAAATCTTCTAACTTCTTCCCCATTTCCTTGTTCAAATCTTCCTTGCTGGACTTGATATCTTCTTTCAAAGACTGTGTGTCCTTCTTCCTGTTCTGATCCATTGTTTCCATCATTGCTCGGATCATCTCTTGTATTCTCCCCTCCTCCGTTCGTGTCGACTTTTCTGAATGTTCCTTCCGGACATCGACTTCCCTTGTTTGTGTGGGTATCTCCGGTTGTTCATCTGGTTGTTCCGGTTGTTTGGAGAACACCGGTGGCAATAACTCTTCCACCTCTACTGGCGTCGCCTCCTTATTATCCATGTCGATCTCTATTTCTTTTTCGGCCTCCGCCGCCCTTTTCTTGGAAGTTGCACGTCGTTGCATTTTCCCTTCAATTTCTCTGGCTTTGTAGCTGTTGCCTAGCTCCAACTAGTGATTGGGCAGAATGTAGTGGCCTATCAATCGCTAATTAAAGCCCCTCAGTTGTGCGCCAATTTGTAATAAAATATTTAATCTGTGTGTTTATTAATTGGTGTGGCTCTCGACGTCTTACTGGCCTGAAACACTTCCTTAAGTTTCCCAGTTGGTCGAGTCCCAGATGTAGAAAAAACTGTCAAAAGCGTTATGCTGTTGAAGAAATATATGTGTAGCTTCACCAAAAGTTTCAAAACAAAAATTGTTGTTTGTTGAAGAAAATAAAAAAAAATTGTTAAAAAAAATTTTATAATTAAAAAAAATTTCTTTTTATTAATTAATTAATTAAAATCAATTAATTAATAGGGTGCTGTGAAGTTTTAAAATGTGTATCACTTGTCTAAAAAATTTTATTGAAGTTCTTGTATTTTTCAAATAAACTACAACCACTCATAAGATTGTCTCCAGGACAATCGATACTTGTTTACCTTTTCGTTTTGTAGGTTATCTTCCCTTATAGGTGGTAAAGTCCTGGTAGTTTATTATTTATAATTATATTAGTGGTAATTTGTAATATTAGTGAAATAAAGAACTATTTTGTGGTGAAAAGTATTAATGTTTTATTATATAATTGCAATATTGACTCTTTTCGATTATAATATCGACTCTCAGGGTATCGAAACAGTTACAAGGTATAGTATATAAAATTCAACAAGGTTCTTTAAACAGCTAATTATTATCAAAGTCAGAGAAATCGGGCCAATATTTAAAAAGTATAACGTTACAACAAGTAAATTACTAATACTAGATACACACATTGAATAATAAATTTGAAATAATATAATTTGTTGTCACCAACAGCTGACGTGGACAAGGAGGCGTTGAGATCGACAAAGGAAAATGGCTGCCATCAAGTTGGTCAAAATGTCACTCGTTTCTGCGATGTTCCAAATAAGATATTTTCTGGCAGTATTCCCGTTCTGGTGTCTGCAAATCTCTTTTTTGACGTTGTATAGTGCCTTGTGTAAAGTTTCCGGGTTGTATTTTGTGTATCTGTGTATTTATAAGTTCAGTCACTTTTTACGATTCCGACACTAATATATGGTTATGTGTTATACTGTTTTCTTGTGTTTCGTAGTGTTTTTCGGGGTAGTTATGTATTGTCCAGTGTTATTTAGTCTTTCTTGATTGGTTTTGTCCCTATGTGGACGTTCTAGAAAGATTTTATACGCCACTCGCGATTTCACAAAAACGTACCGTTCACTCACTCGACATTACCGTTTTAAGTTAGGTTAGCTTGGTTATAAAACGCTTGTCAAGTTCACCGTACAAATACCAATAATCAACTATCTTATTTCCTCCAGTTTCAACTAAACTCTTAGCCAATATAATATTATTCTTAACATTGTTCAAATATAATTTCGCATCCTGTACATATTTAAAAATACACTATATAATAGCCTAAACTTTGGTTATTTATCAATTTTATTTACTAGATGTTATTTAAATTAATCCTTCAGTTCATTCGGCGTATTTTAAGATTGAATAATGCCGTTTTATAATGTTTTCTGTCCAAAATTAATAATTTTACTTTTATTTTGTATTCAATGAAAAATTAAAACATTTCCAAAACTAACTTCCTGTCATTATGTAAATTCAGCCATTTTATCAGTTATATTTAATATTAATAATCTTATATTGTATTAAAAGGTTTATATTCCCTTATTTTCTTGTAATTAATTGAATTAGTTAAATTCTAAAACATTATTCTGGAATATATGACTCCCCTGTCCAAATTTCTGAGTTTAGTCATTTTCATTTTTATTTATAATTCTGAATATAATTTTATAAAATCTTTCTAAATGGTATGTGCAATTACATGGCTTGATCTCAAGTTTATTTTGTCTAAACCCCTTTTGTTTAATTGCATTTAAATGAGTATTTCTCTGTTTTGATGAAGTTTGGTTTTCTTTCTTTGGCCTAGGTTTTTTAACAATTTTTCCTTACAAAATATTTTTACAAACAATATATGATGTGTGATACCCTCTCTGACTTTTAAATATGGTATTATAAACTAAACATTTTTTCATATTACACAATAATAATTAGTATTGGTTACAATACAAAAAACATTTAAACAAATAAAGAATATTTTTAAATAAATGGTTGTCTTCAACCTTCAGACATATTACAATTAAATCCTTATTTCTAACATTGAAATATGGTTCACAGAAAAGGTTTTTTTACCAACTAACATCTTAATTACTTCTTATTATTCATAAGTAATAATTATATTTACAGTTCTGATGTTAGTTGTTGTAGATTTAAATAAATGGCCTTATATCTAATACATTTTTAACATCCTTATACTATATTCACTAAAACCTTATATCTATATTCTTATTGCTAACTATTATGGTAAGTAGGATTATACAGTTTTTACACCGTCTTTTAAATATTGTCTTTGGGGAATTGTACCCTGTCATTAGTATAATTAAATCTGTTTTTTTTTTCATCATATTAAACAAAATGTTATTTTAAACAGATTTATATCTTGTAAGTAAAATATTCTCATAGTACATATTTTAAGTCACTGAAAGTTGCATATTTCATTGTATTCAATGTTTGTGATTGCCAAGAATGAAACACAAGGTTTATTTTCTATAATACCCAAAACTATCACTGGTTCACTTTACACTTTTATTTTATGTTATTGCTAAATGGTCGTATAGTCTTATTAACATAATAAATTGGTTAGTGTTTTACAATGGAGATTTGTTCCTTGGATACTATATTATTGTTTCATCTTGGTTCACTGGCAACTCTTACTTTACACACTTCTCTCTCTTAATTTTATGTACATGTTGTTACCATTTCGTTATACTTTTATTGGTTAATATTTATTTTGGGGGTATGGGGATTTGGGTGTCTTTTATAAGAGCATGACATCTTCCTCAGGATGCTGCCTTCTTCTTCTTTCTTCTGTCTTCTTTTCTTCTGTCTTCTGGGATTGGTATCTTCTCCATCTTCTTCTTGATGCCATCAGGTTTCTTGGGATTTCTTCATCTTCTTCGTCATTTTAGAAATACACCACCTGTATTGGTTGATCTTGGCTTATTCAGGGTTTCTTTTCCATTTATACTTCCTCGTTGTGGGCTTGGTCATATTCTGTATTGCTTTGTTATTTTCTTTTTACCTTCCTGGGTTATAATTTGAAAACCTTTGGTTATGAGGCTGGTTTTGGATGACTCATCACTAGTAACTCATTTTATTTGAACTTGTATTTTTTTAAATAATAATGATTTTTTTCCACAGTTGCTATGAATTAATTTTTTTTTATATTAAACTTAATGCTTTCTTCCAGATTTAAATGTTATAATTTTATTATTCTAATGATCAATTGCCATTCAACATCATGCATATATCTGTCACGTTACAATATATATATATATATATATATATATATATATATAGTATTTTTAAAATTTATGTTTATATTACCTCAAGATGTTATATTTTTCCTATTCGGAAAATGTTTCGAGAGCTCCCGTGCTCTCATCTTCAGCCTTCGCGATCTTGCGTCTGGTGAAGTATTTGTGTGTTGGCTGGATGCTATTGTTTGTTGTTGGTCTCTGGTATTTTAAAGTTGTATTATTGTGTGTGATTGTGGTATATGTATTTGTATTTTGTGTATTTTCGATGTTAAGTGCTTTCAATATTGTGTCATGTTTTGTATTGATTTGTATTTGTTCAGGTATTAGTTTGTTTTGTGTTTTATGTTTGTATATTTGTAAATTTTCCCAAATGTTCATTATGGTGCCTTTGTGTGGTATATTTTTTATTAGTGTCATATTGGTTATGTCTGGGAATTCATGTCCTGTGTTTATTGCATGTGTGGCTAAATTGGATTTATATATTTCTGGTTTTTTGTATGCGTTTAGGTGTTCAAAATAACGTTTTTTCAGCTGTTTTTTTGTTTGTCCTATGTAACATTTATTGCAATCTTGGCATTCAATTTTGTATATACCGTTAGTTGTTGTATTACCTTTGTTGTGTGGGCTATTTAGTTTTTATAAATTATTTTTATTCGTTTTGTATGCTATTTTTATATCTGTGTTTTTAAATAGTTTTGTTAGCTTTGTCATTTTATTATTTATGTATGTGAATGTAGCCCATTTTTTGTTGTTGTTATTATTTGTGTGTTGTTCATTTTGATTAATTCTTAATTGTTCAGTTTTTATTTTATATTTGATTTTATTTTCTATTTTGTTTACAGTATTTTTATTGTATTCATAACCAATTTGGTAGTCTATATTATATTTCTTTCTTTGTCAGTTTCTTGTTGGTTTAGGGGAATTTTGTACATTCTGTTAAATAACGAATAGAATGCTGCCATTTTATGTTGTGGTGGGTGGTCAGAATGGTTAGGTATAATGATGTCGGTAGAAGTTGGTTTTCTGTATATTGCATATTGTATGTGGTTGTTGTTTCTTGTGATGGTTATGTCTAAAAAGTTGATTTTGTTATGTTTTTCTTTTTCTTCTGTCAATTGTATTTTTGGATGTATGTTATTGATTTGTTTTAATATTTTATCTGCATTTGTAGATAAAATAAAATAAAAAACAAACCAATAACATACATCCAAAATTTTAACTATTTTAGGAAGCTCAAAATGCCCAATAAGTGGTTCAAAGAAACAGAAAAAGACACAGAAAAACTCCAGATTACTCAAGAAGACATTGAAGAACGCTTACCATTCAAAATGAAATTTAAAGATGCTCAAGGTTTTCAGGAAAAACCTAAGAAGAGGACAGATGCCTCTGGACTGGCGAAAGGAGGGAGAGACATCGATCGAGAATAAAGGAGATGTGGGAGAGGAGGAAGAGTGAAGAGAAAGAGGGAGGAACCATTTGAACCAAACGTAGTCTACAGTGACTCATACGATAAAAAGAAAAATAAGTTCGTGAGAAAAGTTCCCTTATGAGGTGCGTTTCAAAGAATGGCAACACGTCCATCTGTAATGACGATCAATACATAAAACCTTTTGCAAAAACATCAGTAGTGACATAACGACAGTGGACTTGTGGAGTGACCCCTCTTGTAAGAGTCGTGTCGTTCTCACATCACAACAGGGTGTTCTACGTCTTAGTACTAAGACGCCATCAATGGTTACCTGCTATAAAACAAGAGGGACAAGAATCTACTGTAACACTTATAGTAATGAAATATGCAAATATTATTCATAAACATCAAAATAAATTTGAACTTGCACCGCTTAGTAATTTAGATGGCAATCTTCGCCTCTTTGACGAACGTTATTTGACTTTTAATTATATCCTCAAGCGCAGATGTTTGTAACAGTCCTTCGGTTTGAAATAACTAAAAACAATTTTTAATTATGAAAGTTTGCAAGAAAAGTTTATTTTTCAACGACTACTAAGAAATGTGTTCATTCAGTCTTACCAGTGATTCTAATCTGTTCGAAGAAAGAAGGGCTCTGAACTTATAGCTTCATAACTTTTACATTAACAGAGATAAAGAATAAGCTAATGCACCGTTGCTAATCCTTGTTCATTTCTCTACATTAGTGTTTTATGTTTTGGGGTGTTTCCATTATTTTACAGTGCTATGATATCTGAAAAAAGTCACGGTATTTCTTAATTCTGACGCGAGTGTCAAATTTCGTGATCTACTATTACACAGCTCCCTGAGCTGGAGAACTCGCTGACTATTTTGATGAAATACATTTATTTCTGGATAAATTTTGATATTAAATAATGTTTTTAATTATAAGAAAAATTATGAAAATGACGACAGTTTTTTGATTAGTGGAGTTTTTGGATAAAACAATTTTCCATCACTGATAAAATTGACAGTGTCGCGCGTCTGCAGCGAACCAATTGACACGAACCGCGAAGTAGCGGGTACAAACACCTGAGTAGTTGTAAGGGGTCCAATGGCTGTGTCACACTACTCTACTTCACTAGCCGCTACTAAACAGCTGCTACTGCATTTTCTGGCTATATCTATGTCACACTGTTTTTAGGTAGCCGCTATTAATAGTGGCTTGCATAGCTAAGTACACGGTTGCGTTGATTCGTTTGATGTTAAAAGTACTGTGCAAAATGTCGTCTGTGGGTGTGGGACGCGACACACCTGTTACTGATTGGTGCTTGAGAGCGTTGTAAGGAGTTGCTGAGTAATGTAAGGAGCAAATAGAAACGCATGTGCGTTCGGGAACGGATAGGTAGCAGGGATAAACTGGGTACTTCAACAACACTAATAAGAGAGCTGGCAGTTGAGGATCCCCAGTCGTATACGTAACATCATGCGGTTAGCCTTGCTACTTAGTAGCGGCAAAAGTTGAAAACATCCAACTTCTCTGGTAGCTACTGATTCTTCACTCTCCGGCGAGCGCTAGTAGCTGCTACTAACAATGTCACACTAGGCTGCTTAGTAGCCGCTACGCGAGTAGCGGCTAGTGAAGTAGCATAGTGTGACACAGGCTTATGTGAGTATCATGCCTTAGTAGGAAACCGTTTGCAACTTTTAGTTCCGATGAGTTGGTTGCCACTCCAACTAACTAATCGGTAACTGGGCAATAACAAGTCCGATGCAACCGATAGACAGTAACAAGTCGCCAAAATTTCTAGTAAAAATATAAACAATAGAAAATGTTTGACTGAAAATGACTAAAACAGTTGTCTAAAGAGACTGATGCTAAAATAATTTCTATGTTTACAACATTTTATTTGTCCAGTCACTTCTTCTTCATTCCTTCTTTCCTTTCCTTCTACTTCTCTTCTCTTTTAGCTACCTTTTATTTACTCTGTTCTCTTTATTTCTTTCCAGAACACTCTTATTGTCTTCCAGTATTCTTATTTTATAGATAATAATATTATTACAAAATATTGACATGTTTGTTTGAAGGAGATATTTTTTAATATCGAATTTGTTGATTTTCTCACGACTTGGTCCCTTAATTCTATTAAATCGATTAAATTCTATTCTATCATATATAATAAATTATTAAACCAAAAAAGCCCACTTTTTTCTCCATATACTTTCCACTTATGGCATTAATCTTTATTTTTACCTTGACAAACGAATTAACAAGAACAACTTCAAGATATTCTCTATGTCTATCTTCAAGATATTAACAACACTTTTCTAAGGCGTTCAGCAGTGTAAAGACATGCCTGTTGCAAGCTTAAATAAGAAACATCAATTGCTTTTGCTAGAAAATCGTCGGAAACCTACTATTGCAGGTAGACACATCCTACTTGAGTTTTGTAAAAAACGTAATTCCGGCTACATCACTACTCGGTAAATACCAGGGTTTGTTTCTACTGATTCCAAACACAGCTGATAGCAACGGGGCCACTATGAAGACTGGACAGTTTACACGACACGTCAACTACACAACCAACACAATCAACCGAGCACAGTTTATAGCAATTAAAATCACAATGACAAGTCACACAAGGTCTACCCGACCTAGGCAGATTTGATTATAGAAGAAGACTGCATAGAAGCAGTCAAAGGTTTCACATACCTAGGAGCGACAATGTATGACGATGGGAATGATGAGGCAGAGATAAGGAGAAGGATAACTCTTGCCAATAAGGCCTATTTCGCGCTTATCACCATCTTCAAGTCAAGAGTTATTTATAGGCAGAAAAATATAGGTATGGAGAACCACACATGACTTCCGTGTTCTAAGATTTATATTTAAAATCGTTTTCGAAATGTAATATTTCCGTAGAAACTACTTATTTCTACTTATTGCTTCAGCCTTAACCACAGTACTGTGATCACTAACGTATACCACCTCACGTTATCGCACTCGATTTTCACTGATGATGGCAGTCGATGGCACTGCCGAAACGTCTGGTTTCGCAGAAAACATTAGACTACTGCCAAACAGCCCGGGAATGAATGTTAACAACAAACTACTTCTTTGTTGACGATAACGTAGTACACATATAAAAAATTATCCCCTCCCCCTTCAACTATAATTTTCATTTATAGAAAATTACCATCACCCCGTTCAACTAGCCTCTTCATTTATAGATATTTCATCTACGTTTCTACAATGGATTATTATGAGCTTCTTATCAGGATACTTTGTTTATCAAAATTAAGTACTTTACTCTTGTTAAAACATAAAGCGTTGCAGGTAAACTACCCCTTTCCCTTAACCGATCTTCACCAAAATCAACAAACCTTGAGTCGTTTACAATTCAGGAACGTATGCAAAAATTATTTGATTCTGTTTGAATGTGCGGCAGTTATCGTTCGTCATAGAAAAAATTACCCTTGTTAAAACATTAAACGTTGCTGGTAACTACCCCTTTCTCTTAATCGATATTCACCAAAATCAATTGACCTTGAGTCCTCTACAATTCAGGGATATATGCAAAAAATTATTTGAGTCTGTTTGAATTTGCAGCTGTTATTGTTTGCCATAGAAAACATTACACACACACACACACACACACACACACACACACACACACACACACACACACACACATTTCGAAAATTGACTTTTCTTCATGTTTTGAGGATAGTACAATCAGAATCAGCCGTTTATCTCGAACACGATTTTTTTCGCCATGACCATACTTCCATTTCCTTATGGAACATGGAAGTAAAAATAAGCATATACAAAAATATCGTACGATCCATCCTCTGCTATAGCAGTGAAGCCTGAATATTAACACGAAGAGCAATTGAACGCCTGAAGCTGTTTGAAAGGAAGCTCCTGATACGGATCCTGGGCCCCAAGTATAGAAATAGAGACTGGAGCATACGGCATAATTATGAGATGAGACACATTATCAATTCAACGAACCAACGGTAGAAGTGTACGTAAAACTGAGGAGGCTGCAATGAGCTGCCGTGTCGTAAGAATGAACGACAAACGAATACCTGAAGGAGTCCCTATGGGGAATATGGATGGCAAAAGACCAAAATACCGTCCAAGGAAAAGATGGAAAGATGCTGTCGCTGTGGATGCAAGAGAGGTGTTGGGGGTGCGACGATGGAAGACCTCTACTACTGATAGAGAGAGGTCGATGGTCAGGATAGAGGAGGCCAAGACGCGACTTCGGACTGTAGCGCCATAGGAGGAGGATGAGTTTGTAGTAATTGTTATGTAATCAAAGTTGTAGGTATATTTAAAATACTCTATTCGTAAATATATACGCAGGTATAATACTAAGAAAGTGGGCGTATATAAGAACCTCGCGTTATAAACCTTGAACAGTAGAAGGGACTACCTTCTTGGGGGGGGGGGAGATAGAACTAACTTGAAGAAAGGGCTTCTCATTTTCCTCAGGAGAAATGATATATTTAAGATTCTTCTCATGTAGCACTAATTATTTTTACAAGAATTTATAAGCCTTGTTTTAACACACGCAACTACCTTAGAAATAGGCCAATAATAAGAGTTTATATGGAATTACATTGTAATTTTTATTAGGCGGGGAGATTGATCCACCGGTCCCCCACTCTGCTAACTCGACAATTACATTATGTTGTTTATGAGGTGGTCCCGAGTTACCGGCAGAATAATTGAGCGGCGTCCCGAAAGCGGAGAAATCGCCAGCGTAATTCCATTTACGCCATCCGGTCGACCCCGCGAGAAGTCTAAGGTCTAAGGTCTACTCACAACGGCGTAACATTATGGTGATAGTTTTGGAATGTCTTAGTTCATAAAGGAGAATTTAGTAGACAGTGGTGTGGCGTGGCGTGGGTACATGACACCTGTTGCCGGTTGTGATAGGCCTAAAACATAACCTAAATATCGGTATGGAGAACCATACATGACTTCCGTGTTCCAAGATTTATATTTAAAATCATTTTCGAAATAAAAATTTCCATAGAAACTACTTATTTCTACTTATTGCTATAATAAGTAAAATAGGTATGGAGAACCATACATGACTTCCACGCTCACAGATTATATATAAAATCATTTGGTACTGCCTTTATGCGTACCCGCAGTTATTTCGATAATGCGATTTTTGGGCTTAGATATGTAGTGAATATCGCACATAATTTTATGTAGTGAAAGAATTATACAAATTTTAATTTTTTATGTTGTAAAATAGTTGGCTGGTGATTGCAATTGATTTCGTTTGTAATTTTTTAATGGTAAATGACTGTAGTAGTAATTTATCACCGGGTCGTGGCTGTGACACCAAAAATTGATTATGTTAGGTTAACATGAAAATTGAAATTGTACATGGAAACCAATACGTGAGTAATGTAAAACTTTTTTTCTAATTTTTTTTCTAAACTCACGAAAAACCCAACTCGAAGTAAGGCAGGAGTGGCCCAAGGGTCAACCCCTTGCCTATTATTATAGGCCTACATGTCACTTTTTTATGGCAGAACTCGTTTTTTTGGTAAAATTCGTTTTCCAACAAGTACTCGTTTTGTGACTAACAAAAAACAAACATCCATTATGTACAATTTGTAGAGCATATGTTGTCATTCCTTAATACAGTGTTTTTTTGTTTTTTCATTAACCATAAATATTTGTATTTTTCATTTTGTATTTGCTGTTATTTTTTCCAATTTGTCAACTTAAAAACGTTAGGTTCTTTATTTTAAGTGTTACCCTGTTATAAGCATTGTATTACACGTTTAATGTTATGTTTTCTCAACCACAGCTTTAATTTATTTTAGCAGTAAACTAAAACTCTAAAACCATTATTACCTAACTACCAAACAAAAACAACATGTATTTTTGTTTTACATTAAAAAATAGGGCAATTTACAATTAGTACATTTCTTCTTTTCCACACCGTAATATAGCGATACAATCGCATATTAAAAACATCGAAATGTATTGCGGGTACTCATACAGTTCCAATTATTTACTTGAATTCGGTTCGATAATTCCTAAAAAAAATCGGTATGGAGAACCATACATGACTTCCATGTTCTAAGATTTATATTTAAAATCATTTTCGAAATGAAATATTACCATAGAAACTACTTCTTTCTACTTACTGCTTCAGCCTTAACCACAGTAGGCCTACTATGGTCACTAACGTATACCACCTCACGTTATCTCACTCGATTTTCACTGATGATGGAAGTCAATGGCATTGCCGAAACGTCTGGTTTTGTAGAAAACATTGGACTACGGCCAAACAGCCCGGGAAGGAATTTTAACAAAAACTACTTCTTTGTTGGGGATAACGTTGTACACATATATATAAAAAATATGCATAAAATTAATGGCTTGTATAAGTTAATGTTTGATCTCCATTAAGTAGTGCTCAAGTTTCGAAAGTTTTAATATTTTGATGTCTGTAATTAAAACATCAGAGCAGGTTTAGTGTGTACGAGGGTACACCGTGGACAAAAATTTTCAACATTCCCTATTGAGCGTTCCTCAGAGTAAAGCTGCGAATCTACAGTGTACGTTTCGCAGAACAAACACGCGGAAAAGAAGGAGCGCTCCGAAGTCACTCATGGACCCTCAGGATCTTGCAGTGGGTTCATTCCTTGAAGACGAAAAGTCTGTCTATGAACCGTCCCTCTGTAAACACGTGGAGTTACACTGCCCAGCGATCCACAGGAAGCAAGTCGCTATCCACGCTGGACATTTTTTCGGCTTGCACGCGTTATGTTGGTGTGGGTTTCGGCACTTTCCATTTAAAAAGCGTGTAAATGTAAGAAAATAAACATGAGTGAGGCCAGAAATAACGCGAATTTTGTGTGTGTGTGTGTGTGTGTGTGTGTGTGTGTGTGTGTGTGTGTCTTCCCTGTCTTTTTATTGCAGTAATCATAATAATAAAATGGAAACGTAAACATTACATAATTGAGATATGCTTGCCTGCCACGAACGATATATTTTCTCTCATACATGATTTACATTAAAATGAAAAAAATTATAACTTTATTGGCTGGCAACAAAATTATTTTATTTTTAACAATTACCATTGTTTGAAAAAGTTTAAATGAATTTTCAAGTACTTTATTGTTGTTAAAACGTAAAAGGTTGCAGGTAAACTACCCCTTCCCCTTAACCGATCTTCACCAAAATCAAGAGGCCTTGAGACCTAGACCTCTACAATTCAGGGATGTATGCAAAAAATTATTTGATTCTGTTTGAATATGCGGCAGTTATCGTTCGTCATAGAAAAAATTACCCCTGCTAAAACATAAAACGTTGCAGATAAACTACCCCTTTCCCTTATCCGATCTTCACTAAAAACAGCAGGTCTTGAGAACTCTATAATTCAGGGCTGTATTCGAAACATTATTTGATTCTGTTTGAATTTGCGGCTGTTATCATTTGCCATAGAAAAAAATTACCCTTGATAAAAAAAAAGTTGCTGATAATCTACTCAACTGATCTTCACCAAAAACAATAGGTCGTGAGTACTCTACAAATCAGAGCTGTATGCAAAAAATGATTTGATTCTGTTTGAATTTGCGGATGTTATCGTTTTCCATAGAAAAAAATCTACAGACAGACACATAGACACACAGACACACAGACACATAGACACACAGACACACACACAGACACTTTTCGAAAAACGACTTTTTTCATGTTTTGAGTGTAGTACAATCAGAATCTGCAATAATCTCGAACACGATTTTTTTTGCCATCATAGAAACTACTTCTTTGTTGTCAATAACGTAGTACACATATAAAACTTATAAAAAATTATCTCCTCCCTCATCAACTACCATTTTATTTTATAGAAAATTACCCCCTTCCCCTTCAACTATCCTTTTCATTTATAGGTATTTCATCTACCTTTCTACAGTGGATTATTATGACCTTCTTTAAGGATACTTTATTTATCAAAATTAAGCACTTTACTCTTGTTAAAACACAAATAGGTAGGTAGTATCTGCTGCACGTCAGTTCCGAAAACGAACATAACTGCTAACAGCGTTTTGCCGGTTTATACAGCAGCAACACATTGGGTGGACAACGCCCGCCTGGGTTGTACAGTGACAACAACTAAGACATCAACGACCGTACGCAGTAAAACATTGCCGATGTTTGAGGCGGCAACACAAGACGGTGCACGTGCCCAGCAGTTCGAAAGCAATGCTATGCTTTTCTTCAAGTTTGCCTCCAAGTTCAAATTATTCAATAACTAAAGTATTTATTCTGTTATATAATTAATATTATTTTCTCTTATTTCCAGTACTGCTGCCGCCGGCAACCGCGGTTACATGTTCGCCACGCTACTGTTAGTAGATAAAATGTGTTCATACAGAGCGGTTTGTGGAGCAGAAATGAAACAGAGAAGAGCACCGATACGTGATAACACATTGTCATGTACTGGATCGTTCTTGGCACGGCACCGATCGATGTAAACGCACAATAAAGAGGTTGAGTCAATGCAAACTGAGTGACGGAGCTCTCAAAGTTTCAGTCGTGAACGTGTTTAAAGTTTATTTTCAAGGTTATGCAATGCTACTATATTCCACCCGACCAAAGTAATTTGAACTTGGAACGTTCACTAACTTTGGAGACGCAGTTACGAGCGAGCATGATTTAATAAGTTGTAACTCAAAGGCAACTGTTGTACGAAATCAAAGGCCTGAACAGCAAAACATGGGAAGGTATTACTGTACCGAGTCCACAGTTGATGTCACAGTGGTTGTTTAGGACAAGCCGTGCCACGTTTATGATATTTATTGCAAAACGCGTTAACGTGACGTTATTTACACCAACACTTAAATAACTGCTGTTAAAGAACATTACCTACCTTCCCGTGTCCTGAAGAGTCGTTAAAAGTCCCGGATCTAGACTTTAAAATATTTTATCGTTTTAAATATTCCCGCCGGGCCACCTGATTTAGATACGACAGTTGCCCCTCGCCAGGCGATGGCAAACCAGCGAGAGTTACCCTGCCTAGGATAAACCCTCCCCAACTATGCCGTTCGGATCCGGCGTTAAACTGTAGGTCTCATATACCTGTGAGACACTCCGTAATACACGCACCACGGGTATATGGGGGGAGGGTACAAATCAGTCGAAACACTGAAGGATCCAACACACACACACACACACACACACACACACACATCGTTTTAAATCAAAAATTGTGCTTAATTTATGCATACGTAGCAGTCATGGTCCATGGTCTACAGAAGTTTACTCTTCGTACGTTAATACACGGAAAAAACATTTTATCTCAAAATTTCGTCGATCAAGAAAGTTTCATCTTTTGACCATTTGTTCAGGACAGGAAAGTATATACACCCTTAAGTTTTAGAATACCAAATAGGTCGGCAATTTACCGTCCAAATAAAAAACAATTTTATTTGGAAAATCGTGTTTTTCTGGTTTTCTAAAAATATCTTCGCTGCTAATAATCAGATAAAAAAAATTTATTACAAATTGTTCAGGACAAAATTTCAAACAAAACTGAACTTATAAAAATTATATGCGATATATAGGTTTTATGCAAATCGCTTGTGAATATAGCAAGAGGCGATTTTAAACAAATGAATGTTATTTTCAAAAATAATGGATAATAAATGAACAAAATTTTATACATTTATAACACTAATGTACTTGAACTTCCATACCAAATTTTAAATCACTTTGTTAATAATTAACGCCAAATACAGTAGAACCTTCATTAACCGAAACACTTTTAACCGAAATATTGTTTAACCGAAACGACTGACCAAAAAACTCTCAATTTTGACAATGAAAATTTGATTTCCAGATAAAAGGCGAAAACTAATATAATAAATTGTGCGTCATGTCAGGAAAGCGGAAACGTGTCATGATAACGATTGAAGAAAAATTGGAGGCAGAAGAATTAAAAAGAGAGGAGATTTTGCGAACTGTGGCAGCCGATTTTGGTGTTAGTGTTTCTTCTGTTTCTGATAAAAATCCAGATGAAAAATAAGTTTGAAGAGTACATTGCGAAGATGCCAAACAAGAAAACAATGAAAACGTGTCAAAACGAGAAAGTAAACGAGTTGTGTTTTTTTGGTTCACGCAACAAAGGGACGACGAAGACGATGATAGGATAGAGCAGCAGCCACGACACCGCTGACGAGATCTTCAATGCCTTAGAGGTAAGAGTTTTTATTTTGGGTTCGGGTATTAAATCAGGCTATATGAAGTAGGCCTACGCGTTTCTCTCACGGAGTTTTATTCATATTTTCAGATAGCGTTACGGTTCGTCGAACGATCTGGAAAATCAAAGCTCTCTGACGTTCTACTAATGACTCGATGGCGAGCCATTGCTACAAGAAGCAATGTGAAAAGAACAAGCAAAGGAAAATCATAAAACTGTGTTAAAAGTGATTTTATGTAAACAGTTTGATTTTTATTAAAATCTTTTGATAATCTTGAATATTGCCTTCAGTTATTTTACCTCAAACTTAAAAAAAAACAGATCTTAATTATTATGCGAAATTTTGGTTATCCGAAACCGTCCCCCCTTTGTTTCGGTTAACAAAGGTTTTACTGTAGAATCTCCACTTAAATAATATACATTTTCAACATTGTTTCGAGAAATGCCTCATACCTCCACACTAAGCAACCCCCCCCCCCCAACCTCCAACCACAACTGGTGTCATATGTCCCGGATTGCAACTGAGAAAATATGGTCACCGTATACATAGTGTACCACCTATGTAGGGCCTACTATACCATTTCGTGTAACTAGTAAACATGTAGATATACAGCTGACGGCTCGGAGCTGCGCTGTTACTGCGTCATACGAACCGATGACGTCGCCAACCAAAGAAACTGTTATCAGTCGTAATTAATTCTATAGTCTCACCAGCGTAGTTTTTGACACGTTTCTGGACATGATCAAACAACGGTTACATCAACAGCAAAATGACGACGACACGGCGGAGCAGCTCTATTGAAAGTTATAAGTTGCGGTTGTTTGTAGCACACCGCGTCAACGTGGACTCATAACGGTATAAGTCTATGGAAGTAACCATTCCATTCCGCTGGAGTGACCAGCTCTAATCTTTGCCTCTTTGAGACCGGAACAAACCATCCTTAATTTAATCCTTGCAAATGATGATGATGGACTGACTAAGCCTTATCAGTTTTTTGTGAGAACGAAATACTTTATTAGCATTGCGATAACAGAGCACAGGCATAGAATATTTTTTAATTCCACTCTATAGCTGCTTCTCATAGCAGATTGTGACTAGTGATAAACGGACTGGCTTTAACAGTATAAAACAGAGGGATAACCCAATGATTCAACATCTTAAATGTTAACAATTCAGTTACAGTTGTAGACGTATGTGGTTCAAGTACCTTCGTTGTGGTGTACCGTACGGAGGTAACTTTAAGGTACAAGTGGTGTTGGATGAAACTTTGGCGATCATCGCAGTCTGATTGGTGCACAGAGACAGTGTCGGGAAGTTCCACACTTTTAAGAATACAATATTATATAAAAGGCTTCCGACTGTCAACCTTTTGTCCAAGGTAGTATTACGTTGTAGTTGGGTTTCAAGTACAGATTGAAATCTTAATTAACTAGCTACAAGTATATTTTTGTTGGGTTGTGACCATTGTATCGATTAACTCTATTTGTGCACAATTTAACTTCAAGATAATGAATAAAAAGTTATTTTTGTGTCCTTTAGTCTTTCGACTGGTTTGTACCCTCCCCCGTGGTGCATGTGTTACGGAGTCTCTCACAGGTATATGGAGCCTACAGTTTAACGCCGGATCCGAACGGCATAGTTGGGAAGGGTTTATACTAGGCAGGATATCTCTCGCTGGTTTACTATCGCCTTGCGAGGAGGAACGGTCGAATCTAAATCAGATGGCCCCAACGGGAATCGAACCCGCGCCGACAGCGTTGCTGCGCCACCCGCTATCCACTACGCCACGACCGCTCCTGAATAAAAAGCAAGGAATGATTTGAAATTTAAACTACACAGAGACGATATATTTGAAACAATATGTTTATCAGCAAAGGAGATAAAGTGTTGTCACCACGTAGCACATAAAAGGGAACCCTCGTTGCAGTTTACAGGGGGGGGGGTATAGAGGAAACAATAAAATCATAAAGAATTATGAGTTGTTCAGGAAAACTGCTATAAATAAGGGACAAGGATATCCGGGAAGGCGCCAGCGGGAGTCACCAAGTCATTCTGCCACATGCCGCAGTTCTAACGAGGCTAGCGCAGGGTTAACTTTTGGTTTCGCTTCAAACATTAGAAAGCAGACGATGTTCTTCTCTTAGCAGGCAAGTAATGACAGTCGACTAAAACTACTTTTTTTTAAATCAAATAAATGTACCGATTTCTGTAGTAATTGTCCTGTCATCTACCTTACTATCTCTTGCACTGAGCGAGCAATTCCGTAAGGTTGATATTTATTAATACTACAACATTAACAATTGTTACGCTGATAACAAAAATCAAATAACGGTAGGAGCGTGTTAAGCGGGAGTCAAAGCAAGGAATGTATGTGTTCCGGGCGGCAGGCAGTAGAGACCAGCATCTAGCTGGTTATTAAATTGTTTAAAACAAAAAGAGTCCTAAACAAAAATGTTTTTAAAAAAGTAAATTAATTAATACGTTTACAAGCGTATCAAGTTATTTACGTTTTTAGTTAATGTTTGCCAAGTATGAAATTTCATTTTCGAAGTTAGAAAAAAGTACAAAGTATTTTAAAATCAGGTATGACATAAGGGAGGATACGATAAATATTGTAACGAGAACCCTGTCGAACAGCCTAGGACGTCTTCCACCCGTCCCTTCCACAGCCGCGTGTGTCTCAGTCAAGGCCGCCCAAAAGTACGTTCCAGAGTCCTCTAGAAAACACTTGAATTACACGTTAAGTGGGGCGTGCAATTGAGGATGGACAATTTCTAGAAGACCTGCGCTACCTATAAAAAGCCATACCAGCCGGCTTGTCAGTCAGTTGTGTTGAGCGATTTCCTTAGTGCGGATCGAGTGTTTGTAGAAGTATTGTAGTGAAGTGTTGTTGTGTTATAACCAGTGCGGAATTCTTTATAGTTGATATTATTATTGCGTGTGGATAAGTTCTACTTGAATAGTTGTAAGAGACTATCTTGGTGATTACACATTATTAATTGTGATAATCAAAACTGGTTATTAGTGACTCAATTGGTTTCTTGTATTTTGTTTTCCACTGTACCATACGACGATCAAGGAGACCGTCGTAACAATATTGAAAACTACACTGGCATGAATGTGAATAATACTATTGTTACGACGGTCTTACTGATCGTCGTGTGATACAGTGGAAAACAAAATACTGAAACCAATGCAATCACTAATTACCAACTTTAATGAGTCCCAAATAACAATTTGATATCAACAGGATACTTTCAACAATAGTTCTAGTTAAATTTGTCCACACGCAACAATAGTGTTTACTATTAAGAGTTCCGTACTAATTATAACATAGTAATCACTTTCCACAACCACCACTTGATCCGTGCTGAATACATCACTGTGTTTATAACTGACTTGTAAGCAGTAGCTGATGCTATATATAGACTGAAGATGTTCCAGACTAATATTCCATAATTTTCGTCAACAAAAAGTCGAAGAGTCTAGAGGGTACTTGTGTGTGGCATTGACAGAAACACGCACCTGCTCGCCTAGCTGAGTAACGTGTGTAACGACACTCTCAACTGGTTGAGAGAGTTCTTATGTTATACTTTAAACGCATTTGTAATGTTGATGATAAAAACATAAATTGATTTTGTTGTTTCAAATTCATAAAGAGGCCTATTACATTTACTATTGTACATATTAGCAGTGATGCCAATCCCCCCCCCCCAACAAATCGCGCCGTTTCCCCGAATTTTCTCACAATCCTCCCAACTTTCACCTTCATCCTACGTCTTAAATTCCTTCCATAATAACTAAAGTAAAACTTCTTCTTTCTTTCTTTCTTCTTCTTCTTCTTCTTCAGGCTGCATACCTTATGGTCCGTTGCGCACTCCTTGGTCCGACCATCTTTTCTTTGGTCTTCCAAAATTTTGCCGTCCTTTCGGATTGTAAACCAAAATTTTTTTTGGTATCCTGTTCTTATGCATCTTATAACATGGTCTGTCCAATCCTGTCTGTATTGCTTTATCGTTTTGGTTAGGTTGTATATTCGAAGGATGTTCCTCATATCATCACTTCTCATTTCAGTCCGTGATACTCCTAGTACTGACCGTAAAAATCTCTTTTCACTAGCTTGTATCCGGCTTTGGTCTTTGCATTCAGTGTCCAAGTATCACTGCTATAAAGGCCGCATGGCACTGCCATCACTTCGTAAAATTTCAAAAAAGTATCTCTTCTGACCTTTCCATTGACTGTTCTTCTTATCGTTCCACACATCTGATTAAACTTCTCTACTTTTTTGTCCACAGCTACCTCACCAACATAAGACAAGTCACATCCATGGAACCTGAATGAATGCGCTTACTCAATTAGTTGATTATTCAGTACTAGTTAACACCTTACAGGAAAGCAAACTTTAAAAAGCTTTATTTACTGTTGTAAATAAAATATTTATTTGCATTCGTTGCAAACTTCTTTGAGATTATTAGTTACTTGGTAATTGCAGTCTTCTAGGATTCCATTGTCCGACTGGATATAGGCCATCGAGGCCAGGACTGATCAGAATGTCCTGATTGCTGATCGCTAATGTGAATTTTGCCTGGCTGTCCAAACTCATTATCTCTTTAAAACTCCTAAACGGTGGGCAATTTCTATCAGGTAAACCGTCTACTCTGACTGCCTCCATCGAAATATTTTACTTCGATCCCAAGAATCTGGGATCGTCCTCAGAAGTTATAGCTATAGTTGAGCCCGAATCTAGTGATCGGAATGTCAGTTGTAAAAATATTACAAGGGAGACAGTATGAGTAGAGACTTTACTTGAGAAATTCATTATTTTCATTATCATAACACCACTCCCACCATCATCATCATCATCATCATCATCATCGGTCGTCGTCGTCGCCGTCGCCGTCGCCACCACCACCACCACCACCATCGACATCTTCTTCTTCTTCTTCTTCTTCTTCTTCTTCTTCTTCTTCTTCTTCACTACCATCATCGTTTTCGTCGTCGTCATCACTACATAATTTATAGTTGGTCACCATTTTCTTTATATGGTTTTCAGGCCAATTTCCTCGGGCGAATGCGTTCGCCCCAACTTTGAAAGTAACGAAGATATTCTCAGAATGCGTTATTGATCCATCGCTGGTTAAGCTTCGTGGTGGGGTTGCCACCGTACCGCATTCAAGCTTACAAGATATTCATTCGGGGTTTTCTTCACTAGGCTTCCGTTGGGGA